>QLTV01003425.1:651089-681803 GCA_003457575.1 Thermophis baileyi
CTGCCCGGATGCCGCCATTGGGGTTATTTTACCCTCTGCGCATGCACAAAGCGTTCTGCACATGCGCAGAGGGTAAAAGAACCCAAATGGCGGCGTCCGGGCGAGTCGGTGAAGTCTCCCGCTTCTGTCGCTACCGGCTATCCGGCGACCCGCAGGCACAGCCGAACCGGGAGCATTTCACCCCTGCAGTGACGGTGGCACCAAGATGGCGGGCTAACGTGCGCGGCGACCCCTGTGAAATGGTCGTTCGACCCCCAAAGGGGTCACGACCCACAGGTTGAGAACCGCTGTGCTAAACGAATCGATGGAGGATTGCCTGTGTGTTCCTAGAAGCCGTAAATAGAAAGGAACGGAGACAAGAAAGAGAAGAAAATGGAATCTAATACCAGTCAACCAGTTGGGCTCCAATGATGTCGTGGATATGGTAGGGAAGGCCCAGTTTCACCGCATTGGGCGCTTGACGGCTCTGCAAATCAGACAGAAGAACTTCCTTGTATTTGGATTTCTGGATCATCCCCAAGACAGCTTTCCTTCCTGGGAAGAGAAGAACGGTCAGCGAGCAGCTCCTGTCAGAGCTGCCATCATACGCTTCAACTGTGCTTTTGCTAGCTGTCAGTCTGTCATGCACTATGGGGGAGGGAGCCGGATGGGAGAGGGGAAGACTACCAATTCATTGTGCCTTCCGGAGACACCATCTCTAGGGTCAAACCCTGGGAATGGAATGCAACGGCTCACCAACCAACCAGCCCTCCGTCGAAGAGACTGTTCCAAAAACAATTTATGCAAATATAATTGGACAAGAAGTGAATAGGGGAGGAGAGGAATTGGACGGGGAAAGTTTAACTGGGAGGTTTTGGCACGCGAACTTCAGTTCTGGCTTCGCCGTTCTGTAATCCACTTGGCTTTTATTAAAAGTATAGCCCTCACTACAAATGGAGTTGAGGGACTTTTTTTGGCTAAGGGACCAAGTCAGGGCAGGTCTGACAAATTCCAGCATTAGACTGGAGTTCAAGACTGGACATCCTGCACTGGATAAGTTAATAGAGAACTGTTCTTTTTTTTTTTTTCTCTTTCCTTCTTGCAGCAGGCTTAATTTAGTTTGCAAAAACAAACCCTCAAATGAAAGAGCCGCTCTAAATTGTAATGATTTCATGAATTTAAAATACAAAGATGGGGATTGCAGCCAAAAAATTAAAAGATGCTTGCTCCTGGGGAGGAAAGCTATGGCAAATCTAGACAGCATACTAAAAAGCAGAGAGATCACCCTGCCAACAAAAGTGCGTAGAGTCACGGCTATGGTTTTCCCAGTTGCAATGTATGGCTGTGAAAGTTGGACCATAAGAAAGGCTGAGTGCCAAAGAATTGAGGCCTTTGAACTATGGTGCTGGAGAAGACTCATTAGAGCCCTTTGGACTGCAAGGCGATCAAACCGGTCAGTCCTAGAGGAGATCAACCCTGACTGCTCTTTAGAAGGCCAGATCCTGAAGATGAAACTCAAATACTTTTGCCACCTAATGAGAAGGAAGGACTCACGGGAGAAGAGCCTAATGCTGGGAAAGAGTGAGGGCAAAAGAAGAAGGAGACGACAGAGAATGAGGTGGCTGGATGGAGTCACTGAAGCAGTAGGCATGGGCTTAAATGGACTCTGGGGGATGGTAGAGGACAGGAAGGCCTGGAGGAACGTTGTCCATGGGGTCGCGATGGGTCGGACACGATTTCGCAACTAACAAAAACAAAATACAATGAAGTTTCTAGTACCCAAAAAACCTGAAATATAATTTGCTGGTTCTGGCTGCGAATTTGGGACTTGATTAATCTAGTGAAATCTTGCAGGTTTCAAAAGACACAGGCTCGGAGTGACAATGTGATTTGTTTATTTGCTTTTTAGCATCATGTATGAGTCCAGCCAACAAACTACAACTATTGCTTAGCACAATGTGTGAACAGACACACCTTTGATGAAGCATTTGATGAAGCGGCCTGCGCCAGGCACGGCGAGCCACCAGCTCCCGGCATCACGGACAGTCAAGACTCCAGCATTCACCAGCTGCCTGAAGAAAAGGCAGAAAGGGAAAAAGTAAATGTCCATTGTGATTTATTCCACAACCAACAATGTATAGCTGATTTGTGGACTAATCCCTTCTGCCTTTTCAGACACGCAAAGTCAATGGGGAAGCCAGATTCACTTCTTAACATCTGTGTTACTAACTTAACAATGCAGCAATTCACTTAACAACTGTGGCAAGAACGGTTATAAAATGGGGAAAAACTCACTTGACATCTATCTTGCGTAGCAACAGAAATTTTGGGCTTAACTGTGGTCATAGGTCGAGGACTACCTGTTCAGAAGACGGCTATCCTTGTATGAGTTGTCAAAGAACATCCCAAGGTATCTAATTAGCCACTGTGGGAAACAGGACCGTGAATGAGAGAAGAGTATGACTTGATCCTGTGAGATTTAAGTTCTCCCAAAGGTTGCCTTTTGTAACATGAGCATGCATTCTCAGAAAGCAGAGAGGCTTATTTGCCACGGTAGCGCAGTGGTAATAGTGCAGTACTGCAGGCTACTTCTGCTGCCTGCAATTTGGCAGTTCAAATCTCACCAGGCTCAAGGTTGACCCAGCCTTCCATCCTTCCGAGGTGGAAAAAATGAGGACCCAGATTGTTGGGGGCAATATGCTGACTCTGTGAACCGCTTAGAGAGGGCTGTAAAAGCACTGTGAAGCGGTATATAAGTCCAAGTGCTATTGCTATTTGTCTTTAAATCACAAGTGTTTCTTCACTTCGGCAGATTTAACATGGGTGGACTTCAACTCCCAGAATTTCCCAGCCAACAGACACACAATGAATGAGCTTAATTTGGAGAAAAGGCCAGCAGAGCAAACAGTGAAAGGAGGGAAAAAAAATAGTTATGGAAGAGCAGGAAAATTGACAGCCCCAGGGACTCCTCGTCTGCTTACGTGATTTCTGTGTCCCTAAAGCCAAAGTCTTTCAACATCCTTTTCTTGTCGAAACTGATGTCAGGGCAGGCGGTAAGGACTGAATCTAAAAACCTCTTCACTGTCCTGGCAAACTCCTTTCCCGATATAAATTCCTGTACCTGCGACAAAAAAAGAAAAAAGAAAAAAAGAGCGTCATCATCAGCTTGCTGGCCCTTTCGCTCTTCTAGAGCCGAGGTGGCGCAGTGGTTAGAGTGCAGTACTGCAGGCTACTTCAGCTGACTGCTAGCTGCAGTTTGGTGGTTCAAATCTCACCGGCTCAAGGTTGACTCAGCCTTCCATCCTTCCGAGGTGGGTAAAATGAGGACCCAGATTGTTGGGGGCAAGATGCTGACTCTGTGAACCGCTTAGAGAGGGCTGTAAAGCACTATAAAGCGGTATATAAGTCTAAGGGCTATTGCTATTGCTACTGCATCCATGTCCCTCTTTGGCAGAAGCCAACCTTAGATATGTAGCTGTCCGTGAATGCCACCACAAAAAAATCCGCTTCAAAGCTGTGTTGAAACATTCGGATCCGGCCCTCATTTTTCAGCTGGCTCTATAGAGAGAAAAAGAGTTTCTCAAGTCATTTCCAGAAGCAGATATGCCATGTGAATTTTGAGGAAGAGGCAAAGCAGAGCATAAAACATGCTTTTAGAAGAACCCCCTGCCTCAGCGAACATGGCAGGGAGAAACAGCAATTATCTGTAGCCATCGGAAATTAAAACAAACTAAACCCACCTTATAGTTGAGTTCACACAATAAACATGTTGTTGGAGTTCTGATTTTTTTTAAAAGATTCCCTCAATATGCTGAACCAAAAGGTTTTGGCTTGCATGGCAGAGCTATTTAAAAAAAAAAAAACCTCGTAAGGAAAGTTAAAGCTAAGCAAACCTAGGATATGCTGCAGTTGTGGTTCCTGATCTTTTAATTGACCTGGTTTAGTGTGCTTTATATGAGTCCACTATTGTGATAAAAGTAGTTTGGGTATTCTTCCTTTTTCTGGAAGAAATATCCCCTTTCTTGAAGGCCAAAATCTTCAAAGCTTTATTTCACCGGGATACTGAAAAGTGAGTGAGGGAAAGGGCAATCGTCAAAGTTAATTTTCCTTCACTATATCAAGATCACGTGAAGTGTTAATACCACTTTATAATGCCTTGGTAAGGCCACACTTGGAATACTGGATCCAGTTTTGGTCGCCACGATGTAAAAAAGATGTTGAGACTCTAGAAGAGTGCAGAGAAGAGCAACAAAGATGATTAGGGGAGGCTGGAGGCTAAAACATATGAAGGCTAAAACTGGAGGCTAAAACATATGAAGAACGGTTGCAGCAGGGGTGGGTTCTATCTTACCTCACCGCCGGTTCACTTCCTCCCGCGCCACGTGGCCGCGCCTTGTGGGCGCGCATGCGCAGTACCAAAAATTTAAAAAAAAAATTAAAAAAAAAAGCCGAAAACAAGATGGCGGCGCATGCGCAGTGCTGGCAACTCGGCTTCTGTGCATGCGCAGAAGAAAGAAAAAATAATAAAAAAAATTCCCCCCCCCAAATAAGATGGCGGTGTCCACGGACTGGCACTGACCGAACCAGCTCCATGACATCACCAGCGGGTTGCTACCGGTTCGGGCAAACCGGTCCGAACCAGGAGGAACCTCTGGGTTGCAGGAACTGGGTATGTCTAGTTTAATGAAAAGGAACTGGGTATGTCTAGTTTAATGAAAAGAAGGACTAAGGGGGACATGATAGCAGTGTTCCAATAACTCAGGGGCTGCCACAAAGAAGAGGGGGTCAAGCTATTCTCCAAAGCACCTGAGGGCAGGACAAGAAGCAATGGGTAGAAACTCATCAAGGAGAGAAGCAACTTAGAACTAAGGAGAAATTTCCTGACAGTTAGAACAATTAATCAGTGGAACAACTTGCCTCCAGAAGTTGTGAATTCTCCAACACTGGAAGTTTTTAAGAAGATGTTGGATAACCATTTGTCTGAAGTGGTGTAGGGTTTCCTGCCTAAGCAGGGGGTTGGACTAGAAGACCTCCAAGGTCCCTTCCAACTCTGTTATTATTCTATATTCTATATTAGAAAGCCAAGAACTGCTTATCTGGGTGGGGGGTTCCCACTTCTCTCCCTTCTAGGCTGAATTGGCAGGTGGAGGAGGAGGAGGTGGGCGTAAACCTGATGAAGGGCAGTATCAGGATAGCAATAGCACTTAGACTTATATACCGCTTCACAGTGCTTTACAGCCCTCTCTAAGCGGTTTACAGAGTCAGCATATTTGCCCCCAACAATCTGGGTCCTCATTTTACCCATCTCGGAAGGATGGAAGGCTGAGTCAACCTTGAGCCTGGTGAGATTTGAACTGCCAAATTGCAGGCAGCTGGCAATCAGCAGAAGTAGCCTGCAGTACTGCACTCTAACCACTGCGCCACCGCGGCTCATGGATGCTTGTCTTGGGGTGATACATGCAGCAAAGAAGTAGGGTTCCCCCTCCCTCCACACACAACATCTCCAAGCCTACTGAGTTGTCCTCAGGTTGGGAGGAGTCATAGCTCCATCTTTTTTTCCAGAGATCTAACCCTCAGAAACTTGTTGTAATGCTTTCCAGAAACATTTGTGTGTGTGTGTGTGTGTGTGTGTGTGTGAGTGTCTCTGCTGCACTGTTCCCTCTAAGGTGCGTGGCTGCGCACGTAACGAGAGAACGCTGCGCGGTAGTTTCCAACTTCCGCACGGCATTTTCTAATGGCAGAGGCTGCGTGCCTGCGCACATGAAAAGAGAGCGCCGCGTGCCAGTTTCTAACTGCCACGCGGTGTTTTCTACTGTTACAGGGAACATTGCTCTGCTGTTTGGGACAGTCTGGATACCACCTTCGATCTAGAGTTAACTATGAAGGTGTTTAGAAACTTTTCTTGATTAGAGTGGATTAGGTTCAATCTATGATACCCAAGGACATGAACTGGCTGCTTGTCCATTGAATCCAAGTCCAACTTGGCTTGGGGTTTCTAGTTAGGAGACAAATAGAGATGCCTTAGCTAACACCTTGAGAGAAGAGGTTAGGGAGGATGCTTCCTTGTTTATAAAGGTAAAGGTCTAATTGTTTCCAACTCTAGGGGGCAGTGCTCATCTCTGTGTCTTAGCTGAGGGAACCAGCATTGTCTGAAGACATTTCCACAGTCATAGCTTAGCTGAGGGAACCAGCATTGTCTTAGCTGAGGGAACCAGCATTGTCTGAAGACATTTCCACAGTCATAGCTTAGCTGAGGGAACCAGCATTGTCTGAAGACATTTCCACAGTCTTAGCTTAGCTGAGGGAACCAGCATTGTCTTAGCTGAGGGAAACAGCATTGTCTGAAAACATTTCCATAGTCATGTGGCCTGTATGATTATATGCTGAGACGCACAAAACACTGTTACCTTCCCACCAAAGTGGTACCTATTTATCTACTCACATTTGCATACTTTCGAACTGCTAGGTGTGCAGGAGTTGGAGCAAGTAATGGGAGCTCATCCTGTCATGCAGTGCTCAGGTCTTGAACCCAGTCTGTTAGCTTTCCAGCTAACAAGCCCAGCGTCTTTAACCGCTGAGCCACTGCGCCCCTTTCCTTGTTTATATAAGGGAATTATTAGACCTCTTCTTAAGAAGCCTGCCTTAGATCCCCCACCCCCAAATGGGCAGTTATAGTCCAATCTCTAATATCTCACGGTTGCGTAAGGTGATAAGAGCCGAGGTGGCGCAGTGGTTAGAGTGCAGCACTGCAGGCTACTTCAGCTGACTGCTAGCTGCAGTTCGGCGGTTCAAATCTCACCGGCTCAAGGTTGACTCAGCCTTCCATCCTTCCGAGGTGGGTAAAATGAGGACCCAGATTGTTGGGGGTCAATATGCTGACTCTGTGAACCGCTTAGAGAGGGCTGTAAAGCACTGTAAAGCGGTATATAAGTCTAAGTGCTATTGCTATTGCTATAAGAGACTACTAGAGCCTTTTCAGTTACAGTCTTGAAGGAAGCAGATCATCTTGGTACAATTCAAACTGACTTCCTAGCAAGATATGGGACTGGGATTGGTTTGGTCACCCTGATGGATGATCTTTTGTTTTGGAGTTAACAAAAGTAATGTGATTTTCTCTGTTCTTCTTGACACTTAATTGCTTTTGGTACCATCACTCTGGTATCTTTCGGTTTATGTGAGAGAGCTGGAAACAGGTTCTGCCATCCCTTTCTCTAAGGGAGAGAGGTTCCTGAAAATGGAACTTAGGATATGTTGTCCTTTAATATTCCATTCTATCGCCAATGGTTTTCAAAATATATATGAAATTTCTAGGGGAGATCATCAGGAGATTCAGCCCTGGATACTATTTCAATATAAGTGACCCCCCAGATCTTGCAATCAGATATAGCTGAATGAATAATATTACACTGAGTCTGAAACTGAATCCAGATAAGGATTTACTCATTGTAAGGGACAATGGTAATTCCAGAACTGCCTGTCTTGAATGAGATTACACTCTTCCAAAAGTTTATGTGCAATTTGGATATAAATCTCTCTGGTTTTATCATGCTCCCAATACCAAGACAGACATATTGAGATACTTCCAAGTTGATTTTTTTTTTATTGTTCCTCACCTAAAGACAAAATCTTTCCAAACTGAAGTATGCTACCACCCCTATAAAGCATATAGAAGACCCAGTTTGGTCTAGTGATTAAGGTACCAGACTAGAAACTGGGAGACCCATGAGTTCGATCTAGTGCCGCTTTAGCCATAAAAGTGATCTTGGGCCAGTTACTTTCTCTCAGCCCAACTCACCTCAGAGGGTTGTTGTTGTGGGGAAAATAGGAGGTAGGTAGGTATGTTGAATAGGTTCACCACCTTGAGTTATTTGTAAAAATAATACAGGCGGGATACAAATAAATAAAAAATAAATACAAATATATTCTGGGAACTACCAGGGAGGACCCATTTTGATTGCTTTTCTCTCACACAAATTATCTGAACTGAGTTGTCTCTTGCTTCTCTGGAATGTACTCCCTCCCTCCTGGGATTTCAGACTACATTCCCTCACAGGTTTCCCCAGATGGAGGTAACTTCTAGAACAGCGGTGTCCAACTCGATTTCATCGAAGGCCGCATCAGGGTTGTGTTTGACCTTGGGGGGCCAGGGTGGGTGTGGCCGGGGTGGGCGTGGCCAGCTCGACATCACCCGTGTCGGGGGTGCCTGTGGTGGCCCAAGCGCTCTGCCAGCGAAAACGGGCTCCTGAGCTCCGTTTTAGGCTGCGATGGCCTCCTGCAACCCTCTGCCAGTGAAAACGGAGCTCAGGTGGGCCCTCCTGAGCTCCGTTTTCACTGGCAGAGGCATTGCGGGCCGGTCCTTCGTTGTTTCCAGGGCAGGCCAGATCTAAGCACCCTGTGGGACGGATCCGGCCCCCGGGCCTTTACTTTGACACCCCTGATCTAGAAGCAGGACTATTTAATAACATTTTAACTGTTTTTATGACTGTGAGGTATTGGAACTGCTGCCTGCTCTTTGGAAAAAGCAACTGCAGTCAGGCAGAAATGGTTCCCATCCCCACTTCCCTCATGCATTCATACATTATCTCACTACTTTACTAACAAGCATCCAAACCGGTGTTGCAGCTGCCTGTGCTAATTGAGCCACACCTTGGTACTTTTAAGAATATGCTGACATCCAGAGGCAGTCTCGCCCCACCCAGATGTTTAGCTTAGAAAAATAAATGCTAAGATAGAGTGGGAAGGGATGTGGAGGAGGAAAAGTGATAAGCAAATGGCATAGAGATGAAGAAGCTGAAGTGATGTTTGGAGAGTGTCAGCTATTACAAGCAGGTCTCCTACAGGGCCACAAGCTACGATGAGCAGCATATCCTGGTAACAGAATCACAGAGTTGGAAGGGACCTTGGAGGTCTTCTAGTCCAACCCCCTGCTCAAGCAGGAAACCCTATACCAAGGGTGTCAAACGGGCGGCCCATGGGCCAGATGTGTCACGTGCAGGCCACGCCCACCCCAGCTCCGCGAAGGGGGAAACCGTTGTGAAACGTCACGTGACGGCAACGTGACGCAGCGAGTTTGACACCCGTGCCCTATACCATTTCAGACAAATGGTGGAAGTCCTGACTGGAGATTGGAGCTTTGCTGGGAGCTCAGTAGCAACTAGAACCGCCATGGCGAATCTCATCCCGCACCTCATCCAAAATAGAGTAAAAACTCTAGAAGGTTGTTGTGTTACTTTAATAGACTTTTGCCTGGACTCAGTATTAAAGGACTAAATATTAAAGGTATATTTAGAAGGGTGGAGAGCAATAATAGCCTGTTGCTGCGGAAGGTGTGTATGTGTGTGCTGCAATAAAGTATTGTGTACAGATTTGCTAGGCTGTGATATGTGTCCAGTCCTCGGAAAGCAAAGAACCTTCACAATGTCCTGATTTTAAATTAATTTTTGTTGTCAGCTTCTGAGAGAGTTGGGTATCTAGCAGAATATCATGTCAAATAAATACAGGTGGTCCTTGACTTACAACCACCATTGGCACTAGGATTTCTATTGCTGAGCAAAGCGGTTGCTAAGTGAATCATGCACAATTTTATGACTTTTTGCCATGGTTAAGAGAATCAGTGCAGCTGTTAAGTGAATCACATGGTCCTTAAGCGGATCCATCTTCCTCCACTGACTTTGGTTGTTGGAAGCCAGCTGGGAAGGTCCCAAATAGTGATCATGTGATTCTGGAACCCTGCAACTGTCATAAATACATGCCAGCTGCCAAGTGCCCACATTTTTATTATATGACCATATGGGGATGCTGCAGTACAGGTAATCCTCAACTTACAACAGTTCATTTAATGACTGTTTGAAGTTACAACGGCACTGAAAAAAGTGACTTATGACCATTTTTCAAACTTGTGACCATTGCAGCATCCCCCGTAGTCACATGATCAAAATTAAGATGTTTGGCAATTGGTTCATATTTACGACAGTTGCAGTGTCCCGGGGGTCACATGATCCCCTTTTGTGACCTTCTGACAAGCAAAGTCAATGGGGAAGCCGGATTCACTTAACAACCATGTCGCTAATTTAACAACTGTGATGATTCACTTAACAACCGGGGCAAGAAAGGTCGTAAAATGGGGCAAAACTCAACAAACGTTTGACTTACCGGTAGCAACATACATTTTGAGCTCACTTGTGGTCGTAAGATGAGGACTACCTGTATTCAGAAGTGCGGGGACTGGTAAGTTGTAAGTGACTTCTTTCAATGTCATTGTTAAGTTCAAACGGTCCCTAAATTAATAGTCGTAAGTCGAGGACTGCCTGCACTCCTTGACAATGGACACAGATTAAAGGTATCAGAACAGCAGCATCTCTGAGAGAGGTCAAAAGAGTCAAGATGGAAGTTGCAGCAATGCAATCAAAATCTCATTACTTTTGTACGTGTATATATATATATATATATATGTGTGTGTGTGTGTGTGTGTGTGTGTGTGTGTGTTTTTCTGTCGAATCACCTGGTATATCCAAATATGGGAGGGAGCATACTGCTTCCTTTCGCCTTTCGGCCCCCCCAATCCAGGGGCCATCCAGGCAGTTGCTTACACGACAGACCATTATTTTCTATGTGTGACACATTTTTTTTTACTGATAAATAAATAAAGGGAGACTAGTATAGATCTATTTCAAGCTATTTAGCTCTCATCAGCTAGCCATACCCTTATGGGATTCGAACCTGGGCAGCTTGCCTTGTTAGGCAATTGCTTTAACCTCTAAGCCACAGGATCTCCTCATCTGCTTGTTCCAGGGAAGAGGATATATATGTTTTTTTCTGTGGAATCACCTGGTATATCCAAATATGGGAGGGAGCATACTGCTTCCTTTATATATATATAAATCCTTAATCTCTACCCACACCGACACCAAAGAGCACCAGATCAACTGAAGCAACAGAAAAATCATTGGCCATGCCACCACCCGCCACACTTGTGAGTTCATTCCATCAACAGACACACTGATCTACAACCAGCCTACGAACCAATCAGAATCCAAATCAACCGCACAGCCGACCAGACACAGCACCGACCCTCTAGCGACTCATGCAATTCCCACCCCACCAACAGTTCACCTCCCAAGGACCCTGACCTGAGGTAATCTCCTTACAAGACCCATCACAAGACTCACAGCTGACTCATCACAATATCCCAACCAGGGAGAAGTTTCTTACCAGATACCTGTCCACAACCGTACGATCTTTGACAAGACTGTAGATCTGATGCCTCAGAATCAAAGGCGGCAGGGAATCTTCAAATACTTTGCGAGGGAAGAGAGATACCAGATTCTGAAGAGCAGCTTCGACTGCCGCAGGGCCCTCTGAGAAAAGGAATAGCTAAGATAAGAACGGAGAAGTCTCACATCTTAGCATTTCCATAAAGACCTCCTCTGACTCCATTTGCAAACTCCCTCCTTTTTCATTCACCTGCCCCATATCAGGTGCTTCGTGCAAAGTGCATTTCACTCTTTCTCACCCTGTCCTGAAGGCTCGGATCCGTCACTCGGAGCCAGCCGTCGCTTCTTGGTCTTGAAAGTATCAGAAAGGAGCTGGTGCTTCCGCTTCATAAGGCTGGAGAGAGAGAGAGAGAGAGAGAGAGAGAGAGAGAGAGAGAGAAGAGGCGGGCTGGGGGGTTCTGGGGGCTGAAGTTCCCCCTCCACTTGAGAGAGAGAGAGAGAGAGAGAGAGAGAGAGAGAGAGAAAGTGAGCAAAGGCTTAAGGTTGAGAACATAGGTAACCGGTCTATTGACTTTTGCTCATTTGGCTGTACAGATAGAGTCCTCCACTTACAACAGTTCAGTTAGTGACCTATCAAAGTTACCACGGCACTGAAAAAAGTGACTTATGATCATTTTCACACTTACAACCATTGCAACATCCCCATGATCACGTGATCAAAATCCAGACGGTTGGCAACTGACTCATATTTATGACGGTTGCAATGCCCCGGGATCACGTCATCACCTTTTGCGACCTAACAAGCGAAATCAATGGGGGAGTTCGATTCACTTAACAACCATGTTACTAGCTTAACGTAACGACTTTGACAAAAAAAATAATAAAATGGGGTGCAACTCACTTAACAGGTGTCTCGCTTAGCAGCAGAAATGTTGAGCTCAGTTGTGGTTGTAAGTCGAGGACTACCTGTATTGTTCCTCAAATGTTTTGTTATTCCCCATTCATTCTATATCATTTCCTTTTCAAATTTTTCCTTTTGTTTAACTCATTTTCTCCCATGAAAACAGCTTCTGTGTGGCTACCCACAAACTGTATTCCCTCTAATAACCCCATCAAAATGGCTCTTGATTCTCATTCCAGCAAACACTCTGCCATCTTTTTTATATTTAAAAGTCTCTGGTAAATCATAGGTGTTACAAACCCTCATGATTTCCCCATTCGTTTGGGATATTTTAAAAACTGCTGGATTTTATATAATGTCAGATCGGCATGCAGCAATTCAGCAAAGTAGCCCTTCCCTTAAAACTTCGCAACCACATCAGGAACAAATGTAAGTTCCTTCATTTTGATTTGTCTATTCCAAATACAGATACAGGAAAGCTAATACACTGAATTATACTGCTGTACATTTTTTCGTATTTATTTGACTGTATATTTTATTATGCTTTATTTTTGCTTCATCTTTTGGTTTTATATTAAACTGTACATTGCTTCCCCCCATTCCATTTTTGAAAAGCAAAGCCTCAAGAGGAAGAAATGTAGCAGAATGCAAGGAATGTATGGATCAGTCCGCATACAAAAGATTTGGGCTTAGTAAGATATACATTTTAATCTGGGTAGGAAATCCTTAAGAAATCCAATAAAAGAAAAAAGTTTTACAAAAAAAGAAAAAGCTGTATAGTGATATTACTAAGCTTTAAACCAGGGATCATCAGCTTTTTTTCTGCCTAGAGCCCAGAGGCCATGCCTGTGAATAGATGGCGAGCTGTTCTTTCCCTCTCTCTTGGGTGAATATATTTGGAAGAACTTTTGGGTGCGAATCACAGATACATGTTTCTTTCTTTAAAAAAAGGAAAGGAGGCACAAAGGGGAAAATGGGGATGTGCGCTGCAAACTTTCAGGGTGCAGTCATGGGCCAGGTGGACGCGATATTTCTTTGGGGCCAAATATTTTGGATGGCAGGCCAAATGGAGCCTGTCTGCTGTAGGTTGCTAATCCCTGCTTTAAAGTATCACAGCTACACTTCTGCTAATTCAGAAGTGAATGAATTACTTCATATAAAGCAAGGCAAGCTCGAAACCTGGAACAAAAGCAATATCCTGATGAAGGGAATTTTCCTCCACACCTCCCTTTCTGAATGTATAGAAACAAGTATACAGGTAGTCCTCAACTTATGACTACAACTGAGCCCAAACTTTCTGCTGCTAAGTGAAACATTTGTTAAGTGTATGTTTGCCCCATTTTACAACCTTTCTAGCCACAGTTATTAAGTGAATCACCACATGTATTAAATTAGTAAGATGGTTGTAAAGTGAATCTGGCTTCCCCGTTGACTTTGCTTGTCAGAAAGTCACGAAAGGTGATCACATGACTCTAGGACACTGCAACCATCCTAAATATGAACCAGTTGCCAAGCATCTGAATTTTGATCACGACCATGGGGATGCTGCAATGGTTGTAAGTGTGAAAAACAGTCATAAGTCACTTGTTTCAGTGTCATTGTAACTTTGAACGCTCACTAAATAAACTGTGGTAAGTTGAGGACTATCCGTAGAAGGAAATCAGACAAGGGGAGATTTGCCCTGCTCTCCTAAGATTTTACCCCACCTCTCCCTCCTTTGAAACAATACAGCAAAACATCACACTATAACTTATTTAAACTGATGATACCAACTCCTCATGAGTCATAATACACTTCACTTCTTTCAGACTCTCCCCCAGCTCCCTCACATCACTCAGCTCCAAAACGTTTCTCCAGCAAAAGCTTTCACCTAAAACTAAGAAATTTCCTGACAGTACAATTAATCAGTGGAACAAATTGCCTCCACAAGTTATGAATGCTCCAACACTGGAAGTTTTTAAGAAGAGATTGGACAACCACTTGTCTGAAATGGTATAGGGTTTCCTAGGGTTTCTTGAGCAAGGGGTTGGACTAGAAGACCTCCAAGGTCCCTTCCAACTCTGATATTCTATTCTATTTTATTTCACAGGCAACACAACTAAGCATCAACTCTGTTTTTCTTTCTGGCTGCTACCTGCATTTATCCACCTTTCACCTCCGAGCTCCTCCCTGTCTTCAATTTATTTTTCTCCCTGAATCATAACTTTCAGAATCTGAGATTCCGCCCCCCCCCACTTCCCTCCCCTCCCATTGATTTCACTTCGAATTGAGGCTTCATTACGCCTTTCCTACCCCTCTCAGTCCTCACCCGCGTCGTCTCGCTTGCTGGTCGTCGGCAACAGATGACGTCGCGTTGTTCGAAGAGTCTTTTTGGGGCCGCCCTTCGTCTTTGGAGTAGGCGGGAGAAAAACAGCTTGACTGGCAGAAGGGAAGTCCAATGGCTTCCTCGTCCGGCTAAATGGCCCTCTTTAAAGGAAGAAAGGCGGCCTTGGCCCTTCTTCTAATCTAGAACAACGTTTCTTGAATTTTTGGCCCTCAGAACCCCAATTTATAACTTTTAAAAATTATGGAGAACCCCCAAAAGAGTTTCTGCTTATGTGGGTTATGTTTATTGATGTTTACCATATTAAAACTGACGCATTTGTAGAATTAATTGAAACGTAAAAATATTAAACCTATTCAATATTAATATACATATTTTTCATGAAAAAACTATAATTTTTAACAGTTAGAAATAATAAGAGTGACACTAAATTTTTTTGCAAATGTCTTCAATATCTGGCAAATATTTTTTTTTAATTTTGCAGACTCCTGAGAGACTTCTGAGGTCCTTCGAACAGAGTTTAAGAAACACTGATTTAGATCAGTCTTTTTGAACCCTGGCAATTTTAAGATACTGGTTGGAGAATTCTGGGAGTTGAGGTCCACCCAACTTAAAGTTGCCAAGGTTGAAAAACAATGATTTTAGACAATGGCAAAGACAGACTCTGGGCTGGAAAGATATGCATGGCCCTGAGATGGAGGCCAAGATTGCTCCCATGTGGTGATCATGCAGATTTCTGAAGTCTAAATCTGATATATGTAACAATTCCCTGGTGATTAGGGTTGTTTTTTTCACAATCAGAATTGTTTTGTGCAAGTTTGGATGACGGTAGCATCTCACTGATGTTGGAACAAGACATTTACACCACGGTGTAAGAGCCATGGTGGCACAGTGGTTAGAGTGCAGTACTGCAGGCTACTTCTGCTGATCACCAGCTGCCAGCTCAAGATAAGCAGTTCAAATCGCACCAGGCTCAAGGTTGACTCAGCCTTCCATCCTTCCGAGGTGGGTAAAATGAGGACCCAGATTGTTGGGGGCAATATGCTAACTCTGTAAACCGCTTAGAGAGGGCTGTAAAAGCACTGTGAAGCAGTATATAAGTCTAAGTGCTATTGCTAAGTGCTATTGCTACACTACGTGCACATTTACCTTTTGTTTTTGGCAAAAGCTCCTCAAAAATCAAGTGATTTGTGTTTCTGAATTGTTAGACTACAGCTTTTTTCTATGTCCTTGGTCTTGAAATGTCTAGCGGCTAGCCTGTGAAGAAGCGGTTTTGTGTCCCCTGCTGCTTCACTCTTGCTTTCCACTCTAGAGAGACCTCAATGCTAAGCAACACTGCTTAAATGGGTCTCCAGTGGCAGCAGTCTAATGCTGTCTAGGATCAGTAGAAGCCTCTCTTTCTTCTGAGCAGCCTGACCAGGGGTGGGTTCTAACTTACCTCACTGCCGGTTCGCTTCCTCCAGCACTACGTGGCCGCGCCTTGTGGGGGCGCGCACGCAAAGCGCAGTGCCAAAAAGTCCGAAAAAATCCCCCCCCCAAAAAAGCCAAAAACAAGATGGTGATGCATCCAAAAACGCCAAAACCAAGATGGTGACGCATGCGCAGTGCCGGAAACTCGGCTTCTGCGCATGCGCAGGAAAAAAAAACCAGGGGGGAAAAAATTGGGAAAAAAATAAAAAAAATCCAAAAAAAATAATAAAAAAAAGAGATGGCGGCGCCCACGGACCGGCACTGACCAAACTGGATCCGTGACGTCACTGTGACGTCACCAGCGGGTCGCTACCGGTTCATGCGAACTGGTCCGAACCGGGAGGAACCCACCTCTGAGCCTGACCAACAGTCTTGCAGGCTGGAGGTGACCACATCTGAAACGAGAGAAAGTTGCTTTTTCTATTCCACGAGTGACTGACTTTGAAAAGCATAGACAGCCACCATTTTCTTCTATTGTGATGCGTCTCTGTTTTTGACCAAAAAATTCATGTGAGGTCTAGGTTTATTGCATATGAAAAAACCAACCAGTTCAGATTTTTTAAAATGTTTGTTTAATTTCTTTTAAAATGAAGGGGAAGCAACTCTGTCTGACTCATTTGATCTTCCAGATGGACAGTTTCTAAAAAATATTTCAGTCTTCCAAAATGATTTTTCAACTTCCCAATCTAACTTATACAGCTGAATTAGCATAAAATCAGACAAGAGTGACTATGCTCAAAAATATATACTAATACAAAACAGTAATTTAAAAAACATAATATGAATTTAATAATACTCTAACCGTCCCTGCCAATGATTAACTGCATTGACATGAATACAATTTTCAACACCTTTCAAAAAGGATCAGGACTGGCTCCATGGGAATTTGCCTAAAATACCTTCCTGATGTCCTCCAAATGTCTCACACTACAATTCCCATTATCCCCAGGCTGGGATTGCAGAACAGAAGCAAAAGCCACCAAATTAGGAAGGTCTAGTAACTAGTGTTTTTCAACCTTGGCCCCTTTAAGAAGTCTAAACTACAACTCCCAAAATTCCACTCCCCACGCTGGCTGGGAAATTTTGTGACTTAAGATCCACGCATCTTAAAAGGGCCGAGATTGAGGAACTACAGGAAACCTTAAAGGCGCCTGACGGAGAAAGCAGGCTTCGACTGTCATCTAGTGGCCCTAAATTTAAATTGCACGACTCTGAAGGAAACCGGGAAAAAGGAAAGGCAGGGCTTCCTCTGCTAACTGGCGCCCTTTGGTGATGCAATTTAGAGCAAATAAGCGACATTGGGCTTTGTTTTTTGATCAGAAAACCAGCCGCTCCGACTGGGCTTGGGTGGTGGTTTAACGTTAGGCGTGGGACCCCTACGAGGCTGCAGGCATTCCCGGCGCTCGGCAGTGATGTCACGGCAGGTAAGCGGGGAATTCGGAAGAAGGAACAGGGAAGACTCCGTTAGGATTTCCCTTGCTTCTTTTTTTTAAAAGTTTTTTTTATTTTTATAGACAAACAAACATACAATACATAATTAATCCATCAGTGCATCATCTGCGTGCATCTTTTGTGTCTTCTCCCTACTCCCCAATTATTTCTCATATATTTATCATTTCATTTCACCCCTCTTTCTTTACAATATTACTCTATATACATATCTCTTCTCCAACCAATCATAAAATTGCCCCCATATCTGAAAATATTCCGATTTCTCTCTTTCTTTATCAAGGTCATTCTATTCATTTCTGCACAATCCCATATTTTCTTAATTATTTCTTCCTCCATAGGGATTTTCTCTGCTTTCCATCTTTGCGCAAATACTATCCTCGCTGCTGTTATCACATGTACAATCAAGTATATATTTTCCTTACTAAATTTCTCTGGTAAGATACCCAATAGGAACAGTTCAGGTTTTAAATCTATATATTGCTGTGTCATTTCTTCTAACCATGTTTTAATTTTCATCCAAGAATTTCTTGCTTCTGGGCATGTCCACCACATATGATAATACAATTGAATGTTTTTCAGGTGACATGTGCCATCTATAAAACATTTTATATTGATTTTCCTTATATGCTATGGACATTGTTAATTTGTAATTCCTTTCCCATAACTGCTGCCATTTATCTAACTCAATTGAATGACCAAATTTTTTTGCCCAAGCTATCATTGTTTCTTTTACCTGTTCTTCTGCTAGTTCAATACTGAGTAAATAATTATATGCTTTTTTAATTATGTGTTCGTCTGTTCCTGTGAGTATCTTATCCAGTTCTGTCATTTCTAAATAAAAACCATATAGTTTAACATCTTTTTCATATCTTGTTCGTATTTGCATATGAGTATACCAGTCTAAATCAATCCCCTGTTCTTTTATTTCTTGTTTCCCTTTCAATTCCCCCTTGTCTGTTAAAATATCCTTATATCTAAGAATCAGGGGTGGGTTTCACTTACCTTCCCTACCGGTTCGCATCGCGACGTTTTATACAGGTAGAAAAAGAAGTCAAAACCACTGTCTAATTTAATACTAGACAGAGAATGGGGAAACAAAGGAGAGTAAATATTTCCAGTAGTAGCAAACCATGCTTAGTTCCCACATCATGCTAAGCCACAATATAGCTTAGTATTCCTTATAACATGCTAACCGAATTGCTTCAGTATCCAATCATGTGGAACCAAAACCTTGCCATGTTGGCTGAATATCAAAGGCTAAAAGTGAGATTGGATCCCAGCAAATGTATGGGGGAGTAGTATTGTGAGATTTCATGTTAGCATTATTGTTTTATGTTTTATAATTCTTGCTGTGGGCCAGGGGTGAAATCCAGCAGGTTCTGACAGGTTCTGAAGAACCGGTAGCGGAAATTTTGAGTAGTTCGGAGAACCGGCAAATACCACCTCTGGCTGGCCCCAGAGTGGGGTGGGAATGGAGATTTTGCAATATCCTTCCCCCAGGAGTGGGGAAGGAATGGGTATTTTGCAGTATCCTTCCCCTGCCACGCCCACCAAGCCATACCCACCAAGCCACACCACGCCCACCAAGCCACGCCCACAGAACCGGCAGTAAAAAAAATTGGATTTCACCACTGCTGTGGGCCATCCAGGATTATGTGGGCATAAGATGGGTGATTATGGAAGGGAGGGAGGGAGGAAAACTTAGAGAGTTTCACTAAGAAAGTGACTTGAGAGGGAAAGAATTCAATACTGTGTTTATTGCTGATTAAGAAGGTTTGCTCCTAATTTAATACTGAAGGTATTTGAAGAAAGACTGAGTCTGAACAGAAAAGCTAGAGAGAGAGACACTGTTATTTGATTTGCACCCTGTTGTGTTTATTTCTGTATTGATTCGATTTATATGGCCATCTATGTCACATACATGACTCTGAGGGGCTTACAGAATTAAAATGCAAAAATAATAATCCAAAATTACCAAAATCATAACAACAAAACCATTCAAACAACAAAAACTGTTACAAAACAAAACAAAAAACAAAACAAAATCTGCAAGAGACTTTAAGGATAAGTAACAAGAATAAGCCAAGAGTTATGGACCAGTGACGGCTGTATTCACATTATGCTCATCTAACATACTAAGCTACAAAAATCTAACCAAGCGAATGCTAAGCTTAGGAAGTTGTGTCAGTGTATCTACTGGGTCTTTTATCTAACTCCGTGGTTCTCAACCTTCCTAAAGTCGCGACCCCCGCCCCGCCGCCGCAACCCCCTCCCCTCCCCCTCCCCGTGCGTGCGTGTTGCCAGTCACCAAGATGGCGGGCTAGTGCGCGCTTAGGCGACCCCTGTGAAAGGGTCGTTCGACCCCCAAAGGGGTCGCGACCCACAGGTTGAGAACCGCTGATCTAACTTGTTTTAAGTGTCATGTGAATACAGCCATGGTGTCCTTGGAGGACTGATAATCCCAAAAATTATCAAGTAAGGCTGAGAAGAGCCTCTGTTAAAAACCCCAAGGAGCTATTTGGTTATTAGGAACTCTGCTGCTTAGGTCAACGAAGAATCTAACTCCTATCCTAGATGGCATATAGAAATTACTGTAAAGGGCAGCTATCCTAGTACAAAATTGGCTGTGCCAAATGATCCTGGCTTTCTAATTAAAGACTAGACCTTGAAAACACCCCAATATTAGGCTCATGTTAATTAATAATGTAGCTGAAAATGAATTTGATCCTGGGAATTTGGATGTCCAGATGATAATTTTTTGCCTTGTCTCCTTGTCTCTAATGTAAGGCCAGCAATACTGGTCAACCTTACAAAATTGTCAGAAGGCTAGCACAGACAACATACATGAAGCACACAAGCCAAAAAAAATATCTTTGTAAATTAGATACAAAGGGTTCTTGTATTATTATTAATAATTCAGGTAGCCCTCGACTTACAACCACTTACAACTGAGCACAGAGTTTCTGTTGTTGACATATATGTTAAGTGAGTTTTGCCCCATTTTGTGACCTTTCTTGCCATGGTTTTTAAGTGAATCACTGCAGTCGTTAAGTTAGTAACATGGTGGTTAAGCGAGTCTGGTTTCCCCATTGACTTTGCTTGTCAGAAGGTCACAAAATGTGACCCCGTGACCTCAGGACACTGCAACTGTCATAAATATGAGTCAGTTGCCGAGCGCCTGAATTTTGATCACAGGACCGTGGAAATACCGCAACGGTTGTAAGTGTGAAAAAAAGGTCATAAGTCACTTTTTCCAGTGCCGTTGTAACTTTGAACGGTCAGTAAATGAACTCTTGTACGTCGAGGACTACTTGTAATGTCAAATATTGGGTTAGAGTTTTAAAAGTTCTTTTCCATCTTAGTCGTCCCAAAGGTGCTTTTTCAGGAGGCAACTGGATTTTCTTGTTTTTTCTTTGAAGACATTTTGCTTCTCATCTAAGAAGCTTCTTCAGCTCTGACAGGACAGTGGGGAAATATAAATCCTTCCATTCCCCACTGTCCTGTCAGAGCTGAAGAAGCTTCTTGGATGAGAAGCAAAACATCTCCAAAAGAAAAAATAAGAAAGTCCAGTTGCCTCCTGAAAAAGCACCTTTGGGACAACCATGACCTGGATGACTGAGAATCGCGACAGATATTTTCCATTTTAGCCTTAAACCCAGAGGAGCACAAAGCGAAGACAATTTCTCAGGTGTATATTCTGAAGGCAGAAGTTTCATGCTCATTCTTTTTGTTATTAGACACCAAACCTTATGAAGCACACAGCCAGTTCCAGGTCTTTCAGCCAAGAGGCTCACAAGGATGAATCCAAAGTCAAGCATCCAAGGAGCGATTCCAAGGCGCCCCTTACTTTACCGGTTACTCCCCATCTGTACGACGCCCCTTTTCCCTTTTACCGGCGGCCAGCTGAAATGGGACACTTTTCCCTAGATGCCAAGCGGTGCTTCCATGGAGATGCTCGTCAGCTGCGCTACTATGCTCCGCCCCCTTCCGAAGGCCCCTCCCCTGGATTTGACTTGCGCGATGGCTACCGCGACCGCTACGTACAGCGAGATGACAGCATCCGTGAAGGCCTGGAGCATCTGCTGCAATGGATTGTGCAGAACCAGAAGCAGTTACAGACTGAGGACAAAGGGTGAGAAAGAGTTAGAGGAAGGGCTGGCCAGAGAGTGTTTTAATCAGTTGCAAGGCTGAAGTCTCTTCTTGTACAGGTACCGTGTTTCCCCGAAAATAAGACCTGGTCTTATATTTTTTTGCCACCAAAAAAAGGCACCAGGTCTTATTTTCGGGGGATGTCTTCCTCTGACTCACCTCGTGGCGGCACCGACAGCCCCGCCCAGCAGGAGCCCGTGTGGCCGCTGCCGGCCCACTTCTTCTGCGTCTGCTTGCCGCCACTCGCATGCGGCACCCCCGGCCTCCGTTTCACTGTCAGAGGCCTTCAGGAAAGGCCGCTGCAGCCGAGAAACAAGATGTGACGATGCCTCCGATGGCAAAACAGAGGTCGGGGGGCGTCACGTGGAAGTGGCCGCAGAACAAGTGGGCCGGCGAGGCAGGTGTTGGGGTGTGCCAGGCCTGGCTGCAACTGTCCGAAGGTAAGCAGCTCCATCCCCCCATCCCCATCTTAGCTTGATTTTTACCCGTGCGCCTCGCCCCGCCCCGTGCAACCAGGTGCAACGGAGTGGGTGGGGTCTTAACTGGGGCTTATTTTAGGGGGTAGGGCTTATATTGGGCGCACATGTAAAAATCAAGCTAGGTCTTATTTTCGGGGAAACACGGTAGTTCTCGACTTATGGCCGTTCATTGAATGACCGTTTGAAATTACAGGGGCGTTGAAAAAGATGATTTATGATTAGTCCACAATTACAACCAACCGTTGCAGCATCCCTCACTGTGACTTTATCAGAATTTGGCAACTGGCATAAATTGACGAGGGTTGCAGTTATGACCTTGCAATAAAGCAAAGCTAATGGGGGGAGGAAGCCAGATTTGCTTAAAGACCAGGAGACTCACTTAATGACCACAGCAAAAAAAAAGGTTGAAAAATCAGGCGCAACTCACTTAAGGACCATATCGCTTGGCAATGGAAATTCTGATTGACATGATTCTGAACACAAGGATAGAGAATCTGGAGATGACACTTGTCCACCTCTTTGCTCAGCCATTGGATGTCCCCGTCAGCGAAATTCAGGGAATCATAGCAGCTCCATTTTGAATATTCAATTGGTAAACGAAGAGTAGGCAATTGCTGTCAGGATTCTGACCGATGCCCTAATTAAATCATGAGCCTCAAGCCAAGCTTCAAAAGAAATCCAGTTATTTATTAGGAGCTTCATGTTGGCACGTTCCCAAGAGAAGCCAGCTCTGACCCCGTAATTTACGGCTCAGTCTTGACCCTGTTTCCCCCCTCCCCCCAGGATGTGTCATCAGTCACATTCGTCAACAAGCAATTTCGTGGGTTGTAGAAATCACTCTCCTCCGGCTACTGTGGGTAACCCCGGGAGACCGCCTTGACAGAGATATGTCTGGAATGTGCTTTTGTTTTTGGCTGCCGTGCTGCTTCGCCGTAGCTGCAAGTTCGTTTTCCCATCCCCCTTGCCTATGGCAACTCGAGAGCAGGCCAGGGATGCTTTGCGAGTTGACAATCGCACTGAATGAACTCTCCTAATGCAAAAAGAAAAAAATTCTCCTCTCCCCAATGATATAATCATGTCTTTTGCTTATCATGGCCCCCGAGGCCAAACATATAGTTTTAAAAGTGCCATCTCCCCAGGTGCAAAAATTGATCTGGCTGGATTTCTGACACAATGTTGGACATCTGGGCAATGGCATTGCTAATTGCCGGGTATCTGCTGCCCTGTCAGACCGGCCCCAATCCGATCCCTTAGGATAGAAAAGCCTTTGACTCCATCTGGTTAAAGCAAAGCGTTCTTTTACTAAGGGCGTTGGTTGCAGTAAAGTCAAACCAGCTCTGAAATTTTTCGTACTCGTTAGATACAAAAATAAGGTGTAGGTTTGCTCCCAGCCCATCCCTCCCCCGTACAAACAGGATCCGGCTGCTCTGGTCCTTCTCACCTGTCATTCCCCCCTCCCAATTTCCTATCACATACACAGAAAGCTTTATTGCCCTTTCATCTTTCCCTCTTTCATTCCCCCCCCCAATTCTTCTTTTTATGGCAGGATGTCTGTTAGCCTCCACTCCCCCAAGCCAGGCAGATCTGACATGCCCATCTTTTAACTGCCCGATTCCTGAGAATTAACCAGAGCTGTTCAGTATGCTTATTACTGAGTTTGGTGTAGTGGCTAGAAAGCAGGAAACTGTGAGTTCCAGTCTTCCTTGAGACACAAAGCCAGCTAGGTCAGCTTGGGGCCAGTCCTCTTTCTCCGTCTTATGAAGAAGAAGGCAAGGGCAAACGATTGAGCTTGGTTTGAGTTCCGAGCTTGGCGATTTGATTGCAAACGTTTCGTCCCCATTCGAGGAGACATCTTCGGTGCGCTTTGGATTGTGCTTGTCTGGGGGAGCGCTGGCCTTTAAATACCTTTCTGAGTCCTGGTCTGATTTTGAGTTGTGGGATTGGCTGGCTGCAATTGCTGAGTCATAGTCCTTGGTTTTAAGTACCGTCCGTGTGATGTAAATTAGTGCTGGTGTTGTTGCTAAAACCAAGGACTATGACTCAGCAACTACAGCCAGCCAACCACACAACCCGAAATCAGACCAGAACTCAGAAAGGTATTTAAAGGCCAGCGCTCCCCCAGACAAGCACAATCCAAAGCGCACCGAAGATGTCTCCTCAAATGGGGATGAAACGTTTGCAACCAAATCGCCAAGCTCGGAGCTCAACCCAACAACATAACAACCCAAGCTACTGTCAAAGACATTTCAAGGGCAAACTACTTTTGAAATCTTGCCAAGAAAGTTGTAGGGACTAGTTTAGGGAATCCCTAGAGGTCAGGGGTGGGTTCCAACTTACCTTGCTGCCGGTTCGCTCCCTCCTGTGCTGTGTGGGCGCGCCTTGTTGGCGCGTGCGAAGCGCGCGCGCACATGCGCAGTAACAAAACATCCGGGGGGAAAAAAACAAAGCCGAAAAAAAGATGGCGACTGCATGCACAATGCCGGAAGTTGGCTTCTGCGCATGCTCAGAAGGGGAAAAAAAATATTCAAAAAAAATTCAAAAAATTTCCAAAAAAAGATGGCGGCCCCCCCGGACCGGCACCGACCGATCTGGTTCGGTGATGTCATCGTGATGTCACCAGCAGGCCACTACCGGTTCAGGAGAACCGGTCCGAACCGGGAGGAGCCCACCTCTGCTAGAGGTGAACACTGACTCAAAGGCATACCCCAAAATAGTTACCTTGCTTTGGCGCTACTGGGATTTGGACAGACCTAGTTTCTTTGGTTGGTTATTCATAATTTCTCTCTCTTTTTCTTTCTCTTTCTTTCTTCCCTTTCTCTCTTTTTCTTTTTTTTCTTTCTCTTTCTCTCTCTCTCTCTCTCTCTCTCTTTTTTTCTTTTTCTCTTTCTCTTTTCTCTCTCTTTCTCCCTCTACCCTACAGAAAGCTCCTGAATGCTGACTTTGTGACTTGGCGGGGGCATCTCACCAAAGTGCTGACCACCCCATACGAGAATCAGGAGGGATGGTTGCTGGCTGTCACTCTCTTCCGTGGGACCTTGTACATTAGCGAGTTTGAAACGGAGGCCGCTCGCAGAGAACGGGAGGAGCGCTCAGAAATGCAGAAGGAGCTCATGTATATGGGATATAAATTTGAGCAATATATGTGCGCCGGTAAGGTTTCTGGAGAGCTCCCAGCTGTGAATTGAAAGCCAGGTTATCAGAGTTTGTTGCAGAAAATTAAATCGAGAAAGCACACACAGGCAGACTGATGCAGCAGGATTGATTTAAATAAGAAACTTCTTTATATACAAGAATATATATACAATACCAATGTAGATTTTTCTTCAGTTACAAGCAAACACACAGGCAGGAGAGAACAGTTAGTTTCATTTCAGAGTTCAGAGTGGACAGAGAGTACAGAGTGGGCTGAGCCACGCCCAGCCTTCTAGCTTCAGTTTCGATTCTCTGCACAGACTCAGATGTGTTTAGCTCCCATTGGCTGACTTAGTTGCTATGCCTATTCATTGGCTGACCTTGTTATCATTGGCTCTCCCAGTTCATGAATATCTTAACACAGGTCTTTAGGGGCGATGCTTAATTTTTTTTCTCAGTTCCTGAACTGAGCTGGTGGCTGCTGACTTTTTCAGAATGTTTGAATTATTGGGAATGATGCAGACAATGTAGGAGGAGGGCCGTGTTTGTCTGTTTAAGCCAAACTCAGAAAAAAAAATCTGGGAGAAACTCTGAGACACTTTTTGTGGAAATGGATATTAATCAGTTAATCCAGCTAATGATTGACTGAATGGCTGCAATGATGCAATGCAATGTTTATTTGACGCTACAGGCGGTCCTTGACTTGTGACCATTTGTTTAGTGACAGTTCAAAGTTACAACAGCTGCTGAAAAAGTCAGTGTCAAGATTGAATTTGCTTATGCTTCCTGTGAATATTATCGCTTTTTTCAACTTGCCAAAGAACTAGGGGGGAGGGCAGGGGAAGATGGAATACAGAGGCTCCAGACTTCAACCGTGAGAGCCAAGCACCCACCAAGGACACTTCTGCAGGTGTCGGCCAAGATATGAACCTTTCTCAAAACAAAAGAACGATTCATAATTGGACAATATGACTTGTCCAGTGGGAGGAGGGGAGAAATCTATTCTTTAACTATGCAGCATTGCGCGGGAAAAGTTAGAGCTGGTTTTGCTTTCTTCACTGCCGAAATGATGTACTCAATAAAGTTTTGCTTTTGGGATTTCAAAGTTCCTGAAAGTGCCTGCTTTTGTTGGGTTCGTTAGTCAAACCGATGACAGTCCGGTCTTCACACTTATGATTGGTCCTTGCACTTATGGCTGTCCTACCAACCTTATGTTCACACGATCGCAATTCAGGTGTTTGGCATCCGGCTCACATTTACGATCGATAATGGTGTCTTGTGATCATGTGATCCTGATTTGCAAGTTTTTTTTGCAAGTTTCCAGCAAAAACTATCCAAAAAAATGGGTTTGCACTTATGACCATGGGGTTCATTTAATAACTATGATGATTTGTTTAACGACCATCATAAAAATGGTTCTAAAATCATGTCTAACTCATGACAGAAGTTCCAGTTCCAATTGTGGTAGTAAGTGGATGATTGCCTGTACAACTTCTTGAAGGAATGACCTTAGGTAACTTCCAGGAAGTGAACAACCTTCTCATTCTTCTTCAGATACTCCCGATGGGATTCCTGATCCAACTGGAGTAGTGAACACAAATGAAGCTTTCTGCACAGTGATTCGGTCCCGCCTGGGAAGTCACTCACTTCTCTTCTCTGGAGAGGTAGATTGCACTGATCCCCGGAGCCCTTCGCCGCAGCCACCTAGTTGCTACGTGGAGCTGAAGACTAGTAAAGTCATGCACAGTCCTGCTCAGAGGAAAAGTTTCTACAGGTGAATAAGGAGGAGTCAAAACTGTGTTTTCTTGATGCTTGCGTCTGTCCCCCTTTTTTTACTCCCCAGCTAGACCTGTCACACAGCCATCTCTTCTCGGCTGGCCCCTAGGCTGGTGGGGGAGGAAAGTGGCAATTGGCACAAAGTGGCAAGCCTAGAAAAACAGAGGCTAAGTCCAGAGTTTCAGTTTGGCAATGAGAAGGAAGCAAGATGGACTACTGCCAGTGGAAATAAAGTTGCATGACCCATAGACAGTGGAAACATCTACAGCAGGGGTGTCAAACTTGATTTCATTGAGGTCCGCATCAGGGTTGTGTTTGACCTCGGGCAGGGGCTGGTGGGGCGTGGCCAGGATGACCACCTTGATGTCACTCGTGTCGGGGGTGCCTGTGGTGGCCCGAGTGCTCTGCCAACGAAAACGGGCTCCCGATCTCCGTTTTAGGCTGGGACGGCCTCCTGCAACCCTCTGCCAGCAAAAACGGAGCTCGTGTGGGCCGGGTGCGCCCCCCCCGAGCTCTGTTTTCGCTGGCGGAGGCACTGCGGGCCGGTCCTTCGCTGTTTCCAGGGCGGCCCTGCGGGACAAATCTAAGCACCCCGCAAGCCGGATCCGGCCCGCGGGCCTTGAGTTTGATACCCCTGATTTACAGGAACGGTTGTTCTGGTTGGCTACTTGGGATTTGAATCAATAGGGAGGAGATGTGTGGTTTCCTAGACCTTGCTCAGCTGCAGTCCTGGTTTGATAAAAGTCTGGCAAATTTGCGCTGTCGCCAGTACATTGGGCAGGTTTAACACAACATGCTCAACCACATTTATGCTAGTTTGGGTTTGGCTTATTTACTTTCTTATCAAAGTCCAATTCCTAGCCCCAGGCTGCTGACGCAATTACATTGCTGAAGAAGAGCCAACAGCTTACTCTCTTGCACTCCTTTTTTCTCCAATCTATTCTGCTGGGTGGTGTGGAAAGGGAAACTAATACAGGCCAGGCACAGGACAGCAGGTTCTGATTGCAATGGTGGTGACATGACTGAGGGAAACTCTGAAGGTCACAAATGGACCGTAACATCATCTCTTCAGCATTATCATAAACTTCAAACAGTCCTCGAATGAATGGTTGGTAAGCAAGGTCTACCTGGAGCCAGCAACATTAACTGCACGTTCGACGGGTTGTTATGACCCTGAAGGTTCTTCAGTACTTTGACCATAATGGAGCATGGAATTTATGATGGTCATAAATTGATTTTTTCAGCTGGCTTCTGGAAAAAAAAAATTGTAAATCATATCATGTGACCGTGGAATGCTGCAACCGGCCATAAAGCTGAGCTGGTTGCCAGGCAACCAAAATGCAGTCATGGGACTGAGGGAAGGGGTGTTGCTGTCGGAACTCCAGCGGGGGGCTGTCATAACCTCAAATGGTCACTGAGCGAGGACTACCTGTATGCCATGCCCTAAGGTGTTTGTGCCAGAGTTCCCTATTGTTAAAATATTTAAATTTAATAGCTGGAGCGGGGGGGGGGAGTTGTGCAGTGAGCCAAAACACACAGTTGTGTTAGATTGGTTGAAAAGTGCTGGCTCCTACATGAGGCAATCTGCACTGTGATTGGTTGCTGTGGAGGGGGAGTTTCCCAATTTTCCCGCCTTTTTCTTCTGAGTGCCCTGTATGCTCTGTGATCCCGACTATCATGTCTGCTGTAAATATTGATGTAAAATAGCAATAGCACTTAGACTTATATACCACTTCACAGTGCTTTACGGCCCTCTCTAAGCGGTTTAAAACATATTTATTTATATAAACCCACATGTTTGTGTCAGTGTCTCTGACTTCGCATTTGCTGCGCAATTCCATGACATATACTAGTAGGAGACAATGAGAGATGAATTGCAAAAATGTTTGGATGATGCCAGATTAGGAAAGAGAAATCTTGTTCTGTTGGAAGGAGCAGCCAGTTCATGTGGTTTAAACAAACAACGACAGGTTGTCCTCGACTTACAACAGTTCGCTTAGTGACCATTCGAAGTTACAGCAGCACTGAAAAAAGTGACTTATGACCATTTTTCACACTTATGACGGTTGCAGCATCCCCATGGTCATGTGATTTATATTCGGAGGCTTGGCAACTGACTCATGTTTATGACGGTTTGCAGTGTCCCAGAGTCATGTGATCCCCTTTGGCGACCTTCTGACAAGCAAAGTCAATGGGGAAACCAGATTACAACCATGATAGTAATTTAACAACTGCAGCAATTCACTTAACAAACGTGGCAAGAATAGTCGTAAAATGGGCAAAATCAACAAAATTCTCATAAATTCTGGGCTCGATTGTGCTCGTACATCGAGGACTACCCTGTAGTCAGTAAGCCAACAACAGGCTGTAGTTCCAAATTGTGTTTTATTTTTCCAAAATTAAACCATGATTAATCGATTCTTTGGTTCACTTCGCAAGGAAACAAAGCACTTTCCAGCTTACTGGATGGGAGTTCACATAAAATGCAGATTGACGTTCATTACAATCATCTGCCTTCTTTTCTTTTCAGGTACAAGATAATCAAGTGGTGGGCCCAGTCTTTTCTTCCCGGGGTGTCCCAGATTGTGGCAGGGTATCGAGGGCCCGATGGCTCAGTTGTGGGGCTGGAAACTTTTGAGACTATGAAAATATTCAAACTCATTCGGGTAAGTTTAACCTTGGGAAAGAGACACCTTCGAATCCACAGGATCCAAAATACCAAGATGGCGGCTGCAGCCACACGGTTAAAGCCACACCGCGTTTTTTCTTACAAGTCTTGCACACCCCTGAATTACAAGTTGCCCGATACAAGCTTATACAGGTAGTCCTCGACTTACAACGGTTCATTTAGTGATCGTTCGAAATTACAACAGCACTAAAAAGATTGACTTGCGACCATTTTTCACATGACCGTTGCAGCATCCCCATGGTTGGAGGGATGCGTGACAACTGGTTCATATTTATGACGGTTGCAGTGTCCCGAGGTCATGGGATCCCCTTTTGTGACCTTCTAACAAGCAAAGTGAATGGGGGAGCCAGATTCATTTATAGCAATAGCAATAGCACTTAGACTTATATACCGCTTTACAGTGCTTTACAGCCCTCTCTAAGCGGTTCACAGAGTCAGCATATTGCCCCCAACAATCTGGGTCCTCATTTTACCCACCTCGGAAGGATGGAAGGCTGAGTCAACCTTGAGCCGGTGAGATTTGAACCGCCGAACTGCAGCTAGCAGTCAGCTGAAGTAGCCTGCAGTACTGCACTCTAACCACTGCGCCACCTCGGCTCTTAACAACCGCAGTGATTCACTTAACAAATGTGGCAAGAAAAGTCGTAAACTGGGACAAAGCTCACATAACAAATTAGCAACATAAATTCTGGGCTCAATTATAGTTGTAATTCGAGGACTACCTATAGGCTTCTCTGATGCAGCCGACATTGATTCTACTAAACATCTTAAAAATGTTGGATATGTCTCTGCAGTTTTGTTGTATTGTGTTCTTATTGGATTTTGTTCCTTGTCATGCCTTTTTCCCTTTGTTCTTGTTTCTTCTTCTTCCTCTTCCTCTTCATTATTATTACTATAAACTTTTATTCATTAAACATGAAACTCAGTCAACTGAACATTTAAAAATGTATCACAAATACCATTGACTGGTGCTAATGGTTGATACGGGTTTCTGCCAGCGTCCTGGGTGTCAACCAAGTACCTTCTTAAGATGTACGATGTTCCGAGTGGCACAGTTTTTTGCAGTTCTGCTGGTGTTATTGCAGGAAGCTGCAATTTCTTTATTATTATTATTATTATTATTATTATTATTATTATTATTATTATTATTA
>QLTV01003425.1:695964-706264 GCA_003457575.1 Thermophis baileyi
AAACATCATATTTCTATTTTCAACACTATTCTCATGTTAGAAGTTGAAACGAAACAAAGATTTTTTTGTTTGCACTGAATCAGAATTTTAAAACCCTACAGTCCAGGGCTGTCAAACTCCCGGCCCATGGGCTGGATGCGTCACGTGCTGGCCATGCCCATGCCCGGTTTAGCGAAGGGGGGAAAAGTCCCGATACATCACGTGACGCCGCCATGACGACGTGAGTTTGACACCCTTGGATTAGATAGATGATCAATAAAGATAGATGATAGAGAATGAGATAGATATAGATGAGATAGATAGATAGATAGATAGATAGATAGATAGATAGATAGATAGATAGATAGATAGATAGATGATAGATATGTATAGATTTAAAATTGGAATTAATATGAATGAATACATTGTCTTTGCATTTGCTAAATGTGAGAAGTTAAAATGCGGACACATGCAACTTGCCTTTTACCGAATCCTGTGCGGTTTTTAATTTATTTCTACACTGCTGTTGTTCCCAGCAGAGGCCAGAGCAGTTTACAAGGCAAAAAGAAAAAAAAGAAAAAAGAAAAAACAATGCATCAAAGCATCCCAACAGGGTCAACAGGGCTTGAAAAAAATGATATTAATTAAAGACACACAAACCAAAAACAAGAAAGAGGCAAATGTAAAGGCTGGAGCAGCTGCTAACTAATAATTTCCTGGTAAACAGATGCGGTTTCCTGTTTTTGAAAAAAAGAGATGGGAAAGGGGAGAGGGGCAACATCAGGAGAGAGTGCCAAGGACGCTGGCAATTGTGCAGAACTCTGGATCACAATCACACTCTTCCAGGGGTGGGTTCCACTTACCTTCCCCACCGGTTCGCATCGCGATGTTTTGCGCGCGTGCGCTCCCTCCACACACGCGCGCACGTTTCCTCCCTCCACTCTCGCGCGCGTTTCCTCCCTCCACTCGCGCACGCGTTCCCTTGGGCAATTTGGCTTCCGCACATGCTCAGTAGCTTCAATCAGCCCGAAACACAGCTGAGGAGCTGATCAGCTATGCTTCGGGCGAAGGAATAAAGGTCAGTATAAACGCAGGGGTGGGCGGGAGGACCCTTTTTCAAGCGGCAGAACAGGAAAAACCTTCCAAACAGAAAAAAAAATTCACTAAAAATTCCCAAAAAAAGATGGCAGCGCCCACGGACCGGCACCGACCGAACCGGATCCATGACATCACCAGCACCCGGGGGGGGGGGGGGGGGGCCCTTTTTCAAGCCGGCAGAACAGGAAAAACCTTCCAAACAGTAAAACAATTCACTAAAAATTCCCCCCAAAAGATGGCGGCGCCCACGGACCGGCACCGACCGAACCGGATCCGTGACGTCACCAGTGGGTCGCTAACGGTTCGGGCGATCCAGTCCGAACCGGGAGGAACCCACCCCTGCACTCCTCGCTCCCGTTCCTTTTGAACTGCGCCAAGGAGGTTGGACTAGAAGACCTCCACGGTCCCTTCCAACTCTGTTATTCTGTTATTATTCTGAAGACGGTGCTCCCTGCCCTGCCTCCTTTCCAAAGCTGCCCACAAAATGCCGGCCCTGAACTGACCTCTATGTGGAAGAGTGGGCTGTGCACACACTGGAACTCTGGCAAACGTTCCTCCAGACCGCGGGCCTGGATCATGTTCTCTACCACTTCCAGATCCTTCAGCTGAAGGTCGTTCACTGGATCCAGAAGGGGGAGGCCTTCCGGAGAGCCCTCGGCTAAACGCAGCAGCTCCTGGGTTGCTGTGGCCGCTGACGGTCCAGGTGGGTCGTTCCTGCAGATGGTGAGAGAGGGAAATAAGGAGGCCACAGTAGGTTTTTCATGAGTGGTGGCAGTGGCCTAGAGGTGGAGCTCTCGCCTCACAATCCTGTTTGCCCAATTGGTTTGTTAGCACCTTTTTTTTTTTTTTTTTAATTTTGCAAGAACTGGGCTCCAGATTGCCGGAATAAAAAATTGAGGAATGCCGTTCCTTCCGAGTTCTTACATGTAAACGCCATTTCCCAGGCATGTTTATTTATTTTATTTCACTTATAAAAGCCACCCCTCTTAAACGAGTCATTCCGCGAAACTTAACAATACAGCGGATGGCATCGGAAGCAGTGCCCTCTTGCCAGATCAGAGGGGATGAGTAGAAAACGGCAAATTTCGCTTCTCGGCTCACCTGAACCTGGGCATTTGTCGTTTCCTGAAATCCTCCAGGATACGCTCGGCATTAACCCGGAGGGTTTTTGTTGTGATGCCCAGAATATCTGCGGGGCCCAGTTTCTTTATGGTGTGTCCACAGGGGCCTGTGAGGGAGAGGAGAAAGAGTCTGGGTGTCAGAGCTGCCATCTTTCGCTCAACTCTGAGCTCAGCTAGATGTTGGTCTGCCATATGTTATGAGGGGGAGGGAGCTGGGGGAGGCAGGAGGGAAACCTGAAAGGAAGACTTGGGGAAAAATAAAAACTATAAGTCGTACTGTCCCGAGACGTCTGAAGGCCGTGGTCCTGGGAATGGAAGGCAACACTTATCCATCTCACCAGTGGGGACAGTTACCAAAATTTATCTTCTCTGAATGTGACTGAACAATGGGGTGATAACAGGAGGGTGGGCCAGGGAATGGAAAGTTAACTAGGGGAATTTTCAGGCTCCAACATCAAATATCAAAAAAGACCCTACAGCCATGATGGCGAACCTATGGCACGCGTGCCACAGGTGGCACGCAGAGCCCTCTCTGCGGGCACGCGAGCCGTCGCCCAGCTCAGCTCCACCGTGCATGCGCGCGCGCCTCCCTCCAGCCAGCTGATTTTCGGCCCGTTTCCGAACTTCCGGGAGGCCTGTTTTTCGCCCTCCCCAGGCTCCGGAGGCTTTCCTCGAGCCTCCGGGAGGGCAAAAACGGCCTCCCCCAGGCTCCGGAGGCCCTCTGGAGGCCGGAAACAGGCCCTTTTCCGGACTACTGGAAGGCCCGTTTTTTACCCTCCCCAGGCTCCAGAGGCTTTCCTCGAGTGGGCCCATTTCTGGACTTCCGGAACTTCCGGGAGGCCCGTTTTTCGCCCTCCCCAGGCTCCGGAGGCTTTCCTCGAGCCTCCAGGAGGGTGAAAACGGCCTCCCCCGGGCTCCGGAGGCCCTCTGGAGGGGCCGGGGGGAGGTCGCGTGCGCATGCATGGGGTGGGGTGGCGCACGCATTGCATTATGGGTGCCGGCGCGCGCTTTTGGCACGCGACGAGAAAAAGGTTAGCCATCACTGCCCTACAGGAGCTCCTCTATAACAGACAACGCAGAGGACAATAAACGAAACTCTTAGTTCTGGCTTTGCCTATTGTAATTACTTGGCCTTTTAGTAAAAGTAACCTTTCCACTACAAATGGAGTTGTGAGTGTTTCTTTCCTAAGGGACCAAGTTGGGCCAGGTCTGACACTGGGCAGCTTTCTTGAGCAGCTGTGACTTGGGAGTATGAGAAGTCAGGGCTGTTCAGTTTCTAACTCTCCTGGAGGACAATCTTGGGGGGGAATTTTGTTTCCTCCCAACTCTTCCAACGTTTGGAATATAGGTAACCCTCGAGTTATGACCACAATTGAGCCCAATATTTGTTCCCACTGTTGTTCAGTGAGACATTGGTTAAGTGAATTTTGCCCCATTTTTATGACTTTCCTTGCCACAGCTGTTACGTGAATTGCTGCAGTTGATAAGTTAGTAGCCTGCCCGTTAAGTGAATCTGGCTTCCCCGTTGACTTTGCTTGTCAGAAGGTCGCAAAAGGGGGATCACGTGACCCTGGGACACAATAAAGTTTGTAACTACGGTATGAACCAGTCGCCTAGCAACTGAATTTTGATCACGTGATCATGGGAACGCTGCAAAGATCACAACTGTGGAAAACGGGCATGTCACATTTTTCAGTGCCGTTGCAACTTGGAACGGTCACTAAGCAAACTGTTGTGCGTCAAGGACTACCTGTATTTAAGGGGCACAGTTATGCTTGTGCATTAGCTTACTGAAGTCATATTGTGTTTCCCTGCTCGATGAATTCTGCCCCTCCCTCCTCAACCTCCCTCCCCCAAACGACTCCTGTTCTGAGTTCTCCATCACTTTACCTTCAGGAAGGAAGAGCTTCGTGTGGAGAAGATCCTCGGGGAGAGGCACCTCAGCAGATGGAGGACGATTCAACTCCTGGCCTTCAGTCAACTCCCGCTCCATGGAGTTCTTCTCACACATCACTAAAGTGCTGAAGACCCGATTGGCTGAGTCTGAAGAAACCTGGAGGAGGGAGGGGGTCGAGATCTTCATTTCAAAATGGCACCCGAGAGACACCAGGCCCAACTTTCACACTAGGCAGAACTACGCCCCCGTTTTCCACCCTCGGTCCCAATTATGAGAAAAATTGCCTCACAAGATATGCCAAGATGCTGCGAGTTACCAGACCTTCTTGTAAAAGGAGATACTGCCTGAGAACTGTGGATTATTTAGTAGGGCCTCTTCCGATTTATATCGCCATCAGCTCTGGCTATCTCAAAAGATAAATGGATGGATGGATGGATGGATGGATGGATGGATGGATGGATGGATGGATGAATGAATGAATGTGTCAACTGTCCAGTTGGCGAATCCAGAAAAAGGAAAAAGAGCCGAGGTGGCACAGTGGTTAGAGTGCAGCACTGCAGGCTACTTCAGCTGACTGCTAGCTGCAGTTCGGCAGTTCAAATCTCACCGGCTCAAGGTTGACTCAGCCTTCCATCCTTCCGAGGTGGGTAAAATGAGGACCCAGATTGTTGGGGGCAATATGCTGACTCTGTAAACCGCTTAGAGAGGGCTGTAAAGCACTGTGAAGCGGTATATAAGTCTAAGTGCTAAGTGCTATTGCTAACTCCTGGGACATTATTTTATTAAGAGTATAAAACTTTACTCAATAAACCACATTGTCCCTTGGGAGTTGGGCGGCATAGAAATACGAATAAAGTTAAAGTTAAAGATTGATACAGAAGAAGCGAAACCAGCTCTGGGTTTCCTGTGCAAAAGCAAGCATAGTTAATCCCCCCTTTTCCCTACGGGCCACCCACAGTCCATAACATCCACCAATCACTCCTGTACATTTTGTTATGTGAAACAGCCAGCCAAGCCAGGACATCTGCTCGGGGTGTCCTTGAGATGCCAGTAGTGTCTCACGGAAGCCGAGGGATGCTTGAATACCATTCTCCCACCCTGGCATTCCATTCACCCGCCTCCCTGTTATTGTAAAGCTGCGAGTGAAGGAAAAATGTAGATGAAAGTGCGAATCTGTTTTGACAGAATGAAGGAATGGAATGGAATGGAATGGAATGGAATGGAATGGAATGGAATGGAATACATACATACATACATACATACATACATACATACTGAACAGTCTGGCCTGATTAGCATTTGAATGAGAGACTTGAGAATCCTGAAGCTATAGCCTAGTTGGGATAACAAAACAACAAAAGATGGGGCTTCACTTGTTTGCGCGTCCCGGTTTCTGGCATGCCACGGCCCAGTGCTGGTCCACGGACTGGGGGTTGGGGACTCCTGATCTAGATCGGGGGTGTCAAACTGGCGGCCCGTGGGCCAGATGCGTCATGCGCAGGCCACACCCACCCCAGCTCTGCGAAGGCAAAAAAAACCGTCACGCTAGGTCACGTGACATCAACGTGACGCAGCGAGTTTGACACCCGTGATCTGGATGGGCAAGAGCCAAACTTCAACTCAAGTTGTTACCTTTATCATGGCATGAATCCTGTACAAGTAGTCCTGGTTTAGTGACCACAATTGGGACCGGCAATTCGGTCACTGAGGGAAGCAGCTGCTAAGGGAAACTGACAGTGTTTAGCCTCAGCTTTCCTTTGTTTTACAGACCTGTGAAGGTTGTAAACGAGAGGATTGGTCGCAAAGTTATTTTTTCATCAACGTTGTCACAATGAACGGTCGCTAAAGTAATTGCTAAATCAGCACTCTGGCAAGAGGAGAATCTTACCGAATACGTCCATTCATTAAGCCTATTTGTTTTAAAAAAAAATACTATACAGATACAAAGAGCACATGCAGACAGGTTAGATAAGTGTTTCTCCAATAGTCTGACTGGGAATGCTGGGAATTGAAGTCCATATATGCTAAAATTGCCAAGGTTAAGAAATACTGGGTTAGAGGGCTGAATGAGTCGGAGTTCCTTAGCCTAGTGTGGGATAAATCAAAGGTTGGGCATCTATGGCTCCTTTACGACCTATGGACTTCAACTCCCAGAATTCTTGAGCCAACGTGGCCCAGCTCAGGAATTCTGGGAGTTGAAGTCCACAAGTCATAAAAGGGCCATGGTTGCATTCCGTTTGTAAAGCACCAGTCTGGAGCAGTGTGGAAACGATGGGACCTACCTGCAAGATGACTCCCAGGGCATTCTTGTGCTCTTGGTTGCTCACCACAATCACTCGTCCCACAGAAAGGGCTTTCAATCCGTTCATCGATTCCATTACTCGCCTCTGAAAGGGAGAAAACCCACAGAGGAGATCATTTGTAGCTCAGGGTTGACATGAGGGGTCCTTGGTGCTCTCTGAGCTCGCTTGTTTTCTTGCCGATTGAACTGTGGGGTCCTTGGTGCTCTCTGAGCTTGCTTGTTTTCTTGCCGACGTTTCATTACCTAACTAGGTAACATCATCAGTGCCAGTGATGTTACCTAGTTAGGGTAATGAAACGTCTGCAAGAAAACAAGCGAGCTCAGAGAGCACCAAGGACCCCACAGGGAGAAACCCATATGGCCAGGCAAGAAATGCATCTTCCCACCCCTAAGCGGACTTCAAAGAAGAAGGATTCATCGTTCCAGTTTCTTCCCCCAACCTTGTTCTTTCCAGGCAGACTAAACCGCAATTCTCATCAATCCCAACCACTAATGGTGGACATGATGGCTGAATACGATTTAAGTTGGAAAGGGTAACATTGGAGAAAACTGGAATGGAACTTTTCTTTCCACCCAATCTGAGTCAGATGGGATGGATCCCGACTGCAGTGTCTCAAGAGAAGGGAATTTTGTGAGACTTACTCACAGTTGCCTCCTCCCTTGAAATAAAGGCAGACATCTTGGCTCAGGTCACCACCCGTCACATGCCAAAGCTGAATCCTGGGCAAGGTAACTTTAGCAAGACCCACCCCAAAAATGCCTTCTAAAGGCATCTTCCTCGACTTGTATTAGGACTCCTACAATAAGCAGGTCTGCAGCCCCAATTCAACAGCAGGATACCAGACTCAGGGGGAAAAGACTGTCTTCGAATGATCCTTGCCTAGGAGCTGAAGTACGACAATATCAAGAGGTGGAAAAGAACCTTAATGCCCCAGTTCTTCCAGTCAGTACCTGAAGGCGCTCCCGTATCTCTCGCAGTTCTCTGACTACAGAATAATACTCTTGTAGGTCACCAAGCTGCCTTGACGTGTCTGGCATTTCCATGTTGGCTAACATACTGCTCAGCTGGGCGATTCTGTGTTCATGGACCTGGCGAGGGAACGCAGATGATGGAGCAAAGCCATACAAAGCGCCCAACTCCTTGCCTTCTCCTTTCCACCCAACGATTTAACATAAAGAAGCCGAGTTCACAAAACATGCCGGGTTATACCAGGATTGACTAATGGGGCTCCAAGTGTTGTGTGAACACAACTGAAACGTGGATTCAGCATGCTGCATGCCCCCAGCCCAATGGTTTAATGCGCTAGTATATCAGGTGATCGCAGCCACCATAGAAGGAAATATTTTGGGGTCTTCCAGGTGATCTGAAAGAGCAACTGATATCTGCACAGCAAGTTCAGAATTTGGTCCTTGATACCAATGAGAACAAATCTTTACAACATCCTTGGAAAACCACTGCTAGTTTGAGGGACTCAATCGTCTACAGTTTAGGCTTCATCTTTTTGACCGTGTATGTGTGTGTGTGTGTCTCCAAACTTGGCAATTTTTAAGATTTGCGGACTTCAACTCCCAGAATTCCCCAGCCAGCATGGAGGAATTCTGGGAGTTGAAGTCCACAAGTCTTAAAAGTTGCCAAGTTTGCAGACCCCCCCGTTCTTGACTTTAGAGATGGACTTCCATCTCTTTTCTCCGTGTCATATAATATATGTGGGTACATGCAGATTTATTTATTTATTTATTTATTTATTTATTTACACATGCAGACAGGTTAGATAAGTGTTTCTCCAATAGTCTGACTGGGAATGCTGGGAATTGAAGTCCATATATGCTAAAATTGCCAAGGTTAAGAAATACTGGGTTAGAGGGCTGAATGAGTCGGAGTTCCTTAGCCTAGTGTGGGATAAATCAAAGGTTGGGCATCTATGGCTCCTTTACGACCTATGGACTTCAACTCCCAGAATTCTTGAGCCAACGTGGCCCAGCTCAGGAATTCTGGGAGTTGAAGTCCACAAGTCATAAAAGGGCCATGGTTGCATTCCGTTTGTAAAGCACCAGTCTGGAGCAGTGTGGAAACGATGGGACCTACCTGCAAGATGACTCCCAGGGCATTCTTGTGCTCTTGGTTGCTCACCACAATCACTCGTCCCACAGAAAGGGCTTTCAATCCGTTCATCGATTCCATTACTCGCCTCTGAAAGGGAGAAAACCCACAGAGGAGATCATTTGTAGCTCAGGGTTGACATGAGGGGTCCTTGGTGCTCTCTGAACAGACCCCCCCGTTCTTGACTTTAGAGATGGACTTCCATCTCTTTTCTCCGTGTCATATAATATATGTGGGTACATGCAGATTTATTTATTTATTTATTTATTTATTTATTTATTTATTTAGCTCCCGGGCCTTGCCAAGCCTGGGGGTGAGACGGGGGACTTTGGGGGAATAGACCCATCGATTGCTTCAGAGCCTTGACCCCCCTCTTCATTCTGCAGCTACTATTTTTCCCATTGAAATCAATGAGCCAGGGAAACAACATCAGTTAATAGCCTAGATGAGGATTGAGCAGAGCTAAATTCATTTATCTAGTCATGTTTATGTTTATATTAGAAGTGGAGACCCTCTGAGAGCTGTATGCAATGTAATTTCATTTTAATGTATGCCGATTAGTGTACATTCAAAGTGACAATAAAGTTGTCATTCTATTCTATTCTATTCTATTCTATTCTATTCTATTCTATTCTATTCTATTCTATTCTATTCTATTCTATTCTATTCTTCTCTCTTCTCCTCTCCTCTCCTCTCCTCTCCTCTCCTCTCCTCTCCTCTCCTCCCCTCCCCTCCCCTCCCCTCCTCTTCTCTAACAGATTTGTACAGTTTTTCCTCCTCTGCTCCCTGTATTATCTCCTCAGTCATCGTCCATTTTCTTCCAGGCACCCTCCTGCCTTAAAAATGGGAGATTCCTTCTAACACACACTTCTTTTCCTTCTTTTCGATTATCCTCCCTCCGCCTCAAACTGTTGTGTCCCAGAAAAGCTTAGGATGCTTCCCTGGATTCCTCTCAAGCATCTTTCGAGTCTTTCCAGGAGCTATTTCAACCCCCCTGCCCCCCATCCATCACACCTTGCTGTCTTTCCGGGTGTGGAACTCGGAGAAACTTCTCCTCATCATGTCTTCCACTCGGAGTGCCTCCACTCTCAACAGGTTTAGGATCATGGTGTACGTCAGGCGGAATTGGGACTGCAACCGAGTAGGTTTGCCCTAAAAGGAAACAGAAAGGTCGTACAATTGGCGGCAGTCACATGGCGATCTGTTTAACAACTGTCACAACTTACGACTGTAGTTCTGGGTCCAATGACAGTTGTAAGTCGAGGATTATCTGGATTGAAACAGAATGTCCAAGCTGAAGTAGCAAACATCGGATTTTTGGACCCAGAAGGGTGTGGCTGTTCTCTGTCCTTAATGAGGTTCCAATAAACTATTATCCTCAGTCAGAAGGAGGATATTTATCACTGGCTATAATTTCAACCCAAATATTAACAAAATGAAATTCATCATAGAGAAAAAGTAAAGTCTTACACTTAAGCAAGAAAACCCAAAAGTATACATATAAACTGGGTGAAACCAGGCTTAATAGCAGTGACTGTGAGAGGGATCTTGGAGTCTTAGTGGACAACCAGCTAAATATGAGCCAGCAGTGTGCAGTGGCAGCCAAAAAAACCAGTGCAATCCTAAGTTGCATTAACAGAGGGATACAATCAACATCAAGTGAGGTACTAATACCACTCTATAAAGCCTTAGTTAGACCACACCTAGAATACTGCACCCAGTTTTGGTCACCACACTATAAAAAAGATGTTGAGACTCTAGAAAAAGTGCAGAGAAAAACAACAAAGATGATTAGGGGACGG
>QLTV01003425.1:721786-733333 GCA_003457575.1 Thermophis baileyi
CTTAGACTGTCTACTGTCGACCTCACCCCATTCCTAAGAGGTCTGTAAGGGGCGTGCATAAGCGCACCAGAGTGCCTACCGTCCCTGTCCTACTGTCCTATTGTCTTCATCTATCTGTATTCACTTTGATTATGTTTATGATTATACCTATACCTGCTATCTTGTACATGTTTGACAAATAAATAAATAAATAAAATAAATAAATAAATAGAATCACACCCCAGCTCCTGAACCTTCACCATACCGATTCTGAAGCTGACATTTGGAATCGTAAGTGTACAACGTTGCTTTGTTATAATATCTGGGTTCAACCACCGAAACTGCTTAGAAAACGCATCTGAATAAAGATTGAAGCTCAAAAATTCATGCCTCATCTTCAAAGAAAAAACAAGGAAGTCCAATTGCCTCCTGAAAAAGCACCTTTGGGACAACCATGACCTGGATGACTGAGAATCTCCATAGACGTTTAGCTGTGCACTTTCGGATGAACACCCTTCGAATGGTGTGGGAGTTTGAACGGATTTCCAGAAAAACTGCAGACCTTAGGAACCATTTGCACTACTCAGGTGACCCTGAAGATACAGATAAACCTCCAAGTGCCTCAACGACCCTCTAAAAGGATGCGAATGACCAGCTGTCTGCAAGGAATATAAATCCTTCCATTCCCCACTATCCTGTCAGAGCTGAAGAAGCTTCTTGGATGAGAAGCGAAACGTCTTCAAAAGAAAAAACAAGAAAGTCCAGTTGACAACCATGACCTGGATGACTGAGAATTTCCATAGAATTCCATGCCTCATCGTACCTTCCAGCCATCCTGCCCACCCCCTTGCATTGAGAGACAGCCTTCTCTCTTCGGCCTAGCCCTCACCTGAGAATCTCGGTTGTCATGATGAGGCAGGAGGCGTCTGGATGCAGCTGCACATCTCCTGTCAACAAGCCAACATCCCCAAACGTGTTCTTGAAATCCCGAAACTTCTGGTTGGACAGCGCTTTGATTGGGGATGTGTAGATGGTGCTGCAAAAGGAGGCAAAGGGGGAAAGAATGAGACATCTGGAAGATCCTGCATTCTAAAATAATCTGAAGGACCGCCTTGTTTTGTGTGTGTGTGTGTGTGAGGATATTGTTTCTCAACCTTGGCAACTTGAGCACAAGTGGACTTCAACTCCCAGAATTCTTGGAGTTGAACTCCACACATCTTCAAATTGCTAAAGTTGAGATTAGGAACACTTATAATATATGCAGGACAAAGAGAAAATCTTCATAGTCCTCGACTTATGACCGTATTTGAGCCAGGAATTATGGTCACCACTTGACCACAGCCGATTTCATGATCCTTTTTTCTGGCGATTGTTAAGCAAATCTCACAGTCGTTAAGCAAACCTGTTTTCACCAATGGGTGTTTTGTTTTTGCCCCAAATTGGAAATAAACACTGGAAACTGGCAAAAACCATTAAAAATTGTGGCCACTTGACTGTGGGACGCTGCAAAGAGCTGTAAACGTGAGCTGATTGACAAGTGCTCAAAATGTGATCGTGTGACTGTGTGGGTGGGGGGTGTTCCGACTGTTGGAACTTTGGAATCGGGTCGTAAATAGTGCTGGGGAGGTTCATCATAACGCTGAACAGTTGCTAAGCAACCGGTTGTTAAGTAAGGATTACCTGTCCTTCTATTCATAAACAGGCTGACATAAAAAGCTTCCTGACTGATGCCACTCAAATGTTAAGTTAATTGCTAAGAAGGAAAATCTGTGATAATCCAGATGTCACTGGGCTAAAACTCCTGTCCTCCTTGGCCACTGGCCATGCGGGCTGGGTTAGCAAAGGTTTCACAGCTCCTGAATAGCTGTATGTTAGATAATCCCAAACACCTTCCCGTAACAGATGTTAAGAATGTTATTATAAAGGCTGATGGGAATGTTGCAAATTTACAAATTTAAGCTGTCAGTATTTTAAGTGTCAAGTGAAGAGCAACCTAACCTTCTTCAATAGCAATTAACAACAAAGATAAAAGGGGAAAAAATCTGATTGAGTTAATTCTAAATAACTGGAGTAAATAGCAATAATAGTACCAAAACAATACAAACCACCGACAGAAAGAATGCAGAGTTAAAGCTCATTAGGATGGAAACTCCCCCCCCCCCAATCCTTTGCACCCGTCACGTGCATTTGGATCAAGGTGTTTGAGAGTCAGTTTGGTCTAGTGGTTAAGGCACCAGGTTAGAAACCAGATGCCTGTGAGTTCTAGTCTCACCTTGGGCCTGAAAGCGGGCTGAGTGAGTTTGGGCCAATCACTATCTCTCAGCCCATGACGTCAGGCTCAAGTGACAAAGTTTGTTAGTCAACTCCTATTGCAACAAATAGACCAAGCTTGGTTGATCTGGAAAAAAAAAAATGGAGGACCCTGAATTTGCAGGCAAAATGCTAGGATGGAAAAAAAATATGTCCATTTGGATCAAGAAGATGATTTGAAAGCGTAACACAAAACCGACACAGGAAACAAGGATATTCTCACCGTGTCATGTGCTTCTGCGACAGAGCAATGGCGTACTCGGCCACGACAGTCTTTCCCGCAGAGGTGTGGGCGGCGACAAAAACTGAATCATGCTTCTCCAAGTGGAGAATTGCCTGTTTCTGGAAAACGTCGGGCTCAAAAGGCCACTGAGTGGGGTGGGGTGGGGTGGAGGGGGAAAAAAAGGAAATTTAGTTTATCGGCACGCAGCTCTCCATTCCCAGAAACCCAACAGGTGTCAAAGCTGATTTGGATTCTATCCCTGCCTGCCATTTTCCTCGCAGCCTGACAATCGAAATGGGGGGGGGGGGAACGGGGACCCAAAGGTGCTTTTTTTCAAGAGGCAACTGGACTTTCTTGGTTTTTCTTTGAAGACGTTTCACTTCTCATCCAAGAAGCTTCTTCAGCTCTGACTGGATGGTGGGGAATGGAAGGATTTATACTCCTTGCAGACAGCTGGTCATTTGCATTCTTTTTAGAGAGTCGTTGAGGCCACCTGGAGGTTTATCTGTGTCCTCAGGGTCACCAAATGGGTGTGGAGCCTTCTTGGCTGTAGGATGTTTTCTGCCCTGCATCCCTTCCCTGCTGAAGACAGGCACAGGCTTTTGGGGAGGAGTCTGTGTTGTCTGCATCTCAAACCGAAGAGCAAATGGTTCCTGTAATCCTGTAAGGGAGGGGACGAAATCCTTGGGGAGAGTTGGGAGGGGCGAGCCAGCTGGGCCCTGTGAAAGTTCCTTCACTTCGAGGTCCCACGTTATGGGAACTCTTCGAACGGCACGGACTGTTTTCCAAACCACAAAGAAAGTGTTGGATTGGCGAACAATGGACAGTAGGAGGCCCTGAGAGGAAAAGGGGAACTTTATCTATGCAGCTCTCTGTGGGAACATCTATGGAGATTCTCAGTCATCCAAGTCATGGTTGTCCCAAAGGTGCTTTTCCCCCCCAAGAGGCAACTGGACTTTCATGTTTTTCTTTGAAGACATTTCGCTTCTCATCTGAGAAGCTTCTTCAGCTCTGACTGGACGGTGGGGAATGGAAGGATTTATATCTCTTGCAGACAGCTGGCCATTTGCATTCTTTCGGAGCATTGTTGAGGCCACTTGGAGGTTTATCTGTGTCCTCAGGGTCACCTGAGTAGTCATCTATTTCCAGTCTACGACACAGTCCTTTCAGCAGTTCTCAGAAGGCTCCACACCAATTTGCACTACTCAGGTGATCCTGAGGACACAGATAAACCTACAAGTGGCCTCAAGGACTCTCCAAAAGGATGCAAATGACCAGCTGTCTACAAGGAATATAAATCCTTCCATTCCCCACTATCCTGTCAGAGCTGAAGAAGCTTCTTGGATGAGAAGCCAACCGTCTTCAAAGAAAAAACAAGAAAGTCCAGTTGCCTCTTGAAAAACAAAAAAAGCACCTTTGGGGCTGTCTGTGGGAACTTTTAGAATTGGCTTTGCTTCTTCTGTGCCTACATGGATCTATCAGTAAAGTTATACTCTTTGTAAAATTATGTCCCAGGAGTTCCCCCCCCCCCCTGCATACGCTAATGGGACAGCTGACAACTGGTGGTTTACCTGGAAGGCTGGATCAGGAATTAGCTTGTAGAAATCGTCCACGGGGGAGCTTACATCGACCAGGATAGCCCACTGTTCTTTAGGGGGCACTGTGGCAGGGGCAGGCGCAGCCTGTGGGGCTGATTCGGGGATGGGTGTCACCTCCTGAGAACAAGGGAGACAGGCCAAGGACAGGCAACAGCAGTTAATACGGAATCTTCCCAAGCTGCTTTCTAGAGCTAACACAGCGTTTCTAAACTATGTAGGTTTATATCGAGGTTCATAAAATGGAAACATTTAAACGCACTCTCTTTGCTTCTCCCCATCAAAAGATTCCTAGCTGATACTGCTAGCTTGTTTCAGAAAACTTTCAAAACAAAGTGGAATCACGATGAGTTAATAGTTCGAGATATGGGCCACAGATTAAAATCCAGGGAGAATAAAATCACATCAATAAAATAATCTCCTCACACATGGAGAGGCTGGGCAGAGGAGAAGTAAGAGAAGAAGTACCTTCTCTTCATAATGGCAATGCTTTATCCTGATATTTGAAGACAACCAATAAATCTCCAACCATTGGCTATAATAGTTTTACTTCTTACCAGCACCTCCTTTCTTGGCCATCCCAGTCCAGAAAAACCAACTGGTCCCAACACCCATTATCCCAGGTTCACTTTTCCCATTTCTCTAGAGCAAGGGTCTCCAAATGTGACAACTTTAAGTCTTGTGGACTTCAAGTTCCAGAACAGCATGGCTGGCTGAGGAATTCTGGGAGATGAAGTCCAGAAGTCTTAAAGTTGCCACGTTTGGAAACCCCTGCTCTAGAGCTTTCCAGATCTTGCTGGACCAATGCTGGGAGCTGCAGGCCACCTATATCTGAGCCCCTGTTTCTCTATTCTATAGCTCGATATACCCTACCTTTGTCTCCTTCTTTCTTCTGACATTGGGCTCCTACATCTCATATCACCATGAACACACACGAAGACAAACTTGCAGGCAGACACGTCCTTACCTTAAGCACCAGTTCCTCCAAGCTGTTCACTCTGTGCAATGGTGTTGGTTCTGCTGGAGGGATCTCTTCTTCCCTTGCTCCCTTATCCTTCCCTTTCTTCCTCCTCTTCTCCACTTCCTCTGTCTTCTCTTTGCCTTCTTCATCACTGGAGGCCTCCAGCTCAAAGGTGTCCAGTGCACCCAGCAAATTGGTCAAATTCAGCAATCCCGGGGAGGCCATGATCTCTGAAGAAGCAAAAGGAACAAAATCTGAAACCCCCCCCTTTTTTGGGGGGTTGAAGTGTTGGAGAAATCCTTAGGACTTCTTTAGGTAGAACCTACTGTACTGACTCACTGGAGAAGAGCCTGATGCTGGGAACGATTGAGGGCAAAAGAAGAAGGGGACGACAGAGAACGAGGTGGCTGGATGGAGTCACTGAAGCAGTAGGCGTGAGCTTAAATGGACTCCAGAGGATGGTAGAGGACAGGAAGGCCTGGAGGAACGTTGTCCATGGGGCCGCGATGGGTCAGACACGACTTCACAACTAACAACTGTACTTATAAATTCCAAGCTGCTTTCCTGCTGACATATGCTATATGAGGTAAATGGGTTTTTCCAGCTAACGGTCCCTAATATTTTTGGGTTGGTCATACATGTAATAATATTGGAAATGAACATTATGAATATGGATGTTCTGACCTGGTCAGAAGCGTTCTGTGCTTGAAACCGTTCCAACAGTGAAATGAAGACCAGGCCAGAATTGTTTCAAGATTAGAACACTTCTGGCAAAAAAAACCTTTCAACCTTGAGATGATTTGCACTCCCTTAGTTGTAGCACTCATCATTTTCATTTTACTATTGAGGCTTTGATTCTGCTATACCTTGTCTGGTGAATTCCACCCCTTTCTTCCATCCAGGTGGCACTGTCAGCAAATCTGAGAGGGAAAGAGAAAAACATGAAAGCAGCTGCCAAGAAGACACCATGTCTTCAACATCAAACTTGAAGTCAAGGATAGTCCACTTTATTAATGGATCTAAGCCGGGGTTTCCGAACCTTGACCATTTGCAGATGTGTAAACTTCAAATCCCAGAATTCCACAGCCAGCGTAGCTACTGTTGGAATTCTAGGAACGTAGCACTGATGATGCTACCTAGTTTAGCAATGAAACACCTGCAAGAAAACTTCCAAGCTCAGAGAGCACCAAGGATTCTGCAGTTCAACCCTGAGCTATAAATATTCTCTTCTATTGGTATTCTGGGAATTGTATTCCACATACCTGAAGGTTGGGAAACACTGATCTAAACCACTCCAGGAATTTTTCAGATGGATTAAAATGCTATCAATAAATCTACCATGAAAGACACTCTATTCTTTAGTTTAGTTTTAGTTTTAATAGCAATAGCACTTAGACTGCTTCACAGTGCTTTACAGCCTTTTCTACGAAGTTTACAGAGTCAGCATAATGCCCCCAACAATCTGGCTCCTCATTTTACCGACCCTCGGAAGGATGGAAGGCTGAGTCAACCTTGAGCCTGGTGAGATGCGATCTGCCAAACTGCTGGCAATCTGCGATCAGCAGAATTAGCCTGCAGTACTGCACTAAAACTACTGCGCTACCACGACTCTTTAAACGCTAGCAAAGAGTCTCTGGGCAATTATTTCAGTTCTATTTCCATCTGACTCTTTGTCTATGTATTTCCATCCATATCATTCTTTGTTAATAAAATCATAAACTAGCCACGTAACAGAGAACACAAATAATCCCACGGCACAGCTCTTTTGTGCCAGACCTCATTTTCCTATCATCCCTATCTCTGAGTATCGTAAATGGATAATAAACTACATTTTTGAATCTGCTCAAACAGAGGGCAGATGGCATTACAAAAAAAACAGAATAGTCAGGACTGAAACAATAGAGCCATTGGCTGGAATATGCTTACGTTACCTTTCTCAAAATCAATGTCCTCTTCCTTATCTTCTTGAGCCTTAATCAGTTCCAAGCTTGGTTCATCTATCCCACCTGGAGAGATTGTGTTACAAGAGCAGATTATTAGTGGTCTGTAGCTGTTACCTGAAGGGCAAAATTCTGCAAAAAGGAGATGCACGTTCTATAACCAAATTAGAGACATGGGAAGAATACAAAAGCCAACTAATTGATCTGCAACAGGGGTCCCAAACCCCTGGGCCATGGCCCACTACCGGGCCCATGGCCTATTTAGAACCGGGCTGAGCGAGTGGCAGGCTGGAGTGCACGCAGCTTGACTTGCGTGTGCACACGCGTGCGCAGCTCCACTTGCGCAAGTCAAGCTGTGCACACACGCGTGGCCCGATACCCCTCTCTCCCCACCCCCCGGGCCACTAAGCCTTAAAAGTTCAGGACCACTGATCTACAACCAGGGGTGAAATTCAGCAGGTTCTGACAGATTCTGGAGAACCGGTAGCGGAAATTTTGAGTAGTTCGGAGAACCGGCAAATACCACCTCTGGCTGGCCCCAGAGTGGGGTGGGAATGGAGATTTTGCAGTATCCTTCCCCTGCCACACCCACCAAGCCACACCACGCCACACCCACAGAACCGGTAGTAAAAAAATTTGGATTTCACCACTGTCTACAACCTATAAAAAGTTTCTAAAGCTCCCGACGGTGGATGAAACATTGTTCCTTGAGTTCAAGTTTGTTCCTGCTTATAGCAATAGCAATAGCACTTAGACTTATATACCACTTCACAGTGGTTTCTAGCCTTCTCTAAGTGGTTTATAGAGTCAGCATATGGCCCCTAAACAATCTGGGTCCTCGTTTTACCAACCTCGGAAGGATGGAAGGCTGAGTCAACCCTGAGCCTGGTGAGATATGAACTGCCAAATTGCAGGCAGCCGGCAGGCAGCAGAAGTAGCCTGCAGTACTGCATTCTAACCACTGTGCCACCACGGCTCATGTTTCTCTGTTGTTTCTCTGTTGTTCCTGCTTATGGTTCTGTGTTCAAAGTTATAAACTCAGGTAACAGAAACGGGAGACCCACACCTGGCCAGAAGGGGTAGTTGGTGGCACTGCCTCTCAGAGCCTCGGAGGGAGGGCCAGGCGCTCGCTGGAAGGAAAGAGAATTCTTGGCTGATAATCCCGTGTTGTCCACAAGTGCCTAGAATTGAAGAGTATAAGAGAGTGTAAAGGATTAATGGATGGAAACTGATCAAGTACATAAGGGGTAATAAGGGAGATATTTTCTGACGGTGAGCGCAATCAACCCATGGAACAGCTTTACCTTCAGAAGTTGTGGGAGCTTCATCACTAGAAGCTTTCAAGAAGAGACTTGACAGCCATCTCTTCAGAAATGGTGTAGGGTCTCCTGCCTGGGTGGGGGGGTTGGACTAGATGACCTACAAGGTCCCTTCCAACTCTGTTAATCTGTATCTAAGGACCTGCCTCAGCTACCTTCTCACGAAAGCATGACTCTTGAAACAATTGGCATTTCAAAAGGAACTTTTACTGAGAGACAGTAATTGCAGAGAAAGTCGGGCGGAGTCTGAAATCCATACGTGAAGATTTAGGTTAACTTTCCCCTTCAACCCCCTACCTCAGGGGTCCCCAAACTTGGCAACTTTAAGACGTGTGGACTTCAACTCCCAGAATTCTCCAGCCAGCATAGCTGGCTGGAGAATTCTGGGAGTTGAAGTCCACACGTCTTAAAGTTGCCAAGTTTGGGGATCTCTGCCCTACCCCAATGCCCCATGTCCACCGGTAGCCAATAAAATGCCGCAAAGGTGTTTTGAGGCTGGAGTTGTGTGAAAAACGGTCATAAATCACTTTTTTCAGTGCCACTGTAACTTCGGTCATTAAATGAATGGTTGTAAGTCAAGGGCTTACCTGTTCATCCCTCATGTATTTTAATACGAGAAGGCATCAACACCACCACCACCCCAGCTCTGCGCGAGCCCTTGATTTTTTTAGTCCATTGAATTCTTGTAATTGTACCTAAATTTACGATGGTTTTTATACTTCTATTTTTATTGCACTGTTAGCGATAAACAAGAGTCACTCCGGATAGCGAGACGGGCAGCATATAAATTGAATGAATAAATAATAATAATATTCTGCAGTTCTGTGAAAAATGGTCATAAGTCACTTTTTCCTGTGCCGCTGTAACTTTGAACGGTCACTAAATGAACTGTTATAAGTCGAGGATTACTTGCAGCATTACAGGTAGTCCTCGACTTACAACAGTTGATTTAGTGACCGTTCGAAGTTACAACGGCACTGGAAAAAAGGTGACTTATGACCGTTTTTCACACTTATGACCGTGGCAGCATCCCCGTGGTGCCCATGATTTACATGCTTGGCAAATGACTCACATTTATGACGGTTGCTGTGTCCCGGGGTCAGGTGATCATCTTTTGTGATGTTCTGACAAGCCAAGTTGATGGGGAAGCCAGATTCACTTAACAACCATGGTGTTACTAATTTAAAAACCTGTAGTGATTCACTTAACAAATGTGGCAAGAAAAGTTGTAAAGTGGGACCAAACTGACTTAACAAATCTCTCACTTAGCAACATACATTTTGGGTTCTATTGTGGTCGTACTTTGAGGACTACCTGTATTGTTTACTTACTGCTGTTCTCAGCTGCTGCTGCTGCTACCAGCACCCAATTTTTATTTTATTTTTTAAAGCAGGCCCTCTGTTCACCTTTTCCCTCAGAAGAACTCATTTACTCAAAGGGTTATTTGAGGCTGCAAGGGAAGAAAACTCATCTCTCACCTCTTTAAAACCCAGCAGCTCCCCGGTGGTGGGATTGCGTTCAGCCTGGAGGGTGGAGTGCACAGGTGTGACCTCCAGTGCAAAGAGTGATTGGACCTCCTTCTCTCGGGCCCAGAACCTGCCTCAAGACAAGAGGTGGAGTTAAATTACTTCGGCTCCCTTGACGGGTCGATGACGACTCACCGCAGCCAGGTGTGCGTGGGTGGGTAGGGAAGTGGGTAGGGCAGTGGCCAGGTAGACGAGAAGGATTAGGTGCAGCCGGGCTCGGATGACTCGGAGCGGCTGGGTGGGCATGACCGGACGGACGCAACCACGTGGGTATGGCCGGGGGGGGGGGAAGTGCCAGGTTGGTGTGGCCAGGTGGGCGCAGAACAAGTTGCCCCGGGCAACTGGACGTGTAAGCCAACTCGGCACCCCGCCAGAACAAAAAAATCACCCGGAGATGTGCTGGCAAACAGGAAGCAGGAAAATTTGAAAGGCAAAGGGCTGGATTTGAGCCACGGTGGCGCAGTCAGTACTGCAGGCTATTCTGCTGCCTGCAGTTTGGCAGTTCAAATCCCACCAGGCTCAAGGTTGACTCAGCCTTCCATCCTTCCGAGGTGGGTAAAATGAGGACCCAGATTGTTGGGGGAAATATGCTGACTCTGTAAACTGCTTAGAGAGGGCTGTAAACCACTGTAAAGCGGTATATAAGTCTAAGTGCTATTGCTATTGCTATTTCTTCCCCCACCACCCCTGCTCAATTTGGAGAAATACTTTTTTCTTTCTGCCTCCTGAGTACAGCAGAGTAGTTTCTCTGCTAAATTTGGCAGGGAAGGGAGGGGCTGGGTGGATTTCCCTTCCCCCCCCCCTTTGGAGAAATGCTGCACCTAATCCTTCGCATCGACCTGGCCACGCCTACCCACCTGGTGGCACTCAGATGGCCACACCCACCGAGTCACGCCCACCTGGCTGCAATGAGTCATCTCATTCCCCCCCCCGTCCGTCCGTCCCCCGTTGACCCTCCTTCTGCTACAGATGATTCCCTTACCCACCCCAACCAGACCTCTTCTCATTCCTACTGCAACCTGCAAGCAACCAACCATCCCGGCTGCTGGGGACTCACCTGTGAGACCTTTCAAAGTCATGGATGGGAAGCCATTCCGGGCTGTTGAGATAATGTTGCTCCAATTCAGAGGCCAGATCCTCAGCATATGGGGGCAGCCCATGTGGCAGCTGGGGAGGTGGGCAAAAGAGAAGGAAGATGTATCATTTCTTATTTAACGCCATCCATAACATGTTATTTGCTGCAGCTCAGAAGCTAAGCGGTAGTCCTTCACTCAGAGACTATCAAGAGATTTCCAGGGTTGTAGGTGATACTGGGAAACAGAAAAACATTGTGGAAGAAGACGGTGGCACACCATTTCTATACAGTTGGTCCTCGACGTAACGACCATAATTGAGTGCAAAATTTCTGTTTTTAAGCGAAACATTTAAGTGAGTTTTGCCCCAATTTACAATCTTTCTTGCCACAGTTCTTAAGTGAATCACTGCAGTTGATAAATTAGTAACACAGTTGTTAAAATAATCTGACTTCCCCATTGATTTATCACTTATAGTTTTTATGGACAATGAGAGCTTATGCACCAAAGACAAATTCCTTGTGTGTCCAATCACATTTGGCCAATAAAGAATTCTATTCTATTCTACATCACTGCTGTAGCCAAGCAGGGCTAGGATCAGGAAGTTTAATTTGGTAGTTA
>QLTV01003425.1:747152-770557 GCA_003457575.1 Thermophis baileyi
CCAAGATCAGCACACTGATTGGAGGCAAGGTTGGCTCACTCCTGGCTCCAATTAGCTCTTGGAGAGGTCATTAGGCTAGGGGCTGACATACTTTTTCCTCCCTGCACTGTGAATGTTTACATGTTATGTTCAATTAAACCATGGCAACATCTAATGTTTGTGTAGTATTATTTTAAGCAGACTGTGTTTTTCTATTGTTGTGACTTAGATGACGTTCAGAGCACATTTTATGACCAATTCATGCAAAACTCCACGTAATCCCAAGGAGTTCACATACTTTTTCTTGCAACTGTACCTTCCCTACCAGTTCCCAAATGTGAGCGTGCGCGCCTACACCCATGTGCACTGCCTCCCGTGCATGCGCTTTACTCGTGTGCACGCCTTCCGCGCATGCGCCCGGCCTCGAAAACATGACTAAATAGGATGGCATTCCGGGCGGGTGGGCGGGACACACAGTCACCGCTACCGGTTCGCCCGAACTGGTCCGATCCTGCTGAATACCACCTCTGATCCCGCTTTGTTTTAAACAATTCAAGGCAGTGCATCTACAGGTATTCCTCGCTTACCAACCATGATTGAGGTCGGAAACTCTTGCTAAGCACTGTGGTCACTCAGTAAAAAATGACTGCACCAGACTTAGAATGTAATTTCACACTTAATAAGCCATTTTTTTTTAAATCTTTCATTTTAGGCCCGGCGCCCCCAAAGGAAGTATCTATATGAGAGGTTGGTTCCATTCATGCCATCATTTATTTATTTTTATTCTTTTATTCATCAATTACATTTATACGTCGCCCAACTCTCCGATAAGGTGACTCTTACGGTACTATCAGGATAATTTCTCCTGTTGATGCCAGCATTGGCGAGCAGAATCTGTTCAGTCACTAGAGAAATCCAACTGATAAAGGGTGCTGACGTATTTTTGTGTTGAGGCACAACCGTCGCTGTTTAGTGTAACTTTCTCACTTTGGTGGTTTTAGTTGGAACTAAACAGGTCGACGGGTTCCTTGGTGCGAAAAAATTGTGTACCTAGAATTAAGGAATTGGGAGCCCAAGAACTGATTCTGAAAATTAGAATTTGTTATTTTTCCACACAACGATGCGTACGTACATCTAACACTAATTTTGGAAGCGGAGAATTCTTTTATTGTCGCTCTTTGTTAATAACCAAAGATTCAGATTTCATGCAGACCACTCAGGGCTCAACAGATCTGGATATTTGCTGGGCTTTAGTTCAGATGTGCAAAGTACCATTATGTGTGTAGGTGAAAAGCTGTTGTTATTTTACAAATGACAGTCCTTTAAAACAGCGGTCTCCAGCCTTTCCGGATCAGTGGACCGTTGGAGGCGGCAACGGCAGCAGTGGGAGAGGAGAGGGGACGGTTGCGCATGCGTGCCACTTTCATAATGTAGCTGTGTGCACACACCCGCCCATCACTTCCGTGGCCCGGTTCCGAATGGACTACGGCCCAGCGCCAAGCCACGGACTGGGGGTTGGGGACCCCTGCTTTAAAAAAAAGAACCTCAATAGAGTTTTCTGAGACTGTGAAGGGTATCGTGTTTATTATGGCAATAGGGTTATCCCGAGAGATGGAAAGAGAACAGATGGAGGTCAAATGCAAAGAGTGAGAATGACATTGCTAAAAGTAGTCATTTGCAAAGCGTTTGGGGGATGATAAAATAGACATTAAAAACCGAAAACTCTTTTAAAAGTTTGCCTGCCAGCGAATGGGAGGAAAGAAAAGGCAAGTGATACGATACTCAAAGGCTGAAAGCAAAACACCAAGGCAAATCTGTCAGTCGTGATTGTTCTTTGCCTACAAGGCCAAGTGTTACGTTTCATTCCTCCTGTGCCCCGTAGCTCTGATTTGGGGAAGTAGACGCCGAGTGTCCTCTCGTAACTAACTGCTTCTCCATAGTCCGCCACCTCTGGTGAATCAATTCTCTTCCTCCCATGCTCTCTCCTAGCTTTGTGAGCTCCAGCGATAGCCTGCGAGATCCAGAGAAAGAGCCAGAAGAAGGCAGAGAGCCAGACAAAGAATCCGATCAGAGTGAAAGTCTGCATGGATATGAGAGGGACAATGACCGGGATCGTAGCCGGGACAGGAGTAGGGACCGGGACAGAGATCGAGACAGAGACCGGGACAGAGACCGGGACCGAGATCGAGGGTGTGAGCGAGAACGGGACAGAGAAGGCTACCGCCGTAAGAAATACTTGGTTCTTCTGGAGGGCAGTGTTAACGGGCTGAGTTACTTCAAAGCAATTTCCCTTTATTGCTTCTCTGCTATAGACAGAAATCTTGCCGGACTAAAGCAAACTACTTGCATCATTAAAGATATACAGGTAGTCCTTGACGTACGACCACAATTGAGCTCAAAATTTCTGTTGCTAAGCGAGACAGCTGTTAAGTGAGTTTTGCCCCATTTTACAACCTTTCCTTTGCCGTGGTTGTTAAGTGAATCACTGTAGTCGTTAAGTTAGTAACCCGGTTGTTAAGTGAATCTGGCTTCCCCATTGACTTCGCTTGTCGGAAGGTTGCAAAAGGTGATCACATAACCTCGGGACACTGCAACCGTCATAAATACGAACCGGTTACCGTACAAGACCATTTCAGGTGCCAGAATACATTCCAGAAATTGGGTTTGACTTTTCTGCGAGTATATATGAAAATCGCTTTTTTTAAAAGTACCTCCATATAAAGAATAAGTTGACCCTAAAAAATTTAACCAAAACACGTGCATAATCCATGGATGAGCCTATTGTGACATTTAAAGCATACAAGAATTTTCAAGAGTCAGCTTATCTGTGAGTGGCATGTTTTTCACAATATTTTGGTAAAAAATTGAAGGGTCGGCTTATACGCGGATGGGTTTATACATGAGTCTATACGGAATAACGATTCTGCAGGAGAAAAGAGAAGATGACTTTCTGTGTGGTTTGCAGGACGTTGGCAGAACCAAAATAACAAACTATTTTTCAACCACTTCTCCCCCCCCCCCCCCCGCTTCATTATCCAGGATCGGATTCTTACCCTGAGGGACGTCTCCCCCGCAAAGGGAACACGGTGTACGTGTCTGGGGCAAATATGAATGAGGCCATGTTGACCACGGCTTTCTCGGCCTTTGGGAATATCATTGACCTGTCTGTAGACAGCGTCCGCAAGTGAGTGCTGGGAGGAACCTTGGCAGGGTATTCGAGGAAAGTCCAAGTGATGCCCTCAGTAGAAATTTGCATGGAAATGAATCCTGCCAAACAATTCACCCATTAGGCTGTTGGTCTTGAGCACCGAGCTTGGCAATTTGGTTGCAAACATTTCATCACCATTCGAGGAGACGTTGTCAGTGCTCTTTGAATTGTGCTTGTCTGTCAGAGCACTGGCCTTTAAATACCTTTTTATGTGATGCAAATTAGTGTGGATGTTGTTTGTTCGGCTACATGGTCTGACTTCGGATTGTTTGATGGGCTGACTGTTGTTACCGTGGCATGGTTTTTGGTTTTAAGTACCGTCTGTGTGATGTAAATTAGTGTTGTTTGTTCAGCTACTGCTGAGTCATGGTCTGGTTTCAGTCACACAGACGGTACTTAAAACCAAAGTGTCAACGTTCCAAGTAATGCACCCATTGAAAACAGAACTCCGAGGCAGGTAGATTCCTCAAAGAACAATTTATTGGCAACAACATATTGGCACAACTGATGAAAACTGACTCTGAAAGTTCCCGTGGTTTTCACCTAACTAAAAAGTGAAAGTTCCCCTCCCCCCTCCCAGTCATCAGTCACATTGTCCAATTGAGGTGCTGACCGGTTGCTCGGTTACTCTACTATTACTCCGCCACCTGTTGAAATATCCTTGGTTCCCACAGGAAAACCTTTTGCTTTGACTACAAAACCCCAGCTAACTATTTCCCCCCCCCTCCCTGTCTTGTGGCAACCCTGAAGCTGTAAAGATGGCCTCAGCCAGGTTCGCTTCAGGGTTGACACAAAGACCATGCCTCAGTAACAACAGCCAGCCCATCAAACTGTCCGAAGTCAGACCGTGACTCAGAAGTAGCCGAACAAACAACATCCACACTAATTTGCATCACATAAAAAGATATTTAAAGGCCAGTGCTCTGACAGACGAGCACAATTCAAAACGCACTGACGATGCCTCCTCGAATGGTGACGAAACGTTTGCAACCAAATTGCCGAGCTCAGACCAACAGTCCAGCTACCAACCCGAGCTACTTATATATTCAAATACATTTCAATTCACCCATCTCTCCTTAATTAAATACAGGTAGTCCTTGACTTAGGACCGCATCTGAACCCCCATATTTCCATCGCTAAGCGAGACAGCTGTTAAGCAAGTTTTGCCCCATGTTACGACCTTTCCTGCCAGAATTGTTAAATGAATCACTGCCGTTGTTAAATTAGTAACCCAGTTGTTAAGTGAATCTGGCTTCCTCGTTGACTTTGCTTGTCGTAAGGTCACAAAAGGTGATCACATGACCCTGGGACACTGCAACCATCAGCAGTACATGCCAGTTGCCAAGCATGCCAAATTTTAATCACATGACCGTGGGGATGCTACAATGGTTGTAAGCATGAAAAACTTACTAAACAAATGGCTGTAAGTCGAAGGCTACCTGTAAATAGTGTCAGTCTTCAAGATGGCTACCTCGTTTCCGTTACCTCAGAATATCTGATGACAATACAGATATCCAAAAGTTTATCCCCTCATGCTAGATTGTCGATTAAATCTCAACTCTTAATTTCAGGAACATGGCTAAGTCATGGCTTACTGAACTTTGATTTTACTGAATAAACTTACAGATCTGTTTTTCGGGATTGGGTAGATATGAAGAAGGATCTGTATCCAAAATTGGGGAATCTTTTTTTTAGTATCACTTTGCCAGTCATAGGAAGAGGATAGCCTCATTTAAAAAAAAATAAATCTTGAAGGGAATTGATATTTCTCTTCATTCCCCCCATCTCCCTCCCAGCAATATGTTGGCTGGAAAATTTTGGGAGTTGAAGTCCACACATCTTAAAAGCTGTGGCTGAAAAACACTACTGGGTGAAATAACGCAAGTAAAAGGTATTAATTTCAGATTAAATTTTTAGTACACAAAATGTTCTTTTTTTTTTTAAATGGAAGGTGTGGGAATGATGATACATGTGCATTAATCTTATTTTACCTGCTGAAAAATGTGAACTCCCAGGTTCTTAAAGACCAAAATGTCAGGAGGGTATATGTACTGATGTCCCAAGTCGGTGGTTGTTGCTAGAAGCACCACAATGGGGTCAAAACATTCCTCTCCTTCTCCTTCCCTTCCTCTGCTTCTTTTTCCACTAAGGTCAGAGGAACAGATTTGTAACTTTGACCCACATTGGCCCTGGTTCCTCGGTAAATGGTGCCTTGTGCCACTGAGCACTTAGCCACATGGGACCTTTCCCATCCACCACCCCCTCCACACACACACACTAACTGTTCTTTATTTTTTTCCTCACTCTCAGTTGTGCTTTTGTGACCTATGACAAGATCGAATCAGCAGATCAAGCTATTGCTCAGGTATCGGAGAAGGGGTTTTCTTATGGGTAGCGGAATTAAAATGAGAGCCGGTATGGTCTAATAATGGTTAAGGCACCAGGCTAGAAAGCAGGAGACCATGAGTTCAAGTCCCGCCTTAGCCGTGAAAGCCAGCCGGGTGACTTGGGCTGGTCACTGTCTCTCAGCCCAACTCACCCTCCCAAGGGTGGTGGTTGTGAGGAAAATAGGAGGAGGAAGGTGTGTTGGATATGTTCGCAGCCTTGTGTTATTTGTAAAAATAATGGAGGGAGGGAGGGAAGGAAGGAAGGAAGATGAGGGAGAGAGGGAAGAAGGAAGGAAGGAAGATGAGGGAGTGAGGAAGGAAGGAAATGAGAGAGAGAGAGGAAGGAAGATGAAGGAGAGGGAGGGAGGAAGGAAGGAAGATGAGAGAGAGGAAGGAAGGAAGGGAGGGAGGGGCAGTGAATGAATGAATGAATGAATAATGGAGGTGGCCTATGCGGGGAGTGGCTAAGAAGACCTCCACCCCCGTGTCTCCCATCCTCTTAGTTTTTAGTCTTTATTTAATTTCTCTTTATTTTAACGGTTTTTAGTCTTGATTTAATCTCCTTTAATTTTAATGGTTTTATATTGTCTTTTTATTGCTTTGTAAGCCAGCCAGAGTCGCTTCAACAGTGAGATGGGCGCTATACACATTTAATAAATAAAGCAGGAGGAACAGTGCTGGAGCACCCGTTTCCCTCCATCATTTTCTGTTCTGTAACTGTCTGTTTGGATGGCCGTATTATATTTGGAATCGCCCCCCCCCTTCTCTTGCATCATGATAGGCTGATGGATTTTGGCTTGGTTGTCTTATTGGCCTTTTTACCAGACAGGGAAGTCTCTTTGTTTTTTTCAAAGTTGGTCTGAGTTGATTGGGTGTCTTGTCTCCTCCCAGCTCAACGATACCGTCGTGGAAGACGTGAAGCTGATGGTCAGCATCGCTCGCAAGCAGCCCATGCTGGATGTGGCCGTCGGCAAATCCTTGTGGGGGACTTTGGGTGAGGAGATGGACGTAGACAGAAGCATCAGGAATAGGGTGCAAAGCCTCTCGAGGGCAGATGAGGATGACCAACAAGTTTCCCAGGCCATTTTTGCTTTATGTTAAAAGCAGCCCAAATAATTGTCTGTAGAGATTCTCGGTCATCCAGGTCATGGTTGTCCCAAAGGTGCTTTTTTTCAGGAGGCAACAGGACTTTCTTGTTTTTTTCTTTGAAGACGTTTCGCTTCTCATCCAAGAAGCTTCTTCAGCTCTGATCGTGAGGAATGGAAGAGTTTCTACTCCTTGCAGACAGCTGGTCATTTGCATCCTTTTAGAGGGTCCTTGAGGCCACTTGGAGGTTTATCTGTGTCCTCAGGGTCACCTGAGTGGTGCTCCTGGTTCCTGTAGTCTGCAATTTTTTTCCTCTGGAAATCCATTCCTACTCCAACACCATTCAAAGAGTGTTCATCCCAAATTGTATAGCTAAAAGTCTGTAGAGATTCTCAGTCGTCCGAGTCATGGTTGTCCCACAGGTGCTTTTTCCAGAGGCAACTGGACGTTCTTGTTTTTTCTTTGGAGACCCTCTAAAACAGGGGTCCCCAAACTTGGCAACTTTAAGACTTGTGGACTTCAACTCCCAGAATTCTCCAGCCAGCTATGCTGGCTGGAGAATTCTGGGAGTTGAAACCCACAAGTCTTAAAGTTGCCAAGTTTGAAGACCTCTGCTCTAAAAGGATGCAAATGACCAGCTGTCTGCAAGGAATATAAATCTTTCCATTCCCCACTATCCTGTCAGAGCTGAAGAAGCTTCTCGGATGAGAAGCGAAACGTCTTCAAAAGAAAAAACAAGAAAGTCCAGTTGCCTCCTGAAAAAAATGCACCATTGGGACAGCCATGACCTGGGTGACGGAGAATCTCTACAGACTTTCAGCCCAAATAATCTTTTCTGCTCGTGCACCTAAGTGCCATTTTACATTGTGCCTGCTTGTGCTTGAAAATCTTAAGATGGGAACGTATTAAATAAAGATGCCAAGTTCTCTAGCATCACTAGGATTTGGCATCAGAGGTTCCCAAGATCAAGTCCCTCCCCAAAAACATTTCTGCATCCCAAATTGTGGGGGGGGGGAGGGTCTTACGCCACAGGCTTCGCATGGTTTCTCTTTTTGGGAGGTAAAGCCAGAAGTGGGATAAGCCGAAAGCTCTTTATCTTTCACTAGAATCGCTGATGTGTTATCATTTCCTTTTTTTTTTTCCCCCAGCTGTGATAAACACCATCAATGGTTCTCATCGAGACAAGCGATCCCAGGTCATCTACAAAGAGGACAACTTCTGAAGCGTAGGAACACCCGTTCCCCCCCCCCGTCCTCTCTCTGCCTTTTCACTTAAAAGATTCAAATAAATGTTGGCTTTTAAAAAAAAAAACACATTTTGAACCGTGCTAATTCCAGTGTTAGGAGTGAAGCTTTGGAAAGCACTGTGTCCTTTTCGGTGTCTTTAATACAAGCTTGAACCTCAAGGCTTTCCCCGAGTTTGGAGGCAGTCTGGTTCTATAAATATAGGGGGGGGGAGGGGGTGTCTAAAAGAAAATATAGATGAAATGTAAATACTCAAGATTTTTCCAAATGTGGTTTTAGCCACCGAAAACGAAGTGATTTGTTTTCATCAGATGTTTCACAGCGGAAAGAAAGGAAGGTTGAGGCAACCAGGCGAGAAAGTTTGATAACAAAAAGCCATTTATCAGCTTCAGAATTAGCCAAGCATCAAACAAAGTTAATAATAGGGATAATATGACGAGCATCTACATAGAAAAAGACCAGCTTGTTTTGAATCCTAACTATAAGTCACAAGAGGACTGCAAGAAAAGAAAGTAAAATTCCCGTATGAAAACTAATCTCCCAACCAAATAAATGGGGGGAAAGTGGATGTAAAAAAATGAGGACACAGGTAGTCCTCGACTTACAACCGTTCGTTTAGTGACTGTTTGAAGTTAACAACAGCAAAACGGGGGGGGGGGAAGTGACTTATGACCGTTTTTCACACTTTTATGACAGTGGCAGCATCCCCATGGTCCCGTGATCAAAATTTGGTTGCTTGACTGGTTCACGTGAATGTCTCGGGATCCCCTTTTTGCGACCTTCCGACAAGCGCAAAGGCAACAGGGAAGCCAGATTCACTTAACAGCCGTGTTACTAACTTAACCATGGCGGCGATTCACTTGACCACTGTGAGAGGAAAGGTCGTAAAGTGGGCAAAACTCACTTGACAATGGTCTCGCTTAGCAACAGAAATTTTGGCCTCTATTACGGTCGTAAGTCGAGGACCGCCTGTAATAGATTCTGTCAGAATGTTGAAAAACGCTAAGAGGCAATAGGTGGAGAAATGTTAAAATACGGATGCAGTTTTTTCTTGTGGGAGAGCTATGTGACAGCATCTGGGCCTGACAATTGGAAGAATCCTGTTCTTGATACAAAGGCAAAGAGAATTAGCGCAAAGGGCAGAGGGAATGGCTCTGAAGCACAGATGGAAGAGTCTCTACCAATGTAACGGATAAGGGGACCTTGAGTTCAGGCCAAGGAAATAATGTGAGAATACACCTAAGCCAAGCTCCTCTCAATCTTCGTGAGAAGATCAAAGTGAGGGGCGAGGGAAGTACATTCAGACTTGCAAAATTTTTGTTTGTTTAAGCTGTTCCAATAAACATTTCTTATCCTACACCATATTGGTTTCTTAGTTTGGTCTACCTTGTTGGGCTGACAGTTGCTGAGAACTCTTATGAATGTTACAAATATTTTAGTTTGTTGATAGATAAAAGGGCACTGGTAAAGCAAATACATGAGTTACGGGAAGTTTCTGCAAACCCAGAAGAGACCGTGAGTTGAAGTCCACCTTAGCCATGAAAGCCAGCTGGGTGACCTTGGGCCAGTCGCTCGCTCTCAGCCCAACCCACCTCACAGGTGGAAAATAGGAAGAAGATGCATTAAATATGTTCGTTGCCTTAAGTTATTTGTAACAAAGTGGAAAATGGATGGATGGATGATGGATGGATAGATAGATAATAGAGATGGATGGATGGATAATAGAGATAGATGATAGATAGATAGATAGATTGATGATAGATAGATAGATGATAGATAGATAGATAGATAGATAGATAGATAGATAGATAGATAGATAGATAGATAGATAGATAGATAGATAGATAGATGATGGATAGATAGATGATGGATAGATTGATAGATGATGGATGGATGGATGGATGAATAATAGAGATAGATGGATAGATAGATACTAGAGAGATGGATGGATGGATAATAGAGATAGATAGAGTTAGATAGATAGATAATATAGATAGATACATAGATGAGAGAGATAAATGTTCTTGATTGCAATAAGACCAGGATACAATAGAAACAAAGCATGTGTGTAAAGAAATTGAATGCTTAGCAAAACGTTCAACACTGAACAGGAAGTAAGACAAAGATGTGTGATGCTCTTTGGTTGTTTAATGTATGTATGGAAATATATATGAGAAATACTTGTGATTAGTAGAGTTGTGTTGTTTGGGAATTTGAAAGTGCAGTTATTTTTGAATGCTCAGGAAGAACATATTGGGCTGAGAATTCCAATTATAGGTAGTCCCTGCTTAATGACTGCTCATTCAATGAACATTCAAGTTGAACAGCTCTGAATGAGTGGTATTTGCAACCAGTCCTTGTACTTATGACCCATGTGGCATTCCCATGGTCACGTAATTGTGATTTGGGTGTTCAGTGACTGGCCCACATTCCAGCCATTGCTGTGTCGCATGATCACGATTTCTGACTTTTCTCACAAGCAAATCAATGGGGAAGCCAGCAGGAAGTCAAAAATCACAATCATATGAAGTCCTCACTTACTGCCCAAGGTAGAAATGCCGGCATAAAGTGTCTTGTGTCATGCACTTAATGACCGAACAGCTTGTTGATAGAGTTTCCAGTCCCAATTATGATTAAGTGAGGAATCTCTGTGTTTGCAGCATACATTAGATAGACTCTGTGATGCCATGATAAGTATTAATTTGAACATTTATGTATCAGAAGCCAAGGTTGCGTATGTGTTTCTTTATCATATTTATATCCCACTACAATTTGAAGATAGTTAGTGGCTTCTAAATGAGAAAAAACTTCTATCGTACAATTCAGCTTAAAAAATAAATAAATCTACTTCATGAAATGATCCCCTCATAAATCAACACAACAATCACACATGCACGAAAGGCAGTAAAATATGTGAAACAATAGTTCTGCTTGAGAAGGAAATGGAATAAATAATGGCAAGTTATACACAGAAGGCAAAAAAAAAACTAGAGCAAGTATTGAGGTATTGGTAGAATATTTATTAAAGGGAGATGTCCATGGAGAAGCAAGTTTTGATTGTTTGTGATCTGTTGCCGAAAAAGAATGTGGCAAAATTGAACATGTCTATAGGCGAACGCACTATATAAAAGTAAGAACTGTGAGAAATATAAGAGAAGGATGCAGTGGAATAAGGATACTTAAATCTGTATTTTCACACAAGAACAAACCAGCAGAATGAATGTCTACTGAAGGTAGAATGAAGGGAAAAAATGATTGACGAGTATGAAAGAAAGATGTTAAAATGATTGGGCAGAAGGATCAAATATCAAAACATACATTTATTTATTTAAGACATTTATATAGCTGCCCATCTTTCAACTAACCCTGGGCAATTCTCAAGCAAAAACGAAAAGACATAAAATCTCATTAAATTTATAACACCAAACCAGGGGTGAAATCCAGCAGGTTCTGACAGGTTCTGGAGAACTGGTAGCAGAAATTTTGAGTAGTTTGGAGAACCAGTAGCGGAAATTTTGAGTAGTTCGGAGAACCGGCAAATACCACCTCTGGCTGGCCCAGAGTGGGGTGGGAATGGAGATTTTGCAATATCCTTTCCCCAGGAGTGGGGAGGGAATGGGGATTTTGCAGTATCCTTCCCCTGCCACGCCCACCAAGCCACGCCCACAGAACTGGTAGTAAAAAAAATTTGGATTTCACCACTGCACTAAACCCATGATTAAAACTTTAAAAACAACATCAGCAACAGACATGAAGCCAGGATAATGTGGCCAGATGAAATTGATGAGATCTCCAAGAGGAAAAAGATAAAGTTTGAAAATCAAAAAGTAATGTGTGAATCTACGTACTGGGGGAAGGGATGAAGGTTTGCAAGGATATGGGAAACGCTGTTTGTAGAAGTTTTAATTGCATTTTCTTTTATTCCATACTTTCAGTTTCCTTGGCTTACTAGTTCTTCCTTACTTTCTGTGTGGTATGTAATGTTGCATTCTCCCAAAGGCACCAGTTTTACGGATCTGCTTACAAGAGGTACTGTTATCTTCCAGTGCTTTACTGCAGTAAATCTGGCAGCTCACAAACATGGAATGGTTTTTTTAATGTTGTGTATTTCTCATGGGGAAAATAGACAATAAAGCTGCATTAAGATTGGAAGCTCTTCATTATAACTTGGAAATGAATTGATGAAATGATTGATGCCTATCAAGGTAGGAATAGGTGCTCATTTGATCGTAAGCCTCCATCGCAATCAAGATTTTGATTCCTGTAATGCCATTTTAATGAACTGTAGTATGAATTAATACGGTTTTCATTTGTTGGTATTTCTGAGAAAGAATTATTTGCTTGATTCAAATTGTTGATGCGTGAAATAGGGAAATGGCCCTTCTGTACATGGTTCTCATAGCATCAACCTCCACGCCCTCCAGAATTGGAAAGTCAAAAAGCCCCGTTAAATACACACAGATGTGCTTAGGGGTGGGTTCTGGATCCTTTTGCTGCCGGTTCGCTCAGGGTTGTGCTAAAAAATTAGCTTCTGTGCATGCGCTGCAGCAAAATCCAAGATGGTGGTGCCCATGGAGACACCGACGGAACCGGCTCCGTGACGTCATCACCAAGCTACTAACGGTTCTAAAGAACCGGTTAGAACCGGTAGGAACCCACCTCTGGATGTGCTGCTCCCTTTCCTTATCTCCTTCCTCAATCATGCAGGTAATCCTCATCTTACAACTGGTCACCAGCCATCAAGCTGAGCCTGTCAGCTGGAAAATCCAAAGGTGCTTTTTTCAAGAGGCAACTGGACTTTCTGGTTTTTTCTTTAAAGACGTTTCGCTTCTCATCCAAGAAGCTTCTTCAGCTCTGGATGAGAAGTGAAATGTCTTCAAAGAAAAACCAAGAAAGTCCAGTTGCCTCTTGAAAAAAGCACCTTTGGGACAACCATGATCTGGATGATTGATGATGTCCATTGACTATCAGCTGGAAAGTTGACAGTCCGGGTTCGAGACCTGAGTGCCACACGATAGGGTGAGCGCCTGTTCCTTGCTCCAGCTCGAAAGCATGCAGATGCGAGTAGATTCAAATTTCTGACAGATCTACCTGGGAGTTACTTACGACCCAGATTCAAAGTTCCGATGATCAGTTCTCCTCCTTGTGGCCGCTTGGAGCGTCCCGTGGCCATATGACTCCATTTTACAACTTTTTTTTTTGCCACAACCCAGCATTCACTTCTGTTGTTCAGCAAAACTGTGCCCATAGAAAACTATTGGTTCACTTAACTGTGTTAAGTTTGTATTGGTTCACAACTGCAGATTTCCTTAATGATCATGGTGCTTCGCTTCATAGCAGCTTCAAAAAAGGTTGTAAACTTGGGTTGGTCATGTGACTGGCCCATTTTTATGGCCATCACAAGTTCCAACCATGATGGACTCTTTTATGGTTATGACGTGGCTCACATAATCAGAGTTGGAGGCTTAGCATCTCATCAGAACCTGGAATGGTGTTAACTGTGGCTTTATAGAAGTCAAAAATTGTATGCAAATTCTGATTGTGTAAATGCAAGGCGGGGGCACAATGGCCCAGCTGTTAAAGATGCTGAATCTGTCAGCTTGAAAGCTGACAGCCCGGGTTCGAGACTCGAGTGCCATGCGACGGGTTGAGCTCCCGTTACTTGCTCCAGCTCCTGTCCACCTAGCACTTCAAAAGCATGCAAATGCGAGTAGATTAATAGGTACCACTTCGGTGGGAAGGTAACAGCATTACGTGCCCCTCAGTGGCCACATGACCATGGAAAGTGTCTTCAGACAACAATTGTTCCCTCAGCTAGGAAATAGAGATGAGTGCTGCCCCCTAGAGTTGGAAATGACTGGACAGGGGAAATCTTTACCTTTAAATACAAGATGGTGGCTGTTTACTATGATGGCTAGACATTCTGATAGTTGCTGTCCAAGTGCAACAAGATGGCACTAGGTTGTATTCCTTACGTTTCAACAATAAGGGTTGGAGCACACATTATTTAACCAGATTTCTGGCTTAAAATGTCACACAATTAGGGCCAAAACAACTGTGTGCACCTCCCTCCCTGCCTGCCTGCCTGCCTGGCCTTTAATACACAATTATTAATATTGCATTCAGTTTTAAGGATTCGGATATACTCGATCCATTTATTCAAAACAAAAGCAATGAGAAAAGCAAATTTACAAGAACTCCACCTCTGTCCCCAATTGCTCCTTGAGCCAAGGTAGAATTTTGAAGATGTTGATGTGGAAATCTCTGGCGTGAGGGAGGGACTTCTTCTTTACAGGCTCCGAGTCGCACAGTAATGATCTACTGCCTTTGCAAGTGTCAACCACGCTCCAGCTGATCACACCCAACTACAGAAGGAGAGACAAGATGAAGAAAGAACCGTGGCTGTAAAGCTTGACAGACTCCAGTACAGTGTTTCCCAAACTTGGCAACGTCTTGGTGTGAACTCCAACTCCCAGAAATCTTGGAGCACTGGTTTAGGGAATTCTGGGAATTGAAGTCCACACATTGAAGAGCCGACGTGGCGCAGTGGTTAGAAGGCAGTACTGCAGGCTACTTCTGCTGACTGCCAGCAGTTTGGCAGTTTGAATCTCACCAGGCTCAAGGTTGACTCAGCCTTCCATCCTTCCGGGGTGGGTAAAATGAGGAGCCAGATTGTTGGGGGCAAGATGCTGACTCTGTAAACCGCTTAGAGAGGGCTGTAAAGCACTGTGAAGCGGTATATAAGTCTAAGTGCTATTGCTAATGCTATCTTGAAGCTGCCAAGTTTGAAAAACACTACTCCAGTGAGAAAAAAGCATAGCTCAGTAGGTAGTCATATATAACATTTTGGTTCATCCACCAATATGGCTGCCCATTGTTCTCTTGAGTCCCAAAATAGTAATGCTGTAGGATGTGTCTTCCCCCTTAACGAATGGTTTTAGGAAACGAGCTTCCAGTTATATTTGAAGGTTGGAATGTTGGTCTGTTTGGCTGAGAAGAAGAGGCTGGGTTTGGCTCAAATAACCACTCACCTGGACGTAACGTAGCCTTCTGTGAATGAGGAGAGGCCCACCAGAATCATCTGCAACCAAGAGAAGAAAGGAGCTGTCAGGGTTCCAAATAGCATCCAAAATTAAATCAGAGTCCAAGGCAAAGGATTCCTCAAAGTTCCAATTTATTAATAGAGCCATGTTGGCACATCTGGGTGAAACCCGAATCTGAAGTCCCTCGGGCTTCACCACCCAGTTGAAAGTTCAAACCCTTGGCCCCACACCCACAAATCCATCACGTTGTCCAATCTTCAATTGCCATGCTGGCAGAGTCCACCCATCTCCTTCCGTGCAGGTGCAGAGACAAAGGATGACCTTGGCTTCCTAGAAAGAATTTGTTATGGCTACATACTAACAACCTCATACAATCCCCCCTCCCATTTTCCCACAGTAGAAAATGCATAATCAAATAGTATAAATTGTGGCAGGCCTAAGATCCCAAATAAAATGGCTTCGGCCTGACAGGAGCTTAGCTAAGGAGTTAACTGGCTAGACACAGCCAAGCTCTAAACCTGAACGGTGTACTAGAAGCCGGTTTCCCCAAACATTTCAGGCACCAGCAAAAAAAGTTTCTCATTTTATGAAGTAATGAATGAAGAAGGATGGAATTGTTAATGTTCCTTCTGTGACTTTTCCCCCTCCACAGCTCAAGTGAGTAGGAAGCTGTGTTTCAAAACCCTCTGTGAGGGTTCTAGCATGTTATATATCTATTATTCTGTTCTGTTCTTTCTATGAGCCGAGGTGGCGCAGTGGTTAGCGTGCAGCACTGCAGGCTACTTCAGCTGACTGCTAGCTGCAGTTCAGCGGTTCAAATCTCACCGGCTCAAGGTTGACTCAGCCTTCCATCCTTCCGAGGTGGGTAAAATGAGGACCCAGATTGTTGGGGGCAATATGCTAACTCTGTAAACCGCTTAGAGAGGGCTGTAAAGCACTATGAAGCGGTATATAAGTCTAAGTGCTATTGCTATTGCTATGATCACGTTTATCCATCCCATCAAAGCCCCAAAAAGTCAGGAATGGTATAGGATCTCTTGCCACGGGCAGGGGATTGGACTAGAAGACCTCCAAGGTCCCTTCCAATCCTATTATTCTACGTTCTATGTTCATATGAAGGCAACTCACTGTTCAAGGGATGCAGACTTGCAGAACATCCCTCTGCCAAGCGCTACCATCCTGTGATTGACCTGCATTTTTAAAATTATCTCCTGGAAGAGAAGCTGCTTAGGTAAGCTAGCTCTCCTTATTTATTCTTGCAAGCTGCATGATAATAATTTTTCTCCTCAAAGTTTAATTAGATAATTATATCTCTCTTTTTTTCTTGTCAGGTGCCCAATACTAGGCTGAGCCCGATGGAGGGGTCAAATGTGTCATAAGTCATGAGTCCCTGTGCGCCGCAAGAGAGCTAAGTCCACCCCACCTTGAATGCCTCTCTTATCTCCCGTTCATTTCCCTTAACGGTCAGTTGGTCAGATTCATGTAGAGAGCTTAATCTTGCAATAAACCTTTATACTCATTTGAACTGCCTGAATCTCCTGAATCTTTCCCCAGGGCTTGACATAGAAGCTTAATTCCCATTAAAGTAACCTTCGCTTGCTGATCCTTAAACGAAGTATCTCCAAGGTGGAGGAGGAGAAAGAGGTTGGAGGGCTATTACATGCCCAAACAATCCCTTTGTGAGTCCAATATAGAAGGCTACCCCTGCCATTTACTATAGCAGATAGAAGAAGGACTCCTGGCGTCCAAAGTAATTAATGCGGACAGTTTTTAACAAACTTGATCTTGTTTATTTCAGTCCTGGCTTCTCTTTGAATGTTCTCGTGCTTCAGTATCCATCTTGCAAATTCTAAATTATCCGTGAGCACAAGAATTTCAGAAAAGTGGTGCACAGCTCATTGGAGAAATCTTGAGTCCAGTAGTCCCAGGAAAATCTCCAAGTATTGCCGTCAAATTGGTATGCAGAATCTACTTTTCAATTAGGTTTAATCCTTTAATTTCATTTTAATTCTGTGTAAATCAACTGTCAGCTCCAGTTTGGGCAATCATACACTGGAGATACATCAATGTTCTTTTCTTGATAAAAATATGAAAGTAGCTTGTTTGTCTTTCTTTCAGGGCACCAAAATTTTTCTCCCCAGTCTAACAGCCTTAAGTAGTCACTTATCCAATTATCAATGTATACATAGAAGGAATTAGAATAACAGAGTTGGAAGGGACCTGGTAGGTCATCTAGTCCAACCCCCTGCTCAAGCAGGAGACCCTAATCAGTGGTGAAATCCATTTTTTTTTTACTACCGGTTCTGTGGGCGTGGCTTGGTGGGTGTGGTGTGGCTTGGTGGGTGTGGCAGGGGAAGGATACTGCAAAATCTCCATTCCCTCCCCACTTCTGGGGAAGGATACTGCAAAATCTCCATTCCCTCCCCACTCCTGGGAGAAGGATACTGCAAAATCTCCATTCCCTCCCCACTCCTGGGGGAAGGATACTGCAAAATCTCTTCCCTCCCCACTCCAGGGGAAGGATACTGCAAAATCTCCATTCCCACCCCACTCTGGGGCCAGCTAGAGGTGGTATTTGCCGGTTCTCCGAACTACTCAAAATTTCCGCTACCGGTTCTCCAGAACCTGTCAGAACCTGCTGGATTTCACCCCTGACCCTAATGGGGATAACGCTGGGCCCAGATCACTTGCTGCTTTGGAAGCTCCTATACTTCCTAGACCTAAAGAGAAGGAATAAGATTTAGGGCCAATTCTCCTTACATGAACAAACGTTGGGGTCCACTCGTGGATCAGTGCCTCCTGTGCAAAGGAAGTGTTCGTTCACCACCTCTGAGATATTTGTAACGTTCTCGTATCGTTTGGCTTTTTCAGCATCCAGGTTGCAGGCCATTTTCTGAAGAGAGAAATGGAGACGTGGATTTAATATCCGGAAACAGCCAGAAGGTCCTGAAGCTGTCGAACCCAGCCATCTTCAGGACCTGAGCCATGATGGTTGTTGGGAAACTCTGATAGTTGTAATGGCAACATATTTTGAGGGAAGCAGGGTGGGGAAAGATGGTCTGGAAATAGGTTTGTTACTTATGTGACATTGATAGCAGGACTTTGCAATGTAGGTACCGTATTTTTCAGAGTATACGACGCACCTTGTCCCCCCCAAAAAGAGGGTGAAAATCTGGGTGCGTCTTATACTCCGAATGTAGCCCCGCCCGGAGCTTCAGAAAAAAAGGCACTGAAACGGAGCTTCAGAAAAAAAGGCACTGAAACGGAGCTTCAGAAAAAAAGCCTCTGAAACGGAGCTTCAGAAAAAAAGCCTCTGAAACGGAGCTTCAGAAAAAAAGCCACTGAAACGGAGGTTTCAGAGGCAGAAAAAAAAGCAAGGCACAGAGGTCACAACCAACGAACCTGTTGCTAAAATTCACCTCTGAGAACAACTGATTGGGGGTATTCCGGGAGCACGATCCACCCGCCAATCAGCTTTTTTCTTATTTTCCTCCCCAAAAACTAAGGTGCGTCTTATACTCCAGTGTGTCTTATACTCCAAAAAATACGGTAGTTCTTGACTTATGACCATAATTGGGGCTGGAACTTCCTTTGCTAATCAGTCATGCCTGATTTCACAACCTATTTTGCCATGGTGGTTAAGTGAATCATGTGGTTTTAAGTGAATCTGGATTTCCCCGTTGATTTTGATTGTTGGAAAACCGCCGGGAAGGTCACAAATGGTGATCACGTGGCCCTGGTGTGCTGCAACCATCATAAATACATGTCAACTGCCAAGGGCTCAAATTTTGATCACATGACCACGGGACTCTGCGACGGTTTTAAGTGCGAGGATTGGTCTTCAGTCACTTTTTTCACAGTGCTGTCGTAACTTTGAATGGTTGTTAAATGAATGTTTGTAAGTCGAGGACTACCTACCCTGTTTCCCCCAAAATAAGACATCCCCTGATAATAAGCCCAATCGGGCTTTTGAGTGCATGGCAATAAGGCCAAGTGCTTATTTCAGGGTTCAAAAAAATATAAGACAGGGGTCTTATTTTCGGGGAAACACGGTATATATGATAGCAAACCCATTACTGTTGCTGAACTGCTAATGATGTAAGTTGTCTTCACTCAGAATTAGTCCCTTGTTAGCACCTTTTCTCCATTCTTGACCAACACATTTCTCTGGAGCAATCCAGATTTCTGGCCACTGCTGTATTCACAGGTGGTGATGAAAAGAGAAGGAATATTTCCATCATACAGGAGTTCTTCCTCTAGAAAAAAAAAAAAGAAGAAACAAAAAACGTAAAGCAGGATGGTGAGTATTAGTGAAGTGTTAATCTATAAGGAAGGGATGGAGGAGGAGAACTAGGTTTTCAATAGACAAATGTGGAATTCAATCAGCGGTGGCTTGCTCCCGGTTCGGCCCGGTTCGGCGAACTGGTAGCGCCGGCGGCGGGAGACTCCGCCCACCCGCCCGGGACGCTTCTGCGCATGCGCAGAAGCATCGTGCGGGCACGAACCGGTAGCGACGGGTTTTAGAACCCACTACTGAATTCAATGGACAAATATGGAATGCCAGCAACCTGGAATTAAGGAGAAACTTCCTAACGGTGAGGACAATTAACCAGTGGAACAGCTTGCCTTCAGAAGTTGTGGGTGCTTCATCACTGGAGGTTTTTAAGAAGAGACTGGACAGTCACTTGTCTGAAATAGTATAGGGCCGTGATGGCGAACCTCTCTGCGGGCACGTGAGCTGTTGCCCCAGCTCAGTTCCACCGTGCATGTGCGCGCGCCTCCCGCTGGCCAGCTGATTTTTGAGTCTCTGTCAGGGTGGGGCACATGCGGGAGACACGCATGCACGGGGGGGGAGCGTGGGGGGTTGTGCGTGCATGCATGGGTGGGCAGGGTGCGCGGGTGGGGTCGTGCACACATTGCATTATGGGTTATAAGTGTAGGGAGGCCTACTAGGCCCAAAACGGGGTGCAGCGGGGTGCAGCGCACCCCCCCAGTGGCCCATTTTTCCTCCCAGGAGGCTGCAGGGAGGCCTACTAGGCCCAAAACGGGGCGCGGGGGTTGCGGCGCGGCTCCCCCATGGCCTGTTTTTGCTCCCAGGAGGCTGCAGGGAGGCCTACTAGGCCCAACATGGGGCGCGGGCAGGGGTGAAATCCTCCCAGTTCGGCCCGGTTTGGGCAAGTAGGTAATGATTGCAGCAGCTGGTTCGGAGAACCGGGATGGCAGCGTGAAGCTCCACCCACCTGCCCCGACATCATCACTTCCTGTTTTTCACGCACGCATGCGGGTGTGTGCGCGTGCATGCGCGGGGGGCGCGTGGGGGGGTTGCACGCACATTGCATTATGGGTGCGGGCACGCGCACACTTTCGGCACACAACAACAAAAAGGTTAGTCATCACTGGTATAGGGTCTCCTGCTTGAGCAGGGGGTTGGACTAGAAGTCCTCCAAGGTCCCCTCCAACTCCATTCTGATTGATTGATTGATTGATTGATTGAATTGGGTATGTCTAGTTTAATGAAAAGAAGGACTAGGGGTGAAATGATAGCAGTGTTTAATATCTAAGGGGCTGCCACAAAGAAGAGGGAGTCAAGCTATTCTCCAAAGCACCAGAAGGCAGGACAAGAAGCAATGGGTGGAAACTAATCAAGGAGAGAAGCAACCAAGAACTAAGGAGAAATTTCCTAACAGTGAGGACAATTAACCAGTGGACCAACTTGCCTCCAGAAGTTGTGAATGCTCCAACACTGGAAGTTTTTAAGAAGAGATTGGAGAACCATCTGTCTGAAATGCTATAGAGTTTCTTGCCTGAGCAGGGGGTTGGACTAGAAAATCTCCATGGTCCCTTCCAACTCTGTTATTCTGTTAAATATGATACGAGTCCAGTGTAGATGCATTTGAGTTGGCATTCAAATTTTTCTCAACCTTGGCAACTTTCAGATGTGTGGACTTCAACTCCCAGAATTCCCTAGTTGGTAAGGCTGGCTGGGGAATTCTGGGAGTTGAAGTCCACACATCTGAAAGTTGCCAAAGCTGTGAAACACTATATTAAACCTTCACGCTGCTACCTAACCTACCTTCCCAAGATGTTACCTAACCAGTAAATGAGGAGGTAGCAAAAGGAACAGGAGTGTAGCCCCGAATCTAGGTGCATAGTTTCAGAGGCAGTAAAGTTAATTGAACGCACCTCGATGTAGCAAACTTTGGATTTAATGGACATACTAAGGCACAGTGGACATCACTGGTGGCTGGAGGAAGTCAAGGGAGAGAAGGCATTGGGAAAAGGCAGTGAAGGGAGGGCTGATGGGATATACTGAATTGGATCAAAGGCAGTGATGACAGTTGTAAGAAGAAGGAAGGAAGGAAAGGGTTGAGATTTTGGGGAGAAGAGGAGGCTGTTGAGGAAAGAGAGGATAATACACACCAGCCTTATTCTTGTTGTTATTAATAGCAATAGCAATAGCACTTAGATTTATATACCGCTTCACAGTGCTTTACAGTCCTCTCTAAGCGGTTTTACAGAGTCAGCCTTTTGCCCCCAACAATCTGGGTCCTTATTTTACCCACCTCGGAAGGATGGAAGGCTGAGTTAACCTTGAGCTGGTGAGATTCGAAGTGCAGCTAGCAGTCAGCAGAAGCAGCCTGCAGTACTGCACTCTAACCACTGTGCCACCACGGCTCATTAAACACTCAGTTTAAAAGACATCTGGTTTTAATGGACACCCTTTTTCTTCTACCGGTAGTAGTCCATTAAATCAAGAGTTCATTGAATTCATAACTAGGGATGCTAATGGAGAGCCAGTTTGGTCTAACACCAGGCTAGAAACCAGGAGACCATGAATTGTTGTCCCACTTCAGGCAATAGGCATGAAAGACAACTGGGTGACTTTGGGCCAATTGCCAGAGATTGTGAGTTCTAGTTCCACCTTAGGCATGAAAGACATCTGGCTGACTTTGGGCCAATCGCCAGGGGATTGTGAGTTCTAGTTCCACCTTAGGCATGAAAGACATCTGGCTGACTTTGGGCCAATCGCCAGGGGATTGTGAGTTCTAGTTCCACCTTAGGCATGAAAGACATCTGGCTGATTTTGGGCCAGACCCTCCCTCTCAGTCCATGATTTTTAGTGTAAGACAACAAACTGATTGGTCAATTCCTGTCACAACCAATGTCGCAACTAAATGTTTGATCCTTCCCTCAACAAAAAGGCAGAGCCTCATGGGAAAAACACAAGGAAGATGGGTGTGGGGGGGAAAGGTAGGGATGCTAAAAATCTTTGTTATGCTACTGAGAATTGAAAACTTAGGTTTCTCTTACCGTGATCCTTGCATGTGGTCTGTGGATGTGGCTTTCTCAGAATCCGAGTGGTTTCTATTGTGCATGGTAGGCAGACTGGCCTATTGGAAGTGGGATATGAGAAACGGCAGAGATCATTACAATATCTCTCATCCACATCATATAATTAGGGATACGCACCAAGCAATTAGAAAAATCTTTCGCTTCAAGTCACTTTTTTCAGTGCCGTTGTTAACTTTGAATGGTCACTAAACGAAAGGTTGTATGTTGAGGATTACCTATACTGAAGACTGCCAAGAAGTTAAAGAGAGCAAGGACAGATGCGTTAACCTTAGCTTAGACCAGTGATGGCGAACCTTTTCAGCACCGAGTGCCGAAAAGGGAGCACACGTGCGTGCACTTTGTGCATGCATGCTTGTCGGGGCCGCAACCTGGAAGAGGAGCTGCCCAGGGGGCATGCGCGTGCCAAAAAATGAACTTCCGGTTTCCGGCACGCGCATAGACGCCGGCCAGCTAGTCTTCCAGTTACTGGTGCGCACGCATGCGCGGTGATCAGCTGGCCAGCTCTTCCAGTTTCTGGCACTGCCGCATGCACGAAGGCCAGGTGATCGTCGCGTGTGCATGTGTGCCAGAAACCCGGAAGAGGAGCGGGCGACACCACGCGTGCCAGGCAACATGGCTCCATGTGCCACTTCGGGCACGCGTGCCATAGGTTCGCCATCACAAGCTTAGACCATTCTAAGTGCTGTGTATCACCTTACTGACAGAAATATAGGTAGTCCTCGACTTACAACAGTTCATTTAGTGACTGTTCAAAGTTACAACGGCACTGAAAAATGTGACTTATGACCGTTTTTTCACAGTGATGGCCTTTGCAGCTTCCCCATGGTCATGTGATCAAAATTCAGATGCTTGGCAACTGACTCATATTTACGACAGTTGCAGGGGTGGGTTCTATCTTACCTCGCTGCCGGTTCGCTTCCTCCCGCGCCGCGTGGCTGCGCCTTGTGGGCGCGCGCGTGCTTTGCACACGTGCATGCGCAGTGCAAAAAAAATAAAAAAATTTTAAAGCCAAAAACAAGATGGCGACGCACGCACAGTGCCAGAAACTCGGCTTCTGCGCATGCGCAGAAGAAAATAAAAATAAAAAAAAAGCCCCCAACAATGG
>QLTV01003426.1:24322-38888 GCA_003457575.1 Thermophis baileyi
CCTCCCTCCCTCCCTCCCTCCCTCCCTTCCTTTGTTAAATAAACAAATACTGGTTTCTGAGTTCTACTAGTTGCGATGCTGAAGCAACAGGAACCAGATAGTACCAATTCTGTCAGATCTCAAATGATGGGCAGAAATCATAGAGAGAGGTGATCCTCTTTGCCCCTCACCTTCACCTGTGGCTGGCTCTGCTTCTCTTTTTCTCCCCTTTTCTCTATCTCATCTCTCTCTCTTGTGGGATACCCTCCTGGGCCAGGATCACGGCAGCGGCGGGGACAGCGACTCCTCCTTCCACTGCCGCCACTGTGCAGTGAGGTGAGTAGCGGGCCATGCTGTGCAGCACAGGAGAGATCGCGCCCCCTCTCCCCCCTGCTCTCTCTCAATTGTTTCTCTATTTTTCCTCTCTCTTATTCTCTCCCTCCATCATTTTCTCATTTCTCCCTTCCTTCCTTCCTTCCTTCCTTCCTTCCTTCCTTCCTTCCTTCCACGCTTTTTCCTCCCTGCATCTGGTGGTGGTGGCTGCTCCTCCCCTTTCCCCTCCTTCCTGAGCCAACATGAAGGGGACTGTGGCTGGTGCTGAGCTGTCTGTGAAGGACACGGAATCGCAAAAAGCAGCCGGTCACGGGCAGTGCGGAGAAAATGCTAGGAGCACTTCAGCCACGTGGCTCTGAGGAGAGGCTTGCGCCTTCTCAGGGCAGAGAGCATATTGCGTGACCGGATTGGCAGGGAGCCACAGGAAAGGGGTCAAAGAGCCGCATGCGCCTCTGGGGCCACGGGTTGCCAACACCCGGTCTAGCCAAGCAGGCCCAGAATGAGTGACTTGGTCATCTTCGGGGCTACCACAAAGCGTATGAGTTCCCATTGATGTCCCATCTCCAGTCTAACAAGCTTGCTGACTAAAATGGCTGGGGCTCTGCCTACTAGTGTCCCATCGACTTGCTCAAAAGGTATGGGGCGACCCAGGGGTTTTGTGTCTATCCCTAGCTTTTGGTTGGTTGGGAGGCTGATTAGGCACCTAGTAAATCCGGTGTCTATGATGGCATCTATGTCCCCTTGGGCCCCAGTTCTGGGTACCACTATCTGGGACTTAAAGGAAAAGGCTTCACTTACCATCAGATCCTCTTAGCTTGCATCACTGCTTTTGCTGCCGGTGCCTGGAAAGTGTTCCAGAGCTGGAGTTTCTCCCCTGGTTGATGGTGGGGAAGGAACCTCAACAGCTTGCCGGGTGAGCTTCCCTTTGTCCGGCAGTCTCCATGGAGTTTTCTTCACCCCGGGGCCCCTGGAGTACGGAGTTGAGGAACTTGGGCCAGTGCCAGGCACTCAGATGCCTGGTGGCCTTGCTGGCCGCACCTGAAGCACTCGATCGTGGCTGTGGGTATTGGCTTTGGTGCTTCAGCCAGTTTTGCGGGGGCTCAGCGGCCCAAGGATCTCTTGGTAGGCTTTTCCGGAGTAGGCTTCCAGTGAGGGTGGATCTCTAGGTCCATGGCCACTGCCATCCAGTACCAGTCCTGTATGCGGTCCGGGACCCCTTGGAAGACACAACTTGCCTGAGGTCCTAATCAAGAGCCTCTTTGAAGTGGTGAATGAAAAGGCGTTCTGGCCAGTCTCTCAGTTTTCCAGCCAGTCTTCGGAATTCCCAGACAAATTCCTCTGAGGGTCTGCCCCTCTGTTTCAGGTTCAGGAGCCGAGGTGGTGCAGTGGTTAGAGTGCAGCATTGCAGGCTACTTCAGCTGACTGCTAGCTGCAGTTCGGCGGTTCAAATCTCACCGGCTCAAGGTTGACTCAGCCTTCCATCCTTCTGAGGTGGGTAAAATGAGGACCCAGATTGTTGGGGGCAATATGTTGACTCTGTGAACCGCTTAGAGAGGGCTGTAAAGCACTATGAAGTGGTATATAAGTCTAAGTGCTATTGCTATTGCTATTCTTAATCTCTGCCTCAGCTTCTTCTCTGTGGGCCATATCTTCAAATCAGACCCGAAGCTGTTGCACAAATTCGTCTGCGTCCTCTAGTTCTGGGGCTCCTTCGTCATGCAATTCGGCTATCCATTCAGTTGCTTCTCCCTCCATCATATTGTCAGCAATTGCTGAGACTATCTCCTGATCTGTTTGGTATTGATCCTCATAGCGGTCAAGGTGGGGCCAAATCTGATTCAGGAAATAAGCCAGCTTTCCCAGAGTTCCATCGAACGTAGCTCTGAACTGTGGGGGAGGGGCGGCTGGTGGTGCCGGCTGCAGAACCGGGGCAGGCAGCAGGACCAGGGCTGGCATCCACTGGTACTGCACCCATCCCTGGCTGGGGTAAAAGGCCCATCCAGGGGGAATTTTGTCTGCCAGAGGCAGTTGGATGGGTGGCTGGCGAGGAGGAGGAGTATTCGGTCTCGGCAGCCCTACCGTTTCCCTCCACAATCCCGGGCTGGACTGGCCCAGAGGTCCCTGCTGCTGGCTGGCACCAGTTCCCGTTGGAGCTGTCATCCCAGTAGACCAGGCCCAGTGAGGAAAATTTAGACGTGATCCACTTTGCGCTGAGTGGAACGAGGCAGACGCTCCACTCTGGACAGTCATGCCACATTGGCCTGGGAAGGTAAACATGGGCTGGGTCAGAAGCTTCACCCCATTTGGAAGGATCCATCTGCGCAATCTGCCAGGGTGCCAGCTCTTTGGGGCGGGCACCCTACCGATGCTCGGCCTCCGCAGCCTCCGTTTCAGCTACCACAGCTGCCGAGGGATAGCAGATGGTCCAACAAACCATCTCAGAGCTAGTCCTGGTGGCTTCCTCCATGCTTGCTGTCTTCTCCTCCATCTTCCCTGAGTCTTTGTGCTACCCGGTAGACCAGGAAGACACCCGGGGCTCAGGACCCTGGACAGTGAACCTGCGGTGCGGGGAGCTGCTTGTAGTTTTAAAAGGAGATTCGGATTAATGTCAGGGTTCCAAGTAACACCCCAAACTCCAAGGCAGGCATTTTCCTCAAAGCTTAAATTTATTAGAGAGGTCATATTGGCACATCTGGGAAAACCCGAATCTGAAAGTCCCCCAGATTTTCCCCACCCAAAATAAAGTCAAAGTTCTTTCCCCCTGCATCAACATGGGCATCACATGGTCCAATCAGGTCACTGTCCCAACTGTAGTTGACTCCCAGTCACACCTCCCCAGGTGCAGGCTGAACGTCCTTGACTCCCAAGGGAAAAATGTTGTTATGGCTATACATCCCACACAATCCATCCACCCCCTCCCATTCCCACAGCTTGCCCATCCACCGCATGTGGCAGCCCTGAAGATCCAAATTTAAAGATGGCCTCCAGGGCTGACATGAAGAACATATTTGAATATAAGTAGCTCGGGTTGGTAGTTGGGTATGGCTAATCTAGAGAAAAGAAGTTCTAGGGGGTGACATGATAGCAATGTTCCAATATTTGAGGGGCTGACACAAAGAAGAAGGGGTCAGTCTATTCTCCAAAGCACCAGAAGGCTAGACAAGAAACAATGGATGGAAACTAATCAAGGAGAGAAGCAACCTGGAACTAAGGATAAATTTCCTAACAGTGAGAACAATTAATCAGTGGCATGCCTTTAGAAGTTATGGGTTCTCCATCACTGGTCTCCAGTTCTCTTTTAAGAAGAGACTGGATAGCTATCTGTCTGGAATGGTATAAGGTCTCCTTCTTGAGCAGGGGATTGGACTAGAAGATCTCCAAGGTCCCTTCCAACTCTATTATTCTATTAAATCATCATATTGATTCAGTTCTGTTTAGTATTCTGTATCATCCTGCAGTAGTTGCAGAATTGGTTTGAAGAAATCAGACTCTGCCTCAAAAATTCAGATTAGTCTGAATCTGATGTACAAACTTAAAATAAATTGGTTTAGTAGCCACAGTCTTTCCCTCATTTTTTTCTCCAATTAATGATTCATATTCTGTGAACTACCTATTTAGGAAGAGAATTCTGTGGTCATATCCATAGGAGTCAGCTGGATTTTTCCAAATGCAGTAAAGTATTTCATATCACTATTTTTGCCAGCACAGCTTTGCTTGAATATTATAGCATCCATAAATTCAAAAGCATTTGGCCATCATAATAATTACTGTTAAGGAAATGAGTATATGCATCAGAATGTGGGGTTGCAGTTTGATATCATAGAGTCAATAAAACAGAGATCTTCAAAGTCTTCAAAAATACTTGCTTAAACTAACAATGTCCAAAACAAAACATGTCCAAAACAATGTCCAAAATAAAACAATGTCCAAAACAAAACATATTAACACAAAGATAAGAATTTAGCACTTAGCTATTAATCTTTAGCAGATAAATCTTCTACTGAAATATAATAGAAGAAACCTTGAGCGTCTGTAGTTTGTTCTGTAGTTAAATCAGGAAGAGGAGCAAACTAACAATGTCCAAACCAAAACATATTAACACGAAGATAAGAATTTAGCACTTAGCTATTAATCTTTAGCAGATAATTCTTCTACTGAAATATAATAGAAGAATCCTTGAACGTCTGTAGTTTGTTCTGTAGTTCTATCAGAACATGAGCAGAAACAAACTCTCTTTAGTTAATCAGGAAGTCAGTCAGTCAGTCAATCAGTCGGTCTGACTCAAGCTAGCCTGTTCTCCTTATATAGCAGTTAACAAGCTCACAATACATTTAAAGCAGTATCAACAAACATAGATTAATGGTTTAAGTATACATTAGTAAACCCAATCACTTTATACATGATTCTAACAATTACAATAGCCAGAGAACACAACAGTGTGTGGGGGAAAAAATCAGACAGAGTCTGATTGGCAAATTTATATTGTATATAAATATGTACATAAAACCCTGATTTTATATTTTTTAAGGTGAATGAACTTTGGGACAAAGTGGAGGACTGATTGTGTTTGGAGAAGTGGGAATAAGGCTTCCTTTCATACAGCAGCTATTTTCTCTCTCTAACATTATTCTGAGAAGCTGTTTCATAAAGGGTAATAATTCTCACAAGATCAAGTAGTCCATTACCAGAAGAACAGAGGTGGAAAGTGCCCCTTCTGCCCAAAAGAGTGTGAGCAATCCATTAGTTTCCATGGTCTAAATAAGAAAATGCAAGGATGTCCCAAAGATGCTTTTTCAAGTGGCAACTAGACTTTCTTTGTTTTTTCCTTGAAGACGTTTCGCTTCTCATCCAAGAAACTTCTTCAGTTCTGACTGAATGGAATGGAATATTCCTTGCAGTCATCTGGTCATTAGTAGTCTTTCTGAGAGTCTCTGAGTTGCCTTTTGAAAAAGTACCTTTGGGACAACCATGACCTGGATGACTGAGAATCTCCATAGACAAGATGCAAGGATATAATCCTTGATTCACTCTAACTAATCTGGCACAGATCTAACTGGCACATTTTCATAAATGTGATAAGCATTCCTTATCAGAAGTATAGGTACAACCATTTGTTTAGTAACCATTTGTTTAGTAACCATTCAAAGATACAACAGCACTGAAAAAGTGACATGATAAATTTTCACACATACAACTGTTGCAGCATCCCCCTGGTCACTTGATCAAAATTTGAATGCTTGGCAACTGACATGTATTTATGGTGGTTGCACTGTCCCAGGGTCATGTGACCACTTCTGACAAGCAAAGTCAATGGAGAAGCCAGATTCACTTAACAACCATGTTACTAACTTAACAACTGCCATGATTGACTTAGCAACTGCGTTAAGAAAGATCGTAAAATGGGGCAAAATTCACTTAACAACTGTCTTGCTTAGCAACAAAAATTTTGGGCTCAATCATGGTCATAAGTTAATGATCTTGAATACTGTTCTAGCACTGTCAAGAGAAGCCTTGAATTCCTACTCTCATTGAGAACCTTTTAAGAAGATGTGGAATACAGCTTGGAAAACTGTGACTCTGCCAATAGCTGGCAGAAACAGATCAAGCACTGTCAACATGGCTAAAAATAGCAGGTTCCTTAAGTTGCTTTTAACCCTTTTTAAGAAGGGAAATAATATAGGGCTTCACAGCACATATTGGCTTATAACCTTTAGCATTCCTTGAAAGATTCAAAAGGGTTCTTAGACATTCAGTTTGGATAAAATGCAGAAAAAGACACTAGAGAAAACATCTCATTCCAAGCATGACTGCCCCTTTAACCTAAAGTTTCTATTGAACGTATCCCCTCTTTTGATGAATGCAAGTCAGGCTCTTAGCAATATATCTAGGTTAAAAGTTGACTGATCTTTTGACCACTTTGACCCCAGTAACAGTAAGCAGAATCCCTGGAAATGGGATTTAGCTAGGAACTTGATTGAGACTTGAGAGGCAGTGGTAACAATATTATCTTGTATAATAATGCCAAATCCATTCTCCAATGAGAAACTTTATATAGTCAAAATAGCACAATCCAGATATGAGAAGAAAGAATAAGCAAATCGCCAAATATACTGATGTTTGCAGAAAGACATCTTAAAGCAGGAGGCTCCAAGCAACTCAATGTGGACTGAGCTTAGAATGCTGGCTAACCATTGCAGGAGGAAGATAGCAAGCCAGAAAAAAAGAAATATGGAATAGATCATTATTGAAATGCTGGATTGTTGGCGGACTTGAACAATTTGTTGCAGATTCTCCTTTTCCTTCTCTAAGAAGCTTAGAATGCATTAGCAGGCTTCCTCCTGCTGCCATTTCTATCTTTATAAAGGCAACTTGCCTAATTTAATGCAACACGATTGCATATGGTACATAAAGCAGATCTGTAGAAAAAGATTCGTCAGTTAAAATAGGAATGTAAGTACTGTAATGCAGAAGACCTTCCAAACTGGATAGAAGGACTCATGATGGAAGGCAGCAACATGATTCACATAGTCTTTCAAGTGTGATGATGATACAAATTGGCAGATGATACAAATTGAGTAAATGTTGGGGCTCACTTCAATGTAAGTGATGGCATAGTGGTTAGAATGCAGTAAGGTAAAGGTAAAGGTTCCCCCGCACATGCGTGCTCGTAGTTTCTGGCTCTAGGGGCGGTGCTCATCTCCGTTTCTAAGCCGAAGAGCCAGCGCTGTCCGAAGACGTCTCCGTGGTCATGTGGCCAGCATGACTAAACGCCGAAGGCACATGGAGCGCTGTTACCTTCCCACCAAAGTGGTCCCTATTTTTCTACTTGCATTTTTTATGTGCTTTCGAACTGCTAGGTTGGCAGAAGCTGGGACAAGTAACGGGAGCTCACCTCATTATGCTGTGCTAGGGATTCGAACCGCTGAACTGCTGACCTTCTGATCGACAAGCTCAGTGTCTTAGCCACTGAGCCACTGTGTCCCTTAGAATGCAGTACTGGAGGCTAATTCTGCTGACTGCCAGCAGTTCAGCAGTTCAATTCTCACTGGCTCAAGGTTGACTCAGCCTTCCATCCTTCCGAGGTGGGTAAAATGAAGGCAATATGCTGACTCTGTAAACTGCTTAGAGAGGACTGTAAAGCACTGTGAAGTGGTATATAAATCTAAGTGCTATTGCTAACTTTTTCCCCACTAAGCAGGTAAGACTGTTCTGAATGTTATCCCTTTCTCTCTGATGCAATCCCGTGATGCTGCCATTAATTCCAGGGGTTAGTTTCTTCCAAAGCAAATATTGTAGGTCCTTTCTACAGTAAGAAGCAAAGGGTTACATTCCATTTTTCCCAGGTCTCATTTCTCAGCTCCAATCAAATGAGTAAATGTTACTTAACAGCAATTCCCTGTAGCCCTAGCCAGAATGGCCAATAATACACTAATATCTAGGGGCCTGCAGGATCCTATCACTATTAAGCCAAACCAACCATGCATTGGTTAAAGATGCCTAAATTTATTTATATTGTTGCCCGTAATAAATACCACCCTGTTTAAACATGAGAAAAGACACGAAGGAAGAAATGGTACAAAGAAAGCCTGTTGAAATTCCTTTGCATGAGATACCATTCATTGCCAGCAAACCCACACAATTGTTTCAATAAAAGAAAATGGCCTAGGTTAATGCCATTTCAAGTAATGTTAGAACTGAGCTAATGATACAGTAAAACTTCTAGAGTGTGCTTATTTGAAAGTCACTCCTCTTGACCCTAGTGGGACTTGCTTTCAAATAAACTTTTATTGGATCAGATTGTACAGATTAGGTGATTCAGCATTAAATTTTGCAAGAGTGTGATAAGAGTGTTCTCTTTCCCTTCTAAATATTATATTACTTCTCAGCTTAATGCTTCATTACTTGGATGACTATTGTCTTCTGGGAGTACAAATATTGCGTTGTTTCTTTTTTTCTTCTTTTGTCCTTCTCAGATCCTGAAAGAAGAGTCATTACTATTTAATGGAAGCCTATTTCTAAATTTTCAGCAGAGAGAAACTGTTTTTCAGTTTTTGCATGACTGTGTTATCACCAAATGACAATACCTGATTGGATTCTGTAAAATGAAGTAGATGAAAATGCTATTTAAATGGACTTTCTTTTTGTTTCTCTCAGTTGTACTTGTGGTTGTCCAAAGGTTTTCAAATAAAGATGAACAAACTAGTCTGCTTTCAGTGTGTAATTTTGTTGTATGTTCTTAGTCATAACTATGTCATTCGTGGTCTGTGATTTTCTTTAAAAAATCCAAAAAATAAACTTTTAACATTCTATACAGTCCTTTCTAAAATGTATGTATTTAACAGCTCTTTCCCCAAATGTATAGCTATATGCAATGAAAACAGTCTGAAGGCGAATTCTCTTCTCCTGTGTATATTTATCTGGGAATTTGTTTCACCTCAAACTGTGGAGATGTTTTGGTTGGTTTATTTTTTGCATCTTTACTTACAAATCTTCTAGAAATAGGTCAGCTGGAATTAGGATAAGCACTTTTTCATTTTGTTTTTGCTTTATTCCCTTATCTTCCAGGGAATTTAGGCAATTAAGTTGCTTTATATTCCTAAGAGGGCTGGCAGGGAAACAATATGAAAATCTGATTTACAGAGAAGGGATCTATAAAGTGTGGGAGAAGTGCCTGAAGTTTCACATGTTTTCTAAATGAGTCTTTGCAAAGTTTAATTTTACTCCTGGTGGTGTCAGAAAAGAGACATTCTGAGTCCTGCCAGTTAGTTTTCGATCAAAATATGCAATTTTAATATTTACCAGCATTGTAATTCCAAAGTTGCCGGTAGTGCTATAATTGTCCTTATGAACAGAGTGGAACATGACAAGCATAAGTTGATGTCAATAAAAGCCTCTGTTTTGTTTAACTGTTTCTTCATTAAGAGGTAATTTATTTATATAACTTATTGCTGTTTGGTGGGTGATGTGTACCCAATCTGTAGGGATGGGGAGGTGGCTAATTTGATTATTTGAAAAAAAAAACATTTTGGAAAACACAACATATCTAGACAATATATAAAGGTGTAGGTAGATTTCAATGCATTTGAACATGATTGCAACTTCAGACAGCAGGAAAATAATATTAAAAGTAAAGACAAAGTATAACTCACTGAACGTACTAATAATGAAACTAAAGCTTAAATATTTTAGCACATAATATAGAAGCAAAAGTCCTTGGAGACCTTGATGTTTGGAAAAATTAAGATCAAATTTTTAAAAAGGTAGCAGCATCTAGGACGGTTTGATCCCATCATTGACATTAAGGGTATGAGCTTACAAGAAATCAAAATAGTTACTGATAAATCTATGAACTGATCATGAAAAGTCCTAAGCAACTGAATTATTTATATCAACTGTATAACTATAGGTACAGCTGTCTATATTGATTTTTTTAAAAAAAATGTTGAATTTTGATTGAAAATTACATTCAGAAGTGTTCAAGGTCAAAATTGGAAACTGCAACATTTTTCTCACCCCTAATTTCTTACCCTGAAATTAGGTATCATCAGATATTCCTCAATGGAGACATTCTGTTTTCTTGAGCATATCCTAATGGTTCAGAAGTATTGTCATCTTCTAGTCACTGAGGATACACAGGGACAGGTGCCAAAGAACCTGAACACCAACAATATCTCTATTTCTGATGAAATTCCTGGGCTCCTTATGTGAATGCTTGTCTTGGTAACCGGTTGTTTCAGGATTCTTTTAATATTTAGGAGGCTAAATATTAGCCGTGATGGTGCAGTGGTTTGAATACAGTATTGCAAGCTAACTCACTGCTCAACTGCCAGGAGTTCAATCCTGACCATCTCAAGGTTGACTCAGCCTTCCATCCTTCCAAGGTCAGTAAAATGAGGATTGTAAACCCAGATTGTTGGGGGCAATATGCTGACTCTGTTATTGATGCATGTTAATCAAACATGCATTGACTGTGGTTATATCAAACTGCTTACAGAGGGCTGTAAAGCACTATGAAGCGGCATATAAGTTTAAGTGCTATTGCTATTTGTGGCAATTTTAAAAAAAATGCTAAACCATTAATTTTTAGAAGATAGGTCTACCACCAGGGGGTAGCCACATCAGGCTTTATCACAGGATGGTTGAAATCTATGTTACAAATATACAAGATCTCAGAGCTTTTATTTTTACATAGAAGCTGAAACAGGTGTACAGTCTTAGACCTTGAACATGACATTCAGTATGAAACTCCAGGTTAGGTAAGCCTAATAAACATTCCATGAAGCAGTTTTCAATTGTATATAGAGTAAGACTTTTTCCCACTATTGCATTTGAAGCTCCAATATTCATCAATCAGACATGGAGTTACAGCTGCAACTGAAGGCCAGAGGCAGGAGATGAAAAGTCAGGAAGTAGAGCAGACAAAAAGGAGCCAAGGCTTAGAGGTACAATCACAGTTGGCAAATGAGCTAAGCAAGCCAAAGAAACAATAATATTATCCCATAATTCCCATAAGCAGGAGGAACTGGAGTCCAGCACATCTTGATGACATTGGGTAAATGCAAGGCAATTTAAGCAAAACTTTCTGCTTTAGAAAGAAGGGTGTGGCACAATCTTTAAAGCCCTGCTAGGAAATGTGTATAACCCTGTCAATAAAATGGCACTGTGGGAAGCCTGGATCTACAGCCAACACAAAACATCAACAACTGTTTTACTTGGTCACCTGCTTTTTTACATGTTGAAAATTGCATCGAAAATTTCATCAATAGGAAAAAACATTTTCAGTATGGCAAACAGCCAGTTAATTAAAAGTATGTTAGAATATTCATGATTGGGAGATCCAATGGTAACAAGGTCAGCCAATGAATAGGCATAGCAACTAGGTCAGCCAATGGGAGCTAAACACATCTGAGTCTGTGCAGAGAATCGAAACTGAAGCTAGAAGGCTGGGCATGGCTCAGCCCACTCTGTTTTTGTCCACTCTGAACTCTGAAATGAAATTAATTGTTCTCTCGTGTCTGTGTGTTTGCCTGTAACTGCTGCTATGTTAAAGAAGAACTCTGCTACTGGTATTGTAAATACTCATCTGTTATTCTTGAATATAAAGAAGTTTCTTATTTAAATCAATCCTGCTGCATCAGTCTGCCTGTGTGTGCTTTCTGGATTTAATTTTCTGCAATGAACTCTGATAGGTTATGGGCCCAGAGCACACAGAAGACTGCAATGTAATTTAAGCTGAAAAGACTGCCTGTGTTTTAAAGACAACAAGGCAGAGAGAGAAAAAAAGTGCAGGATGGCAGCTGTTGAATTTAAGGAAAGCTCTGTGCCTCATTTGGGGCAGAAGAAATATATAATTTGGGCTGCAAAGATGGAATGTTTCCTGAAGGCTAAGGAGCTGTGGTATATGGTTGTAAATCCACCACAGGCTTTTGCAGCTGGAGAACAGAGGAAGCATGATAAAGCAATGGCTTATATCATCTTGAGTTTAGAAGATGAACAGTTTATCAATGTAGCTGATTTAAAGACTGCAAAGGAGGTCTGGCTGAAATTAAGAGCTGTGCATGTTAGTGTGTCAACATGCCATATTGTGCAAAGAAAATTATACAGAGCCTGTTTGCAACCAGGTGAATCTGTGGAAAGACATTTATTGCAAATGCAAACTTTGTTTGTGGAATTGGAACAGCATGGAATGAATATTCCTGAGTCTCAGAGAGTGCTGTTGGTGTTGAACAGCCTGGATGAAACGTGGGACATTGTTTCTGCAGTGTTTGATTGTAAACCAGAGCAGGGATTGCGTTTGGAGGCTTTAAAGGCTTTAATAGCAGAGGAGAACAAACACCATTTTAGAAAGAGCCATGAGGAGAAATTCCTGAGGTGGGGGCCCAAGGAGCAGAGAGAGAAGAGCAGAAATTTCCACTGGCTATTAGCAGAAGAGATCAGATTACAGCCCAGCAAAGACTTTGCAAGCAGCAAGAACAGTAACAAAAGAAGTGTTTCCTTTGTGGTGAAAGAACACATTTAAAGAAGGACTGTTTGCAAAGGACAAACCATTTGCAAGGAAGAAGTTATTTGCAAGACAAGAATTATTTGCAAGGAAGACAATTGCAAAATGGACAAGTGGCTGTTGCAAAAGTTAGCTATTGCAATAGCAGAGACAAATGGTTAATAGACAGTGGGGCAAGTCAAACAATTGTTAACAATTCTAAATTGTTTTACAGGTTGGATCCAGCTGCTCGAGATGCAGTAGCCTCGGCAAATGGCCAGAAGGCTAACGTCATTGGAAGAGGCAGTGTGCAAAGTCCATATCTGGAAACAAGATGTAATGATGTATTATGTGTACCTGAAATGGAGCATAATTTGCTGAGTGTCTCTAGTTACAAACAAGGATTTGAGACCACATTTGTAAATGGGAGATGTCTCATAAAGAGAAATGGGAATGTATGTGCACAGGGCATAAAACAGGATAATCTTTATGTGTTGCAGGGACAAAAGGTTCAAGGTGCCCAAACATTTGGAAATGTGGCACAATATGATTCATGTGTTCATCTCTTGCACAGAAAGCTTGGCCATGCCAGCTTCAGAGTGTTGCAAAAGATGCAACAGTTTGGAGAATGTTTAAACTTAAAAGGGTGTAAGGCATATTTGGATTGTGCAGTATATAAATCATCAAAGTCCAAGGTATTTCCTATAAGCAAGAGTAGCACAAGGCAGACAACAAGAGCTCTAGCGCTGGTACATGCAGATTTGGTTGGGCCACTGCAAGTCAGTTTGGGAGGAGCAAATTATGCGCTGGTCATTGTGGATGACTACAGCAGGTTTGGGTTCTGCTATTTACTAAAGAGTAAAACAGAGGTGCTACAGAAGTTTAAGCAATGGGTAAGCTTCGTGGAAAGAAGATATAAACAACAAGTATGTCAGTTGCAGACTGACAGAGGTTCAGAATTTATGTCAACAAGTTTTCAACAATGGTTGGGACAGTTGGGAATAAAACACAGATGCACAAATCCATACACAGCAGTGGAGAACGGTGTTTCTGAAAGGCGGAATGGAGTCTTACAAACCATGAAGGACTCACTGCTGGAGGATTCTGGTCTGAGCAGGTCATATTGGGGTGAAGCCATGTTGACTACTAATTATTTAATTAATAGGCTGTGGAGTATCAATTAATGATACTCCATATGCAGTGCTATATGGGAGAAAACCATCTCTGGCACATTTAAGAGTTTTTGGAAGTAATGTGTGGGTGCATATTCCAAAAGCAATTGGAAGAAAGGGACAACCAAAGGCTAGAAAGCTCAGGTTTATGGGCTATGAGCCAGGTTTAAAAAGCTATCACTTTAGCGATGGGAGCAAAAGAATTTCCAGGTCTGCTAGCTTTGCAGAGCAAAATTGGAACAGAATTGATGCAAATTTTTGGAGTGATTCACTTAGTGATGGTAACTCACTTAGTGATGGTGTCAGCATTCAGGGAGGAGAAGCTGAACAAGATATGAAGCAAGAAAGGATTGACACACAGGAGCAGTCAATACCACGCAGGTCAGAGCGATGGAACAAAGGGATTCCACCTGACAGGTATTCTGCTAGTAAAGTTAAAGTGTGTAATGTATGGTATGAGCCAAGAAACTATAAGGAAGTATTGGCATTACCTAAAGCTGAACAAGAAAAGTGGAAAGAAGCCATGGACAAAGAAATGAAATCCATGGGAGAACATGAAGTGTTCACATCAATGACTTTGCCACAGGGTAGCAAAGCTGTAGAATGCAAGTGGGTATACAAGAAGAAAGTACTACCCAATAATGAGGTACAATATAAAGCAAGGTTAGTGGCACAAAGTTTTTCACAGATGAAAAATGTGCACTATGACGAGGTATTTGTGCCAACTGTAAAGAGTGAAAGCATAAGGCTAGTGTTGGCAGCGGCGCATGGCCATAAAATTTGGCATTTTGACATAACCACTGCATTCCTCAATGCTGAGTTAGAAGAAAAAATTTACATGGTTCAAGCACCAGGGTATGAAAGTAAAAAACCTAACACGGTGTATAAATTGAACAAGGCCATTTATGGGATGAAGCAGTCAGCCAGGAATTGGAATATATGTCTAGATAAGGCATTGAAGGGTCTTGGGTTCAAGAGTTGCAAGGCTGATGGTTGCATATACACTGGAAAGTTACAAGGTGGGGATTGTCAACTATTAGCATTTGTGGATGATCTTTGCTTCATTGCAAAGGATGTATCACAGGTAAAAGAATTTGTTGAT
>QLTV01003426.1:56851-70826 GCA_003457575.1 Thermophis baileyi
GTGTATTGTTGTGGTTGAAGCTGAAGTAGTCATTGACAGGTATGACATTGTGGCAGATAATTTTATGAACTACATTTAGATCGGTTCTAAGGCGACGTAGTTCTAAGTTGTCTAAGCCCAAAATTTCAAGTCTTGTGGAATAAGGTATTCTGTTGCAAGTGGAGGATTGGACGGCCATTTGTCAGAAATGGTGTAGGGCCTCCTGCTTGAGCATGGGGCTGGACTATATGACCTACAAGGTCCCTTCCAACTCTGTTAATCTGTTAATCTGTTAAACTGGGGCATATTTACACAATAAATTCACAGATTTACTGCCTCTGTTTCCTGGCAGTGACCAGCTTCTGTTCTATCATCACTACATTCAAATAAAATTGATGGCTCTTCTACATCACCATGGCTCTTTTAAGCAAGCAACACTTCCTCTCTTCATTCATCTTGAAGAGCCGCGGTGGCGCAGTGGTTAGAGTGCAGTACTGCAGGCTACTTCTGCTGATCACCGGCTGCCAGCAGTTTGGCAGATTGAATCTCACCAGGCTCAAGGTTGACTCAGCCTTCCATCCTTCCGAGGTTGGTAAAATGAGGACCCAGATTGTTGGGGGCAATATGCTGACTCTGTAAACCGCTTAGAGAGGGCTGTAAAGCACTGTGAAGCGGTATATAAATCTAAGTGCTATTGCTATTCAGAAGCAAAAGTCGGGTTAAGACGTAGGAGGATAGTCACTTAAAGATTGATTTAAATTCTCAGAGGTTCTCCACCTATTTTAGCCCCAAAGGACTTTTGTCTCAGATTATGTGAGATAAGAAAGTAGCTGAGTATGCAATGAATATTTATTCCAGCAATCATTACCAGGCTGAGTTGGTTTTAAGGGAGATTTTTTTTATGGTGCTATTAGATCTGGAATGTAAAATCCAGGGAGGTCCAAGATGGCAGTTAAGAGTGGCAGAGAACCTGAGCTCCTTTAATGATTATCTAGCTGTTTTTAACCCTACTTCCTGAAATCCTTGTGCAAAATTCTATACAGTTTCCTATAACTTGATTTCTCCCCAATGATCTGCCTAGAACTCTTCCTCTCTTCCCTCCCTAAAGTATATTTATTTATTACATTAATTTGTATTCAAGCCCTTATTAAGCCAATGTACTGTAGCTTAGTAAAACGTATAAGCTCAGTGTACCATAAAAAAAATTTCTGCCTTATGAAGGAGCAAAGCCATCAAGTCTACTTCAGTGGTTCTCAACCTTTTCTTCACCATGGATCCCCTTTAAATTCTTTTTGTGGCCATGGACCATGGCCACAGACCACCAATATTTAACTCAAGATTTAAATCATAACATTTCTTCAAGCCTTTGTGGACCTCCTGTGACAACACCACAGGCCTCAGGGGTCTGCGGACCACAGGTTAGAATCACTACTTGATCTATGTCAGAAGGTGTCATATTGAAGTAGACCTATGTCCTCTTTTCCTCCCCTGCAAATTAACTGCTGAATGTTGGTCAGATCTGGGGTTGTTGAACTTCAAGCCACTTCTAGACCTGCAAATTGAATTTGAATTTTGAAGGATTATAATATTTATAACTAGATATTATTGGTGGGAGGATTGAGTTCTCTTCAAGCCTTCAAATTTCAAATTGTAGAAAGGAAGTTGGAGTTCCATGCTTAGTGAAAGGAGTATGCAAAAAAGCACTTTGATCAATGAAAGGTCTATGCAAATAATTGTTGACATTTCAGATAAAATTGCTTTTGTAATTTAAGATCCTGGTGACTTTTAGTGATGTGGTGTACTGTAAATGTTCAGAAGAGTTCTTTGGCTTACCCTGGATATATTTTTTTGCAGAGAAAATCCAAAACTGTTGGCTTTGAGTGGTGTAATATAATTTAAGACTAATGCCTCTGATTGCAAACATTCTCCCTGCTTTTGACTGTGGGAACAGAAAAGGTTAAAGCAGGCAATGACTACTGATCTGTTTATTTCTACTGAATATCAGATTGTACAGAAAGAAAAATAAAGTTTTTTTTAACAAAAGAGGGAACAAATGTAATTGCATTAAATAAAGTCAAAGGGAAGAAAAAGATAAGATAAAGGACATCACACGCCAATAAGCAATAATATGGGCTAAGCTTGTTTAAATATGTCCTGGTGTTTTACAGTGGAAAATGATGACAGTTGTAGGAATGCCTGCTGATCTCAAAGTTGTGGTCTTGATGCAAGAGGAGGCTTTAACCTTCCTCTGTTTATGTGCTAGATATGAGAGAAGTTATAAAGTCACAGAATGTTGTCCTATAGAAAGGACAGTGTAGAAAAACAATAGCTCAAGATTTGCTTTCTTGAGTTTTACATGAACATATTTGCTCAGGGAGAGTTATACTTTCAGCCAAGGGCAGAGCACTCCTAGAGAGAAAGCTGTGCAATAGCTTAAGCATGTGAGATTGTATAGGTATTTTGCTGGAGTGAGTAGGTACCATATGAAGAACACTATGGTACAGTTGGAAATGTTGGATTTCTGTACCTATAAATTATGGAGCTTTGGTGTAATTTGGGTCAATCACTTGTTTTCAAATCTATATGCTTCATAGACTTTTTGCTGTGAGGTTAATTTTTTGAAATATAATTATATACAACATTGAACTCCTTAGCAGAAATGCAAGATAGGAATCTAGTGAATGAATAAATGACAAGGGTTCTTACTCAGAGACTGAAAAGCAAGAATAGTGATTTACAGCATGTCTATTGGTATGGGTGGCATGGTGGCTCAGCAGTTAAGATGCTGGGCTTGTTGGCTGGAAAGCTGGCAGCCCAGGTTCGAGACCCAAGCTCCACATGATGGGGTGAGCTCCCGTCCTTGCCCCTGTGTCAGGGTTCCGAATAGCATCTGGAATTAAATCAGAGTCCGAGGCAAAGAATTCCTCTAAGTTCCAATTTATTAACAGAGCCATGTCAGCACGGCTGGGAGAAATCCCGAATCTGAAGCCTTCGGGGTTTCTCCACCCAGTTGAAAGTTCAAGCCTTTGTCCCACACCCCCAAGTTCATCACATGAACCAATCTTCATTGCTTCATCCTCTGGTAGCTTGGTTGGAACTCCACCTTCTTCTGTGCAGGTGCAGGACAAAGGATGACCTTGACAATCTAGAAGGAATTTGTTGTGGCTACATGCAGACATCCCTCATGCAACTGCCCCTCCCAAATTCCCACAGCAAAGAATACATTTTAAACTAATACAAAGTGTGGCAGGCCAAAGATCCAAATAAAATGGCTTCGGCCTGACACCCAGCTCCTGCCAACCTAACAGTTTGAAAGCATACAAATGCAAATAGATAAAAAACTTCGATGGGACGGTAACAGCACTTTGTGATGTCATACTGGCCACTTGACCACGGAAATGTCTTTGGACAGCGCTGCCTCAACGGCCTGACCCCCTATAATCAGCAATGGTTAATGGAGTAAAATCCGCAGGGACTCCTTTATCTTTTTTTGTCTATCAGCAAGTTTTTCAGCAACTTATAGTTTATTCAATAAACTCCAGTTAACTAAACTGTAGTATACAATGCTAGTAACAATGTTGTAGCCCTGTCATAATAGAACTTCCTCTTGCCTAGGATTTCCCACAAGTGGAGAAACTTTAGCTATGGTCATACTTATCTGTTTGATTTAACTATGATTTATAAAATTAACCCAGTTTGCTGGGTTTACAAAACAAAATAATAAACCAATCATACAGACAAACTGTGTGCAACTATAAGCCTTCAATACAAGCTACAATGGCATCATGTACAATGTCAGTGGTAATTGGCATCAAGTCCTCATGTAGCAAATATCCCTCCTTCTGACTTGAGACCCATGCACACAACTCACCAAGCCACAAATGAACTAACCATATTTTAGCCACACACATTACTGGACGTGAAGCCAGTTCTTCATTGCAGGTCTGCCAACATTTGATGCCCATAAGAATTATGGAATTTGCAGCCAGTCAGTTGTGACAGACATTAGAGGAAGATCTTAACCATGGCTTCTATGCTTGAAAACTGCTGATATAATAAAATGCATAAACTATTTCCCTATATTCTCCTTCTTATGGTACCATTATGTTGTTAATCTGTTTCGTGTCATTCATACCAGGGAACCAAACGCTTGTCAGTGTTGAATTAATGATGACCAGTACCTATAATTTACATAAAGATTGTTATGGGTAGATCAGCTGCTATTATATCTCCGTAATATTTGCATTCTGTGGGAAATACAAAAGTTGAGAGATGTCTATGTTTTTTAAATGGTAATCTCTCTGGTTTCTTTGATGTACACAAGCCAATAAATGACTTCTACAATTGACTAAATGCCATTTCACAGTAGTTCATTGAAATTATGCAACAAAAGAGCAAAAATTGTTGTTATTATGCCATAAGCCATCAGGAGGGAGAAAAAGAAAGGGAAATTATATCTTCGCTTTGTGCTGAGTGGACTTGGCAAAGGGGTTTCTGCTTCTGATCTTCTAAAGGGAGGGTTGGGGAGAAGAAACAATTTTGGACCAACTCAAGTTATTACAAAAATATATATAAGTATAGTCCAACATTTTTGAGCAGGTCCATTTCATCTTAAAATTGAACATAAAATTCTCTATGTGTTTTTCTTGCCAGTAGTCTTTCAATCAGAAGAAAGAGAACTTGCTCTCAATAGCTCAAAAACTTTACGGAAATTTTCAGGAATGGAGTTTGTGTCCTTACCCTTTATTGGTTATACTTGAAAGTGTATGGGTGACAGACAGATGCACCTTCTATCATCTCTCCAGCAGGGTCCAGTTTCTCTGACCTCAACCCATAACACTTCATAACCATTATAGATTATACATTCTAAAAGATTGCTGAGGTTTTTTTTAAAGCAACTGCTTTAAAATAATCTTCACTGTTTCCTGTCATCAGAATTGGTCCTAATGAAAGCCCACCAAATACTGACTAAGATAATTCTTGCAGTTAAGCTCCATCATTATGACACAGTCAGGTTCAGGGATAACCCTCATTTGTCCTGAGAGAACTGAAGCTTGGGAGAACAAATCTTGGATACTGCAGATCATCAGACATGCCCAAGCTGAAAAGTTACCCATAAAGAGGACCTTTCTTATGAGTAATATCTCACTCTTGAGTAATTCTATGTTTGCACTACTGAAATGAACATTTCTTTGCCAGACAATTGATTAATTCTCAACCTCACTTTGCTATGCCTAGACTATCAGGCTCCAAAAACCAAGAAAGACATGTCAGAGTGTTCACATCATGACTACTATTTTGAGATAACCCAGGAGCAAAATACAGTACACAGAGGTTTGTCTTACAAACAGTGGTTTATATACAAGTCATATATATACATACATACATACACGTGGTAGGCACATACCAGGCAAGCAAGCAATTTTCACCTCTACACAGAGAACTACAATGCTGAGAGAACACGACGATGAGAGTGATACACTAGGAGAGAGAGATACGCCCTCTCATGACCTCCCTTATATAGACAGCTTCTTAAAGTGGCAGTAACCCTACTGACTCATCCTCAGTCTTAAAGCGACAATAACCCTGCTGACTCATCCTCATTGCATCAGCATTTACAGCAGCCTTACAGCAGCTGGTCAGCATTTAAATCTTCATTACTCTGACAAGACATGTTGTAATTCTTTAAAAGCAGATTACTTTATTGTTCTTCACCTGTAGACAGACTCTTGCCAAACTAAAGCAAACTACCAGCCACATAAAGCATATACTCTGAGAACTATTAGGGAGGAGTTGTCCTCACCCTCTTTCCCTCACACTATCTGAACTGACTTGTCTTTGCCCCCAGTAGTGGGTTCTAAAACCCATTGCTACCGGTTTGCGCGCGCACAAGTGCGTGCGCACGATGCTTCTGCGCATGCACAGAAGCGTCCCGGGCGGGTGGGCGGAGCGTCCCGGGCAGGTGGGTGGAGCCTCCCACCGCCACCGCTACCGGTTCTAAGAACCAGGCTGAACCAGGAGCAACCCACCGCTGTTTGCCCCTCTGGAATGCACTCCCTCCCTCCTGGGAATCTGGACTATATTCCATCACAAGATTGATTCCAAGTTTTTATTTTAATTTATTCAAAAGCCAGGATAAGTGGATTTAGAGGATTGGGGTTCTCCTGTTGTTTCTCGGGGCTTCTTGAAGTCCTTTCCAGCACTCATAATATATTAATTCAAGACAGACAGAATTGTCCCCCATACAAAAACATTATAATTAGGAGTTCTTCACCCAAAGTTTGTTCTTCTTTGCCCTTTGCCCTTCCTCTTTCCTACAGAATTGGCAGGAGCCAGTGGCAGCATTGCTTTAGGCAAAGTGAACTAACTGCCTCAGGTAGCAGATGTCTGTAATGCAGAAAGTCTCAGTAAAGTGTTCAACTTGATTTACAACACTTCAGTTATTTTGCTGCCCTTAGTTTGATGGGAATACTATCAGATCTTCAGGGTTGAAATAAACTTCTACTATTCTTCTGCAAGAAACTGGAAAGGATGCTACCTTTATCTCAAGTGATCTTGGTTGGCTCTGGCAGGATACTGTCACTTTTCTATATGAATTGCATATTCAAGATAGTAATGATAGGATGAGCCATAATTTATTTATATGATAGTACTTTGCCAATATTGTCAACTTTCTTTAGAAACTAGATGGAGATTTTTACAAAAGGAATAAGGAAGTGAACGAGTTACCGTTGTCCATTCGGGTAGATGGTTTTGAGTGCTTAGCTTTTCAAATTCTATATTTGAATCCATTTATATTTATCTATTTTGGCAATGCTGAATTAGAATTGCTACCTCTTTTTTTCTTGCATCTCCAAAAATTGATATATGATAACATCTTCTTGGAAGATTCATGACAGCAGAATTGTGCTGTTTGGAGAACTGTATCATCATGATTTAATCCCTATAATTGGCATCACATCAAAGTACAGTGCTACGTAGCTCACAAACAATTCTAGCAAGGAAAATGTTGGAAAGAAATACTGCCTCCATCATAGCCAAACAAGGTGTACTTGCTGTGTTAGCTCTGTTTTCAGTAATACAATTTATCAGGGAGAGTTTTGTTTTCTTGTTTGTCTTTGATCTTATTTGATTCTTTCTATTTTCTGTTTGTAAATGTACCATGCTCAGACCTAAATCCTAGCATGGTTCTGATATGTTTACTGAATTTTTTCTCACTTAAATGAACTTCCTGATGACAGAAGTGTGTCTCTGCAAAAATCTAGCTATGTTCACACAATAATCCTTTGATTGAAAATAAAAACAGCATTGTTTAGGGACTAGTTGCTCTATGCTGAATGTTTTTAAGATGTGCATATGTGCAGGATATTGCAAGTAAATTGGAGATTTTGAGATTCAAAAGCATCCTACTTGAATAAAAGAGTTAACTAGAAGCGTTTGGGTTACTTCTCAGAGCTCAGTGGACTACAATGGAAAACAGGAAGATCTTTCTTCCCTTCAAGAAAGTAATGCAGTACTTACTGATTTACATTCCAACAGAGAGAGGAAAGTCAGCCAAAGCAACATCTGGCTGTACTACTTCTCCCCATCACAACTTTCTCCAATCAAACACTTTGGGTGAATCCCAGGAGAAAGAATGGTTGAGGACTTTGTTAATTTTTATGTTTATATGAATCAGTTGACTCCGCAAATATACCGGAGAATCTAGAATATATGTGGAAGCCAAAAAAAAATTTCTGATGTGATTCTCAATTAAAATATATATATCATAATGTATATATTGTGTACAACACACTAAAATAAAAGAGAAGATAGCATCATGTCTTGGGAGGATAGTTTCTTGAGCTGGCCATGTTAGTTGGAAATTCTGGGAGTTGTCATCCCAATGCGCTTGCAAAGTTGCTTACATGATGCAGGGGAGACTGTGCTAACTCAAGACAGACAGCCTATGTTGTATGTTGACTCATGCTCATTGATAATATCAACAGGTGGAAACAGGGGCCTTGACTGAGCTGGAAAAAAGGCAATTAAATGTTTGGCACTGTGGTTAGAATGCAGTATTGCAGGCTACATCTGCTGACTGCCAATTGCCAGCAGTTTGGCAGTTTGAATCTCAACAGGCTCAAGGTTGATTCAGTCTTACATCCTCCCGAGGTCAGTAAAATGAGGACCCAGATTGTTGAGGCAATATGCGGACTCTGTAAACTGCTTAGAGAGAGCTGTAAAGCACTTTGAAGTGGTATATAAGTCTAAGCTCTATTGCTATTTATTTATAATTTTCAAAGATATTAATGGATAGTGGAAGAATTAACATGATCTTTTGGGGGAGCAAAAGAGTCTCTCTTTAGTGTTGAGCTAATAGTCATTCCCAAGCATGAGTAGAGAATCCCATAATGTAATTATACTCAGGATAAGAAAATGCTTCCTTCTGTTAGTGCTGAATCTGCTGCCAATCAATGTTATTGAATGACCCCAGACTCTAGTATTATGGGCAAAAAAAAATAACATTTCTGTGTATCACCATATTCTAGACCATGCATAATTTAAGGGAGCTATTCCCTTTGGCATCCTTTTTTCTTAAGCTTAAAAATCTTGATGTGATGATGGTCATCTTGTTAGACCACTTATTATGCCTGAGTCAGCTAAAAAAATCACTGAAAGTAATTTCTTGTTCAAGTGAGGTGTAATAAAATCAGATATGAGCTGAAAATGTTCTTTAGGAAAAAAACAAAGCTAGAAAGTGTTCTGGAATTTCCTCTGGCAATACCATTCTGGTGGGTTAGCATTTTTGTAAAGGTTAGTTTTTTCCCGTTGAAGTATATATGGCACCTTCACTTTAAAGTGATATACTTACTAATGGGACATATATCAAATTTTCAGCTTTTCTTGATCATGCTTTCTTTCTCTCTAGGAAATGGAAATTAAGTGTTCTGTTTATAAGACACGGTTGAATAAGTGAATTTTTCTGAACTGCAGGCAAGGAATTGAAGTTTGATAAAAAGGGTGGGGGGTAGGATTAGCAAAGTATTTCAGTACAACCTGATGTTCTCTCAAAGTACAGGGGTACCTCGGTATACAACTGCTTCAAAACTTGATGAATTTGTTGCTCAATGCATTTTGACATGAAAAGATTGTCCCAGTACTTGGCTTTTGTTTAGTACTCGACTTGCTGTTATAGGAAAAGGGGGATGACTGTGGGGAACAGACAGGAAGTCAGCCATGCTGGGAAGATCACTGACACAGGAACAGGGACAGATAGAAAATTCTTCCCAGGCCAAAACAAAGGGTTACATGATAAGTCATGTGGTTTGTTTGGGACTCATCCTTTATAGTACCTATTGCACCTCCCAGAACCAATTAACACTGAGTACCAAGGTACTACTGTATTGGAAATACCACTCCCAGAATTCTCAGCTAGCTTGGGTCCACTATTCTGGAATTCTGGGAATAGTACTTTGCAATATACCCATACAGTACTTGTATGAAGTAGCTTGCATTAGTATTTGATTGAAGATTAAAATTGAAACTGGAATTGGCTTATCTCTGTGTCGAAAGTGTAAGCTCTTATCTGATTATTGAAGAGTGAAGAGATAACAGCGTTGTTAAACTCTTTTTTGGTGTTCACCATTTTGTTTTCCCCATCATACCATTGTGAATATGGTTGTACCGTGCATTACATTGGAAACAAGAGCATTCCAGTGGGAAAATGGTGTGTGCATGTCATTTTTCTCTCTGAATGCTCCTGTGAATAGCACTACATTGTGTAATGAAGAATTTTTTCACTTGAAAGACTTCTAGCATTACTAATCAGAAGACACCCTGCAGCTATTATGTGTTTCCTTTAACAGATTTCTTTTTTTTCTTCTGCTTAAAACAAATGGAAGAAGTGATACAAACTTCTAAAAGTATTATCCAGGTGGAATGTAGGGAAGTCTTATGGGTTTAACTGCATGGTAAAGGGCTTGATGCTTTTGTATACATTTAATATACAAAAAAAAAAAAAAGCGGGAAAACACTTCCCACTGTTATATTTGGAACAACCTGTACACAGTTTTATGTGTACATGAACAAAGCAAATAGCTTTATCAAACCAAAACGCCATGCTGAGATATTTATTGAAATATAGGCTACAGCGATAACTAACCTTGCTTTTGATATCTGCAGGTCTTCCATAAGTTGGGAGCAGTGAAAATATTCAGAACTACATATTTAATGTGGCAAACTATTCTCAATGTATTTTTCTTAAGGCAGCTATCTCGTTGTAAGGCTTGGGTTGAGGAGAGACCTCCATAGGGAAGTACATTTAGCACTTATGTTGATATCTTTTCATCATCAAGTCAAGACAGTCTTTCCCTCTTGGGCATCATAAGTTTCACAGCTACCTTTAGTTACCTTTATAAAATTTGCCGTATATGCTAAGATTAGAGCCAAATTGGTGTAGTGTCAGGGTCCCAAATAGCATCTAAACCTAAATCAGAGTCCAATGCAAAGTATTGCTCAAAGTTCCAATTTATTAATAGAGCCATGTTGGCACAGCTGTGAGAAACCCGAATCTGATGCTACAAGGGTTTCTCCACCCAATTGAAAGATCAAGCCCCTTGTCCCCACACCCACAAGTTCATCACATTGGCCAGTCGTCTTCTGCCAACGTGTCCGTTACTCCCATCAGCTTCCGGGCAGGTGCTGGACAAAGGATGACCTTGAGAATCTAAAGGAATTTGTTATGGCTACATTTCTACATCCCTCATGCAATAGCCCCTCCCAAATTCCCACAGCAAGAATACGTTTCAAAAGCATTAAGTGTGGCAGGCCAAAGTGTCCAAATAAGATGGCTTCGGCCTGACAGGCGGCCTCCCTCAGGAAAAAACTGTGTCCTACAAAAGGGAGAGAAAATAGCATAGGGGGTTAATTCAGCATTTTTAACCACCCCTCCCCCCAGGGGGACCCTTTGATTTTTTTCACCTCATAATGTGTCTCCCCTTGTATTACTACAGGGGGAGGTGGTGGTTGGGTTTGTCGTCTTATATTGGACCTAGTCACTGGTTTTAATAAGCTGCAATGAAATACTGGGTGGATTTCCCCCAATATTCTTGGCAATGCAAGCTGCACAGTGACAGGGTTAATAATTTTGACTATGGGGAAAGGCCCCAAGAATTTTGGCCCTAGCTTTTTGCTGGGCATTCTCAATTGGATGTATTTAATGGACAAGAAAACTTTATCCCCCACTCGGAAAGGGGGCTGGAGCGAGCGGTGCTTGTCTGCTTGCTTCTTAAAGGCTTTCGCTGCTTCAGCTAGTGCTTTCTTGGTATCTTTCCATCCTTTTCTCAATGTTTCCATCCACTCAGCCAGGGACATCGAAGTGGGAGCTTCGGTAGGTAGTTCCGGCATAGGAACAAACTCCTGGCCGCTGGTGATCTGGACAGGTGTTAGTCCGGTGCTGCTGTGGACAGCGTTGTTATACGCTACTTCTGCAAAAGGCAGCAGCTCCGCCAAATTGTCTTGTTGATAATCTACATAACAACGGATGTATTGTTCCACCATTGTGTTCGCATGTTCCGCTGCCCCATTTGTACTCGGATGAAAAGCCGAGCTGAGTCCTTGTGTGGACATAATTGCACGTAGGAACTCCCTCCAGAACTTGGCGGTGAACTGTACACCTCGGTCTGAGATAATCCTTTTCGGGACTCCATGTAAGCGATATATGTGCTTGAGAAACAATTTTGCTAAGTGTCTGGCTGACAGAAGTCCGGGGCAGGCAACGAAATGGGCTTGCTTGGAAAACAGATCGATCACAGTCCAGATCACAGTGTTCCCTTTCCTATCTGGGAGTTCCACTATGAAGTCCATGGCTATGTCTTCCCAGGGTTTACTGGGATTGGCTACTTGCTGCAGCATTCCAGGCAGCTTTCCTGGCCGGTGTTTTCTGGTGGCACAGGTGGCGCAGCTTTTCACATAGTCTTCCACCTCAGTTTTCATCTTTGGCCACCAAAATTGCCGTCGTGTTAGGTGGAGGGTCTTTAGGAACCCAAAGTGTCCTCCTAGTTTGGAGTTGTGGCTTCGCTGGAGCACTTCTAGTCTAAGGCTGGCAGGCACGTATAGTTTGGATCCCTTCCAAGCCAAGCCTTCTCTCATCGTCAGGATCTCCTTGTGGTCGTTGAGCCAGGGGTCACTAGGCAGGGCTGCCTTCAATTTTGCGGTCCACTTGTCCTGGCTTCGCGCGCTCGGTCTTCTAGCTTGGCCTCTGGTACGAATGGGAGCTGCTAGTTCACCCTCAGAGGGGGGAGTGCCTGCTGATTCCTCTGGTGAGGAAGGCATGACCGAGTGGAATTCTTCTTCTCTCTGGCTGTTGTATTGCGTCTTCCTAGATAAAGCATCAGCCAGCAAATTTTTCCCTGCTGGAATGTGCTTCACTTCGAATTTTAATCGTCTAAAGTACTCTGCCCAGCGTACTTGTTTGGGTGAGAGTTTTCTGGGGGTCTTCATGGCCTCGAGGTTCTTATGATCTGTCCATACCTCGAACGGTACCTTGCCCCCTTCTAGGAATTGTCTCCACGTAAGCAACGCCCAACAAACGGCATATGCTTCTTTCTCCCAAATGGCCCATCTCTTTTCGGTGGCCGTGAGCTTTTTCTAAACGTATGCGCATGGCCGGAGTTCGCCTTTCTCCTCTTTCTGTAACAGCACCATCGCCACTGCTACGTCGCTGGCGTCCGACTGGATTATGAACTGCCGTTCTGGGTCGGGGTGCTGCAGGATAGGTTCTTGGGCAAAGAGCCGCTTCAGCCTTTCAAATGCTTTTTGGCATTCCATCGTCCAACCAATTGGCTGGTTGGGCTTTGGCTTGGTGGGTGATGGGCCAGTCTTTAGCAGTTCGGTCAGTGGCAGCGCCACCTTGGCGAAGGATGGGATGAACTGCTGATAGAAGTTTGCGAAGCCCAAGAAACTTTGTAGTTGCTTGCGAGTCCGTGGGGGCTGCTAATCAAGCACTGCTTTCACCTTTCCAGGATCCATCTCTATTCCCTCGCTGGAAATATGGTACCCCAAGTAGTCTAGGGAGGTTTTATGGAATTCGCACTTGGAAAGTTTTGCGTATAGTTTGGCAGCCAGAAGTTTTCCTAAGACTTGTCGCACTACCTTCATGTGCTCCTGTAGTGTTTCACTGAAGATGAGAATGTCATCCAAATAAATGAGCAGGTGGGGGTGGAGGACCTAGTTGATGTATCGCATGGAGACCGCAGGGGCCCCTTGCAGTCCAAAGGGCATGACTCTGAATTGGAAACTTCCCAACGGGCAGTTGAAAGCGGTCTTCCATTCATCCCCCTCCCTGATTCGTATGCGGTAGTAGGCTTCTCTCAAGTCTAGCTTGGTGAATATCTTGCCTTTGGACAAGTGGTTCAGCAAGTCCTTCATGAGAGGGAGGGGGTAGGTGTTTTGCACGTACACGGCATTGATCCCACAAAAGTCAACGCACAATCTGATCCCCCGGTCTTTCTTCTCTTTGAAGAGCACAGGGCGTCAATCCTCGATTTTGCCGGTTGGATGAACCCTCGTTCCAAATTGGTGTCGATGTACCTCCTTAACTCTCCCAGTTCCTTTGAGGTCATTGAGTACATTTTGGGTTTTGGGAGTGTAGCCCCCGGCTCAATTTCTATCGTGCAGTCCGTAGGCCGGTTAGGGGGGAGGTAGTTGCAGTCTTCTTCACTAAACACCCCCTCTAGGTCTTGGTATTTGTTGTGGCTTGCCCAAGTCCCACGCAGCTGCTCATGGATCCAGAAGACCAAGAACCGACCATGGGGTGGCAATATCATCCTGTATCTCCGGCACCTGAGTCCGAGACCGAGGAGGACGCAGTGCTAGAGGACGATAACCAACCAGGGCCTTCTGCACCTCCCCAGAAGGAGATGAGTGACTCAAGTGGAGAGGAGGAGCCTCTGATTGATGCTAGGGCACGCAGGGCAGCTAGCAGGCAAGAGTGGCTCTGCAGGAAAAGCTCTTC
>QLTV01003426.1:80456-97073 GCA_003457575.1 Thermophis baileyi
GCATCCTCTGACAACACTCACGGTTATGTAGAAGTTCTTCTGAATCTACAGTCATAATCTGGAACCATCACGAATATTGTAAAAAAGGATTAACGCTTCCCCATCTCCTTGTTGCTACATCTTTTCCCGGTAGATTCTTGAAAGTGACTTCCTTTGGGATAGTGTACTTCAATTACTCCCACCCCCCAGGCATACTTCAATGACCAATAAGAGTACACAGTTATGATCACATGCATCCTCTGACAACACTCACGGTTATGTAGAAGTTCTTCTGAATCTACAGTCATAATCTGGAACCATCACGAATATTGTAAAAAAGGATTAACGCTTCCCCATCTCCTTGTTGCTACATCTTTTCCCGGTAGATTCTTGAAAGTGACTTCCTTTGGGATAGTGTACTTCAATTACTCCCACCCCCCAGGCATACTTCAATGACCAATAAGAGTACACAGTTATGATCACATGCCATGGACTACATGGCATGGACTACATTCCCCAGAATGCTATGTCTTAAAGAGACAGTTCTTAATTCTAGGCTAAACCCTTGATAAGCCAGCACAGTGAGCGTGATCTTCTTTTGCCTCCACTCATGGGCCGTGGCTAATCCCACACCCAGGTGAGGCTCCCATGCTTGCTTGGGGGGAGGACTCAGCCCCCCATTTGCTCCTTGAGAGGTCCGCTCTAGCTGAGAGAGGAGCTCAGGGGCCGGCTGCTTACGCTGAGCCCCCGACTGGCATTCTCTCTCTGCGGCTTCCATGGCAGCTGCAAATTCCGGGGAAGGAGAGTAGCAGATTCTGATGCTTCCTATGGATTCGTTCTCTACTTGTTCCCCTGCGGCTTGCTCCGTCTCTTTTGGTTTCTTCTCCATCTTCCCTGAGTCTTCGCACCACCCGTTACCGGGTCGGTGCTGGGGCTCAGGACCCCGAACAGCGCCCCGAGGCTCGGGGTAGCTGGATGAGTTTTTAAGAGAGATTCGGGTTAGTGTCAGGGTTCCAAAAAGCATCTAAACCTAAATCAGAGTCCAATGCAAAATATTGCTCAAAGTTCCAATTTATTAATAGACCCATGTTGGCACAGCTGTGAGAAACCCGAATCTGATGCTATGAGGGTTTCTCCACCCAGTTGAAAGATGTCCTTGTCCCCACACCCACAAGTTCATCACGTTGGCCAGTCGTCTTCTGCCAACGTGTCCGTTACTCCCATCAGCTTCCGGGCAGGTGCTGGACAAAGGATGACCTTGAGAATCTAAAGGAATTTGTTATGGCTACATTTCTACATCCCTCATGCAATACCCCCTCCCAAATTCCCACAGCAAGAATACATTTCAAAAGCATTAAGTGTGGCAGGCCAAAGTGTCCAAATAAGATGGCTTCAGCCTGACATGTAGAGGTTAAGCTCCAGGCTAGAAACCCAGAAGACTGACTTCTAATCCTCCTTAGCATGAGAGCTGGTTGGGTGACCTTGAGTCAGACTCCCTCAGCTGTAGGAAGAAGGTAATGGCAAACCACTTCTGAAAAATATTGCCAAGAAAACTGCAGGGACAAGTCAAGACTGACCTGCTGTGGTGGAATGTAGTCTGGAGTCACAGAAAGGAGGGGCTCCTTCCCAGAGAGCAAACAGACAGCAGAGGTTGGAATATCTGATAGGCAGCAAGAGAGCAAGGTCAGACCCTCCCTAGCAATTCACAGATTATATCTGTTGGAAGAAATGTCCATCTGGGTTCAGTTCCAAGTGGGGAGAAACACTGGAAACATGGAGGCTGATTGGAAAGATGGTTTAATGGTGAAGCAGAACCACCAAGCACGTGTGATTCTGGGTAGCTGATCACATGGAGTGGAGAGTGAGAGGTATTTATACCCTCTCTTGGCCTTTGAACTTGAGCTTCCTGTTCCTGTGCTAAGAGCATGTATTCTATTGGTTGCTGTCAGACTCCCATGGGGCCATGTGGGGTCATGTTTGTCTTGAAGTCAAGTTTGGTTGAACCTTGGGCTGATGTAATGTAGGGGCTTGGTTGTCATGTCTTAATCCCATCACCCTGGAGCTGGAGGCCTTTTGTCTAGTAGATAGGCTGGCCCAGTCTTTCTCAATGGGCACCAAATATTTGCTGGGGGCAGGGAGCTGCAGGGAGCTGCTCTTTGTCTTTTAAAAACATGTTTCTCCTTTTCTCATCCAGGGAAATATAATATTCTGCCTTTTTTAATATTCCTCAAAATATTTTATTCTTCTAGGAGGGGGGTGGGTGCTAACTTTCTACATATCTAAAGTTATTGCAGATAGTTGCTTTAGTCTGGCAAGATTCTGTTTGTAGGTGACCAACTGTAAAGGAACTACTTAGAAGTAACTCCATGTGTTGTATTTGGTTCTTTGGGCCTAACACATGCAGACATCAAAACCAAAACAAACAAGCACCCTTTTACTTTTTATAGTTGATAGCATGTTGTACTTTCTCTGTTACTTACCGATGTAATTTTTCTACTTTTAAATTTAGTTTTTAGCACTTGTATTTATTAGGCAGATTGGAAATATAAAAAAGTAAAACCAAGGGCAGTTAAATATATATGTATTTGTACATATATATTTAACTGCCCTTTATGTACATGTAAATGTGTGCAATATTGTGACCAATGGAACATTAATCTGGCATCACTTTCATACCTAATTCAGTTTGGAGGGGGAATAACCATGTCTCTTCTTCCTCGCTATGTAAATCCCTTAAGTTTCATTTCTAGGATGAGGTATTTATTTTGAGAATTGTCTGATTGAGAGATGTCTCCCAGAACCTCTCTATGCTATTTCCATTGCTGTCTTTTGAGTGAATGAACAAAGAATTGCTCCTCCCTCTGCTCAGTAATGTAGAGATGGAATTGACCTAAGGCAGCACCCCATCTTTCATAATTCCACATCACTGGATTTAATTTCAGATAAGCAGGTTCTCAGGAAGAACCAAATGTCACCAGATTAGCTCTCTTGGAATGTCATGTGTTTTGTGGAAAAGACGACAAAGGGGTGAACTGCCAGTTCTGTGTATCTGTGTGTGTCAAGAGTCCATGCTTGTATGATGTTTGCAGAAAAACCAGTAAGCTGAATTTCACTAATGTAATGAAAGAAACATTGCAGTACCAATTTTCATAGCTTAGAATTTCACAACATTAGAAAATGGAAGCTCTAATTTGTACACCAAATCTAAACAGACTAAAGTGTTGGTAATCCTTCAGTCTCCTTTGTGGTGAAATGTAGTCTGGAATCCCAGGAGGGAGGGGCTGCTTCCTAGAGGACAAAGAGGAAGTGAAGCTTGGAATATCTGGTAGGCAGGAAGAGGGCAAAGATGACTGTCAGGCATGCCTCTGTTCAGAACCCAAGAAAGAAAACCCCCAACTCCATGTTTGTAGAGAAGAGGTACTTTTACTGAGTTTGAAATGATAGCAACGAAAGAAAAGCAAGATCTGAACCAAAAGGCGCGAAAGTTACATATAGAAAGTTTCCCCAAATCCCTCCCCCCCCAAGGACCCAGACTGAATGTCCAATCCCCATCCCATATGGGGCACATCTTCAGGTGTTTTTGCTCATCTGGTATTCCGGGACAGTTGACCTTGACTGGGTATAAACAACTCCATTCAGCTGTGCAGTAGATCATGGGAGCATCCCTCCCTTTTTGTTCACACAGGCCGTCTTCACTCCAGCTCACTTCCCCACCCAAATGCCAATCTTCCCCCCTCCCCATTACTATGGCAGCCAATAGAAAGCAAGCATCATAGAGGCTGGCAATGACTCTCCCTAGCAGTTCACAGGGTATATCTATAGTTATGCTGATCATTGTTTTTCTTTGGCAAATTCTGTCTGTAGGTGAACAACAAGAAAAAAAAACTACTCAGAAGCAACTCCACATGTTGTTCTTGTTTTATAGTGCCTGACACTTTTGACCTACATCCTCTCCAGCCAACACCTAGATAAGCAGTAATTAACATCAGACAAACAACTGAAGAGAAAACCTTAATCAAGGAACTACTAAAGAAATAAACATACATTCCTTGGCAGGGCAAGCTACTGTATACAAACAGGGAGCAAACTCCACACTCACTAGGACTGATGATGTTACCTAGTTGGGTAATGAAATATCTGGAAGCAAACACCAAGCTTAGAGAGCACTAAAAGTTCCACAAATATTCAGATCTCAAAGTAATCCTCTAGCGCCTCATGAGTTGAGAAAATTGTGATGCATTACTGATGAAATCCAAACCATGCAGAATGCTTTAGGATCAAAGTCTACTGAAAAGTGATGAATCAGAGTAATCACCTTTAGATGAATCACCAGCCACTGATGGAGTTTTAGAACCTACCGATGAGAGTCAAAAGTCTTGAACTGGAGGATCAGGGCAATATTGAATGGTTCTGTGTGGCTTCAGTAGATAATTGCAGCTAAGCCAATGAAGTTTCAGTTCAGCTGTTTTTCCAAAGCAATTGCAGCTAAGATAGTTTTGCAACATTTAATCTACAGCTGTGGAGCAAATAGTGTCCCATTGGCATGGATTCCTACTTCACTTTGACATTTGGGGTTTTCCCCTTCCTTTTTGTAACCCTAGCCCCTGGAAACAACAAGGAAAATGCTCACACAATGGAGGCACTGGGACAGAAAGGGAAGGCCAGTGGCTATGTAGAATTGCTCTACCCAATTTATATAGTGGATCAAAAACTAGAAATCCCCCTCCCCCAAATCCCACCTATAACACAACCCCACCATCAATGAGTGAAGATAGCAGCATGCATGGAATCATCAGAAAACTGATTAGAGAAAGTGGGTGCTTTCTCTGTTAATATCAAAATCTTCCACCTACAAGACAACCTTCAATTTATACCCGATGCAGGGGATCATTTTGCTGCCCTTTAGATATAAGCAAATGAATGGGATAGGGATTTATTTTTATGTAAGTTTATTATTGCCTCTAATTTAGAGATATGAAACATTACCTCCTCCATGGCAAACAATCATGTGATAGTATAATGAGCCTCTTTCATTTCAGAGCCTCAAGCCTCTGCATGTTCTATATATTTAGCAGGAAGAAATCTCTGAATTAATTAACTGTAACATCCATAACCATCCTTAATGCAGATAACAGCTGTTCGCTAAAGGTGTGTGGTGGTTTATCACTCCCTTTCTTGGCTTCTGTGGCTCATCTGTAATTTAAGATGAATATTCCTTTGTGGGAAAGAGAAAATAAGCTTAATATTAAAGTAATTTTATGACTCATAATGGGGGTCAAGTCTGAGTGTACTTACTTCATTAGTATGTTTTGAATTATATTCAGCTACAGCCAGCTGGATATTTCAAATCATTTTTTTCCCTAAGCCAGGCTTGAAAAAACAAAGGTGGTCATAAACTACTGCAAAAGCAGCCTACAGAGAAGGAAAATGTGTATTTTCAAAGACCTAAGCTTTTCAAACGGAGATCTGTGCCATTCAAATGCTGCATGAAACAGTTGATAAAATCTCTCTGATTTTATTAATCCTTTGAAGCTGCTTTAACCATTGCTGAAGGATTACACAAGCCAAAGCTGTAGAATTCTTATTTTTCTTTATTAATCTGATCTGCCTTCACATCATATTTTTAGACTTAAATTAACTTGGGAAACTAGTTTTTATCTTCATACTTCATTACTGAATTGATTAGATTTATATTTAATTATTACCGAGTCTTGTTTTTTTTCTTCCCCCAAAGTGCTGTGTGATACTAGTGTTCAATGTTATTATTGTATTTTGTGGGATTTAATCCCATCATTATGGTATCCACTGATTTTTTTAGTGAGCTTGCAAGCAAATTGATTAAATAAATTAACTGCTTTGTTTTATAACAAAAGAGAAAGGGAAGGGAAGGAAAGATGAAAGGCAAGGCAAGGCAAAAGGCAAAAGGCAAAAGGCAAAAGGCAAAAGGCAAAAGGCAAGGCAAATATAAAACAGCTCAGAATTATTCAAGTAGTTTGTGAAGAAGAGGGCCCTTGTGTGAAAGGAACTTCCTTAAATTGTCATGGAGATAGTATCACTATCTATAGGCTTCCGGGGCGGCGCCATGGTGGAGCGGAGCGAAGAAAGCTAGCTGCGAACTTCGTTCTGACTTTTTGTGTTTTTGGAAGCCAAAAGCGGCGTGCGATTCTTTGGAGGAGAACGCAGAAAGAAAGGGGACACTGAACTGCATAACAGACACGGAAGAGATCGGCGATTAAAGACGATCCAGAGACATGGTGGTTTGATCTTCATGTAGAGGAAGAAAACGAGAGTGAAACGGTAACTGTCTTATAAACTCTCCTTACTAAGTTCTGAAAAGTCTCCGAATCAGTAGACGGATCAGTGGAATTGGAAAAGTGAGAGTCTCCTGAGAGGAACGGGCAACACTGGAGCGGTAAGGAGCATTAAAAGAGAAGAAATTGTTAAAGGAAGAGATATAGGACTAATACATTAAATACGGCTGTAAACTTTAAAACTGAGACCTCTTTGGGACTGAATAGTGAGAAAGATGAGAAAGTGAGGACAATGACAACTTTGTGGAAGGAAGACGGTGAGAAAGAGAGAGGGGAAAAAAAGGAATGACAGAGCAGTCTTGACGGTGACATCTTGGAAATGAACTGAGGATTTAAAGAGACATTTTCTAACAATCTACTGCGAGAAGATCGCTACATGGAATAAACTATACATTGGGATTGCTGTTGTTAAACCGCTGAGTGGCTACAGAAAGAAGAGATACATTCTGGAAAGGGATTGAAATATATTTGGAGAATGGGAGAAAAAGAAGAGGAGAGGAAAGAAGGTGACAGAGCAGTCTTTGACATTGGTGACATTTTGGAAACAGATTGAGGACTACATAAAGTGACTATCTATAGGGGGAAAAGGGGGAAAAACACTTTCTGATACTACAGTAGTTATATAAACAAAGAAAAGGACTTTCCCCTGGAATTGGAATATATAAATTGGAATTTGTACATAACTTTTGAATGGACAAAAACGAGTAAATATACTTTAATGGTTAAAATTGAATTATTGAAATATTGAAATATTGATTAACTGCCAAATACATTTCAATACATAACGATAAGTTACAATAGGATAATTTATTGATTGATTAACTACCTTATAGATTGACAACTTGAATTGATTAATTGATGGTTTAAGTTAATATTACTGAGGAATTTGGAATTAAAGACATAGCATAGATTTAAAGATATATTAGAGTATATGGTATATGTTGTTATAATTTATTTAAACTATTATAATATATAAGACGTATCAATATAATTAGTATAATTAATGAATTAGAGTAATATAGGTAATAGTGGAATTAGAATATTGTTATTGTAATTGTTATTGATTGCTCTGTGAAAGGAATTGCTAGATAGACAAAAAACATATATTGTAAGAAGTAGAAAAGTCAAGAAGAGGTTGTATGAAAGTGTGGAATAATTTTTTTAGAAAAGCACAAATGGCAACAACAGTGACAAAAACTATAAAGCTTCACCAGCAGGACAAAGACTATTAACAGAAATGACAACAATAGAAAAACAGGGACAAGCCCCCTCTTTACAGACTATGCAGGCCACTCTTGATAAAATACAGGAATTTATGGCTAAATCACAGGAGACAATGACAAAAACACAAGAAATAATAGAAAATAATCATGAAGAGATGAAAGGGAATTTTGAAGAGGTCAAAGGAGATATTAAGAAACTGGATAATAAGATGGAAAACATACAAGAAATAGTAGCTGACCATGAACAACAACTAAAAACAATAACAGAAAAAACAGAGAAAGTGGAAAAAAGACAAGCGATGGAAGAAAAATTAAAAATGGTAAACAGGGAACTAGAGGGGGCGATCTCGCAACTTGAATTCGAAAAAGCGTCATATTTCCTTAGATTTCAAAATGTTATAGAAGAAAGGGAAGAAGATACATTAAAGCTAATGTCAGAATTGCTTGCAGAAGTCCTTCAAATGGATAAGGAAGAAGTAAAATTTAATATTGATGAGGTCTACAGAGTCCAGACTAATTACATAAGGAAACATAGGTTGTCTAGGGAAATTCATGTTAAATTTACTAAAAAATATATAAGAGATGAGATTTATAAAATTACTAGGACTGGACAAATAAATTACAAAGGAAAGAACATCATAGTACTCAAACAGATTCCGAAAAGAATCAGAGAAAAAAGAAGGGACTTTCATACCATTTAGATGGCTAGTTCCAGAAGGACTTCTGATCACATGGAAGGAGAAAAAGATAAGAATAGATACAATAGAGAAAGCAGATCAGTTTATTGAACAATATTTAGAACCTGAAGGAGAAAGTAGTATAGAATTGGAAACACGAAGTCAAGAAGAGCAAAATACAGAAGAGAAAGAGAAGTTAGAGAAAGAAAAAGAACAAAATAGGAACCAAATAGAGACTCGGAACGTGAGAATAACAAGAGCAACAGCTAGACAATAAGATGGAACATTTAGTTAAAATCCTATCAGTCAATATAAATGGAATAAATTCGCCAATCAAAAGAAGACAAATTTTCAATAAATTGCAAAAACAAAATTTAGATATAATATGTTTACAGGAGGTACATGTCAAAAAGGAACACAACAATCTATTAGATGCACCAAAGCTAGGGAAATTGTTTACATCATTGGATGATTCCAAAAAAGGGGGAATTGCTGTATATGTTAAAAATTGGCTACAACCAAAACAAATATACCAGGATGAAGAAGGCAGAACACTCATAATAGAGATTTCAATAAACCAGAAGAAAATAATACTCATAACAATATACACCCCCAATAGTAAGCAAAAGGAATACTATAAGGAATTATATGAACAAGTAGTTAAATTAGAAAAAGAAAATATTTGCATAGTGGGGGACTTTAATGCAGTATCTGATATAAAATCGGATTACAAATCAGTCAATAAAAACATTATGAAAGAAAGACTCTATCTGGTAATTTTTTTTGAGTTGGTTAGGAATTTAATCTCAGAGATGCTTGGAGAGAAAATCACCCCAATGAAAATCAATATACATATCATTCTACTCCACAGAATTCCTGGTCAAGAATAGATACGGTTTGGACCGATATAGCAACATTGAATAATATGCAAGAAATTGAAATAAAACCAAATATATGGGCTGACCATAATCTCATAATATTTACAATAAAAGGGAGGAAAAGGGGGAATAAGAGATGGATCATGAATCAGGCCATAACAAAAGAAAAAAATTACATCGATTACATGGAAAAAGAGCTATCTTTCTTCATGAAAGAGAACTGGAATGATGAGACCACAATCCAGAATTTGTGGGATACCACAAAAGCTTACATTAGAGGTCTAACCACAACATACACTAAAAGGAGAAATAAAAATAAAAACAAACAAATTAATGAATTGCATCTAACCACAACATACATTATAAGGAGAAAAAAAAATAAAAACAAACAAATTAATGAATTGCAAAAAAAGATTAGAGAATTAGAATATAAACAACGAATGGAACCATTAAATGATAGAATTAGAGAAGAAAAAGATCAAGCTAAACATAGAATTAATATATTAACACAGGAGGATTTGGCGCAGAAAATTAAAATATCAAAACAGAATTATTTCGAATATGCCAACAAGCCAGGTAGGTGGTTAGCCTATAAACTAAGAAAGGAAAAAGAAGAAAAATACATACAACAATTAGAAGATGAGAATGGAAATATAAGAGTAACAATAGAGGAGAAAAAACATATAGTACTTAAATATTTCAGTGAATTATATAAAAAAGAGGGAACAAGGGAGGAGGAGATAGAAGCATACCTGCAACAAACAAATATTACACCAATAATAGATTTGGATAGAAATATATTAGATGAAGAAATAACACTCCCAGAGCTAGAGAAAGCCATACAAAAACAAAAAAATAATAAAACCCCCGGGCCAGATGGTATACCAGCAGAGTGCTATAAGGAGTTACAGAACTCACTGAAACAATTATTATTAATAACATATAATGAGGTTTTAAACAAAGGGGAAATTCCTAAAACTTGGGCAGAGTCAACAATAACATTGATTCCTAAAGATAAAACGGGAAGACAAAAGATACAAAATTACAGGCCAATCTCGCTGCTGAATGTGGACTATAAGATCTTCGCAACAATAATGGCTGAAAGATTAAAAAATACAATTAACAAAATTGTGCACTCAGATAAATATGGTTTCATTAGAGATGACGAATTTTGGCCCCAAATATATTAGGATGATTAGAACAATATACTCAAGACAAACAGCTAAGATAATTATAAATCAAGATATAACAGACGAATTTAATATTCAAAAAGGAGTCCGACAAGGATGTCCATTGTCCCCCTTGTTATTTATCTTTACCCTAGAAACGTTATTACAGCAAATAAGGCAAAATCCGGATATTGAAGGACTAAAAATTAGAGAACAAGAATATAAACTCCAAGCCTTTGTGGACGATATGGTTTTTAATATAGAAAATCCATTGGAGACAGGACCAAAATTACTAGAAGAAATAAACAAATTTGGAAATGTAGCAGGCTTAAAAATTAATAAAAAGAAAACTAAAATAATAACTAAAAACTTACCAAATAAACAAATTCAGGAACTAGAAGATAAATTGGAAATCCAAGTCGTAAAAAAAATAATAATATTTAGGAATAATATTAACAGCTAAATGTATAACGATTAAGAATGATAATTATATAGAATTAAGTAAACAAATAGAAAAAGACTTGGAAAAATGGAGCAAACTACCTATTTCGTTGATAGGGAGAATATCTACTATTAAGATGTCAATATTACCAAAAATATTGTACCTGTTCCAAACTATTCCAATTAAATTAGATAGAAAATATTTCGAAAATTTAAATAGGATGATATCAAAATTCATTTGGGCAGGGAAAAATGCAAGAATTAGATTAAAATACTTACAGGATAATAGGAAACAAGGGGGCTTTGGACTTCCAGATTGGGAAGCGTACTATCAAGCAGCTGTACTCCAATGGATAACGGATTGGATACAAATTAGCAATAAAAGGATATTAACACTCGAGGGTCATGATCTACAGATTGGATGGCATGGGTTTTTATGGGACGAAAAACATAAAACACACTCTTACTTTCAAAACCACAAAATTAGAGAATCATTAATTAAAGTATGGGCTAAAATAAAACATCAACACTATAAAGAAATTCCGATTTGGTTTTCTAGTATGGAAGCAATTACCTATCCCACTACAACAGATATACATAAAATGGTTAAATATATGGAAATTTTGGACGAACAAGGAAATCTAAAAGATATTGAAACCTTGAACCAACAGGGAATTATAATAGATTGGTGGCCATATTATCAAATTCGATCTAGATTAAAAGAGGATAAAAAGAAATTTGGAATAGCGAAAAAGAAATCAGAATTGGATAAAATTCTATTGGGACAAGGGAAACAAATGATAACAAAAATTTATAAATTTTTATTAAACTATAAAATGGAAGAAGAAATCGTTAACATGATCAGTTGGGCCAAAAATTTCGAATATAGTATAAATTTGGAACAGTGGGATAAAATTTGGATTAGAAACTATAAATTAACTAAATCAGTTTCCTATAAGGAAAATATATACAAAATATATTACAGATGGCACCTACCACCAGCAAGATTGGCCAAAATGTATCAAAACATGAATCCTAGATGTTGGAAATGCCAACATAAAGAGGGAACATACTACCACATGTGGTGGACCTGCCCAAAAATTAGAACATTCTGGCAAAAAATACGAAACTGGTTAGAAGAAATAACAGCACAAAAGATAAGTATCAAACCAGAAGCATTTTTATTAGGGATACTGGAACAGAGGGTAGAAAGAAAGTACTGGTATATTATAATACACATTCTGACAGCGGCAAGAATATGCCTGGCACAATATTGGAAACAAGGAGATGTACCGACTGAAAATATAATCATTAGAAAAATCTTAGAATGTGCAGAATTGGATAAGCTAACAATGGAGTTAAATAAGAAAGAGGATTCGGAGTTTTTTGAAATTTGGAACTTATTTTATAATTGGCTGGAAAGGAGGAAAAAAAATATATTGATTGATTGATGTTTAATCTAGGAATTTAAATAAGATTATGTAAGTTTAGCTAGTATAAATGTATATATAGTATTTACTAACAATATAAAAAGTTATGCATAGTTATACAGTTATATATCATCAAAAATGTACTGTTAAGACATGCGCCGTAAAATCACCCAAGAGGGTTATATGTATATTTGTAAATGTATTGTTTTGTTTTGTTTGATGTTTGTTCGTCATTTTTTTAATATTTATATCCAAATAAAAATTATTTTTTTTTAAAAAAAGTATCACTATCTATAACTAGTGTGCATTTTTCTCTGTTGTGCGATCATTTCATTTCATTTCATTTATTAAATCAAACAGTAAAATTATATTGCTACAATCTTTTAACTATAGCTATTTTAACTGTAATTTTATTTTGATTGTGATTTTTATTGTTTTAGAAATATTTATCTGTTAGGCTTTTAATGTTTTAATGCTGTAAGCCGCCAAGAGTCATTTCAATATGAGATGTGTGGTAAATAAATAAACAATGAAGAGCATAAAATGAAAATAACCTGCCTTTGTTTAATTAAAGAAAATATACTCTAATTTCATCCCACATTATCAGCATCATTGCTGAGGACCAAAATCTCTTAATTGATACTTAATCTTTAACAAAATGAATAGGACCACCACTTCCTTCTGCGTGTCTATGGAGATTCTCAGTCATCCAGGCCATGATTGTCCCAAAGGTGCTTTTTCAAGAGGCAACTGGTCTTCCTTTGTTTTTCTTTGAAGACGTTTCCCTTCTTATCTGAGAACTGAAGAAACTTCTTGAATGAGAAGCAAAACGTCTTCAAGGAAAAACAAAGTCCAGCTGCCTTTTGAAAAAGCACCTTTGGGACACTTTCTTCTCCCTTTGTTACCAGGTATGCAGGCACTGAGTAGATTCTCTGACTCTCCTCTTGTTAGTATGTAGTAGCTTAACCTTATCTTTCCCTATAAATAACCTATAAAGTAGCTTCTATATTCATGCATGTATCTCTATATTTATGTATGTATCTCTATGATTTACAGAATCATAGAGTTGAAAGAGACATTGGAGGTCTTCTAGTTCAACCCCCTGCTCAAGCAGGAGAGCCTGTACCATTTCAGATAAGTGGCTGTATTTAACCCTGTATTGTTGTTATATTTTATGTTTGCAACTGATGTTACACTGCATTGAGTTTCTTTGGTTAGGCAGCCTTATAAGTTGAATTAACACTAAGTTTATGTCGGGGGGGGGAGACAGTTCAGAGGAAATAGGATGGCATTTTTAAAATACCTGAGATGCATTATATATAAGAAGGTCAAAATCTAATCTTTATCAACCAAGAGGGCAAGACATTACAGAATGGCAGATTCTGGTTGAATGTCAGGAAGCTTAACAGTGGAATATATTATTTAGAGAGGCTGTGATTTCACCTTCATTGGGTATGATCAAGCAAACACTGGAGAGCCATCAGGCATAGAGATTTAATTCACACCAGTGTGTGTGAGTTGGAACTAATATTTCTAACACCAATATCTTGAGCACAGGTTCAAAGGCAGGCTACAAAGTTGCTTGCCTGGAGAACAGGTCAAATACAGTCCAGATTACAGTATTCCCCCCACTCTCTGGGAGCTCTACTATAAAGTCTATGGCTATTTCCTCCCATGGCCACGTTGGCTCAGCCACTTGTTGTAGCAGTCCCGGGATCTTCCCTGGTCTCCGTTTCATAGAAGTGCATACAAAGCAACTTTTTACATAGCTCTCTATGTCCTTTTTCATGCCTAGCCACCAGAATTGCTGTTTAGTTAGGTATAGGATTTTTAGGAACCCAAAGTGACTGGCTTGTTTAGCATTGTAGCTGTGTTGCAAGACTTGTGCCCATAACTTTTTGAGAATGAACATTTTGTCCTCTTTCCAGGATAATTCCCACCTTAATGTCAATTCTCTTGAACCATGCATCTGTCTTCATCTGTTGAATTAAAGCCTCGCTAGGGTTTGGGGTTTTCTTCCTCATTTGCTGCCGAGTGGTCACTTGCGCGGCCAACTGCTTCATGGGGATAATCAAGTTAACCACTTCCTCTCAGATGATTTTATATTGGGGCATGTGGGACAGCACATCAGCTAGGAAGTTCTCCCCCCACCCAATGTACTTCAATGTGAATTTAAACCGATTGAAATACTGGGCCCACTGCATCTGTTTTGGGGAAAGTTTGCGGGGGGTTCTTAATGCCTCTAGATTTTTGTGGTCAGTCCATACTTTAAAAGGGATTTTACTGCCCTTTAAGAACTGTCTCCACATCAGCAGCAGCCATTGCACCACAAAGGCTTCTTTCTCCCAAACCGCCCAAGATCTCTCTATCTTGTTCAGCTTTTGGGATGTGTAGGCACATGGTTGCTGTTTCCCTCTTTGTTCTTTTGGAGGAGAGGTTCCCCCACAGCCACATCACTGGCAACAGCTTGGATCACAAATGGTTCCTTGGGGTTGGGGTGCTTTAGGACTGGCTCAGCCGCAAAGAATCTCTTTAGCTTCTTAAAGACTGCTTGACATTCCATTGTTCAGTTTAACAGCTGGCTGGGCCAAGGCTTCTCTCCCCGCCCCCAGGCTTTAATAGTTCTGTGATCGGTAAGGCAATCTTTGTGAAGGAAGGGATGAATTGCCTATAGAAGTTTGCGAAGCCCAAGAAACTTTGCAATTGTTTGCGGGTCCATGGGGCTTGCCATTCTAAGATGGCTTTCACCTTCCCTGGGTCCATCTCCACTCCCTCACAAGACACTCTATATCCTAAGTAGTCTAGGCTGGTCTTGTGGAATTTGGCTGGTTTTTTGGTGCCAACTCAGAGGCTGTTTTTGTCCACTCGAGTCTTCCCCTCTGTTCTCTCTGCTGGCTGGGCTTGTCCTGGTTTCTTTTTGGAGGTTTTTGGCCCCTCCCTGTTATGGTTATATGCAGGGGTGGGTTCCAAATTGTTTTACTACCACTCTGTGGGCGTGGCTTATTTTGTGGGCGTGGTTTGATGGTCATGTGACTGAGTAGGCGTGGCCAACTTGACATCACTCATGCCCACGCCCTCAGTCACATGCCCCCACCTAGCCACGCCCACAGAACCCGTGAAAATTTATGTTTTGACAGCTGGGAGGCTGGCAAAGAAGCCTCGCTTTCCCCGCCACCGTGGCTACTTCTACCTCAGCGCCAGCAGGGGCAGATTCATTTTTTAATGCAACAGCAAGGAAGGCCCGTCAGAGGCGAGAAGGGTTGCTCCTCCTGTGGCTGTTGCAGCAACCTCCCGGGCGAGCCGCTCCCCTCCTCAGGCCCATGCCCCCCCCCACCTAGCCAAGGCAAAAATTTATGTTTTTCCAGCTAGGAGGCTGGCAAAGAAGCCTCACTTTCCCCGCCGCCGTGGCTGCTTCTACCTCAGCGCCGAACGGTCCATGCCCCCCCTGCACACACACACACACAGCCCGCGCTTGCCCTGGCAGCACCCCGGCAGTAGCAGCCGAGCGAGGGAAGGAGAGGGACTGGAGAACGAAGCAGGCACGGCGGCAGCCAAAGCCGCCGCTTATTCCAATAGTCGAGGACGGAAGAGGCACCTCTTCAGTCCTCGGCTGTTGCAAAGAAGTTTGCAACCCACTCCAAAGGGAGCTCAGATTGTGGTGGCGTTCCGGCTTCCGCTGCCTTGTGGGGTCTGAGGTCGACCTGGCGACACAGGCACGTTTCGGGGCGCCTAATCCTCCAGCCACATGATAGCAGGAGGGTGAGGGAGGGTGGCCAGGTCCTCCCAGGCAGCTGCTCCCCACTGCCCTCCCCAGAGGGGCTCGCTTTGCCCGTAGATTCTTCACCCACCAAGAGCCGAGCCGACCATAGCTGGGCTGCCCGACCCCAGGAACAGGCAAATTAAATGGCGGGCAAGGGGGGGGCTGGCATCGGGCCGGGCGGTGACCGACTCAGACTGAACCCGGCTTCCCGACTGGCAGAGGGAAAGAGGCCGGGAGGAGGTGGTCACGTCAACAGCTCGGTCTCCCGCTGTGTTCAAGCAGAGTTCCGGCGGGGCTTGAATCTGCATTGCAGGAAGACTCGGCTCTTGGGGTGCGTGCACTCCAGGCTTCCTCTGGAGACACCACCCACAACCTTCCTACAATTGCTGGGGACATCTTTCTTGGTCTGCCGGTGCCCCTTCACCTCTTCCCATGCCCAAGTGGGGGAAAAACACCTCAGGGCACCCTGATCCATCTTCCCCCAACTGGGAGGTTTCTCCCCAAGCGGCAGCATTCTCGGAGGATGATGTTTTGCCCAGCCTAGTTGGGCAAAAGTTGGAGAGGCTTTTTTTCTCCTCCCCAGTGAGCGAAAAGCTGGCGGGCCTGGGATTTGGGGTGGGTGGGTGGGAGTTTTGCTCCTCAGAGCAACCCTTGCAGAGTAAAGAAAAAATTCTCATGAGTGCAAGAAGTTGTTAATTGCCTCACAATCGTGAGAGCAAAATCTCTGTCCCTCGAATCCCAGGCCAGCA
>QLTV01003426.1:97233-110006 GCA_003457575.1 Thermophis baileyi
GCCGAAAAACCCCCCCACCCCCCCCCCAAAAGCCAAAAACAAGATGGCGACGCATGCGCAGGGCCGGAAACTCAGCTCTTCTGCGCATGCGCAGAAGAAAAAACCTGGAAAAAAAATAAAAAAAATTCAAAAAAAAAAAGATGGCGGCGCCCACGGACTGGCACCTACCGAACTGGATCCGTGACGTCACTGTGATGTCACCAGCGGGTCGCTACCGGTTCAGGCGATCCGGTCCGAACCGGGAGGAACCCACCCCTGGCTATATGTCTGTCTCCCTTTCCCCAATGCACGGTGGGTCTCCACTTGGTAAGCCAGGCTTACCCCGATATATTAGCTTTTGCCATCTTGGGGGTGACCATGAACCAGATGGGCTCTTGGGGAGTTCCTAACTTAAGGTGCACCAGTTCTGTTAGGTAGGAGGCAGGCAAGCCTCCAATGATGGAGCCATCAACCTGTTCAAATCTCATGGTTTGGCATAGTTTTCTCACTCGCAACCCCAACTTCCAAACTGTCTGCAGGCTGACTAAGAATTGGGTGCAGCCTGAGTCTGTTAGGGCTTTCATGACACCCTTTGACCCCAAATGGGACACTACAATCTCCACTTGGGCTGACAGGGGGGTGATGGTTCCACTTACCATCGGGTCGTCTTCCCCCTCATTGTCACTCTCATAAAGGGTCAGTTGGGGACTGTCCTCAGTTGGAGTTCCCTCCCGTTCACTGTTGGGGGAGGGAGAACTCTACGAACTGGCATGCCACTCCTCAATGACATCACAGAGCTGGTTCTGAGGGTGCCAGTCTGTGGACGCCGCCATCTATTTTTTGGATTTTATCTTTTTTTGGAATTTTTTTGGGGGGAATTTTTTGCTAGTTTTTGCTTCTGCGCATGAAGTTTTCGGCACTACGCATGCGCCGCCATCTTGTTTTTGGCTTGTTTTTTTCTTGTGCTATTTTTTGCTTGTTTTACATGGCGTGGCGTGGCATGGCCACGTGGCGTGCAATGCGTGGGAGGAAGCAAACCGGTGGCAAGGTAAGTTAGAACCCACCCCTGATTCTTCGGCAAAAAGCCTTTTTAATGATTCAAACGCTTTCTGGCAAGGGGTTGGCTTGGCTGGGGGTTTTCCGCAGCCCCTCCCATTTTTAGCAGCTCCGTTAGGGCCAGGACTATCTTGGCAAAAGCTGGAATGAACTGTCTATAGAAGTTGGCAAACTCCAGGAAGCTCTGGAGTTGTCTACATGTGCGTGGGGGCTGCCAGTCCAGCACAGCTTTTACTTTTCTGGGATCCATCTCAACTCCCTTGTTTGACACTCAGTAGCCCAGGTAGTCTAGGATAGTCTTGGGGAATTCATACTTTGACAATTTTGCATAGACCAGGAGTCTGCAATCTTAAACACTCAAAGAGCCATTTGGACCCGTTTCCCATAGGAAAAAACCACACCAGGAGCCACAAAACCTGGGTGGGCATGGCCAACTCGATGTCACTCACTCCCACCCAGTCACATAACCCCCTAGCCATGCCTACCTAGCCACAAAACCATTCTCTCTCTCTGTCTCTCTCTCTCCCTCTCTGTATCTCTCTCTGTATCTCTCTGCCCCTCTCCCTCTCTCTCCCCCTCTCTCTGTATCTCTCTCTCCCCCTCTCTCTGTATCTCTCTCTCTGTATCTCTCTCTCCCTCTCTTCCCTTCTCTCTCCCCCTCTCCCTATCTTCTCCTCTCTCTGTATATCTCTCCCCCTCTCCCCCCTCTTTCTGTATCTCTCTGTATCTCTCTTTGTCTCTCTCTCTGTCCCTCTCCCTATCTTCCCCTCTCTCTCCCCCCTCTCTCTATCTCCCCTCTCCCTCCTCTCTCCCCCCCTCTCCCCCTCTCTATGTCTCTCTTCTCTCTCTCTCTCTCTCTCTCTCTCTCTCTCTCTCTCTCTCTCGCTCTCTCTCTCTCTCGCTCTCTCTCCTAGAAGATCAAATGGGGGTGGGGAAGAGAGGGAAGAGAGAATTCCATTCCATTCCATTCCTCTCCCTCTCTATGTCTCTCTCTCTCCCTCTGTATCTCTCTCTGTATCTCTTTCTCCCCCTCTCCCTATCTTCCCCTCTCTCTCCCCCTCTCTGTGTATCACTCTGTGTGTGTCTCTCTATGTCTCTCTATCACACCTCCTCTCTGTGTATTACTCTGTGTCTCTCTCTCTATGTCTCTCTCTCTCACCCCCTCTCTGTGTATCACTCTGTCTCTCTCTCTCTCTCTCTCTCTCTCTCTCTCTCTCTCTCAGCTGCGGCTGGGCCAAGCCAGCAAGCTCTTCTTGGGGCACTTCGCTACTCCTTTTATTTCTTCTTTTTGGAAATCCAGGCTGGCTGAGGAACGATCGCTAGCCATGGCAGAGGCTTCCCTTCAGGCAACCATCCTCCTCCTCCCCCCTCCTTCTACTCTTGCAACCCCCTGGCTGGCTGTGGTGGGGCTGGGAGGGTGTGCAGGTATGGGGAGACCCTCCTCAACCGAGTGCCAAAGTGCAGCAAAGTCATGTGCGGGGTGGGCGGCCACTCGCTTAAGGAGGGTCTTAACAGGACGCAATAGGACGTGGCTTCTCTTCTGCACTAAGGCTCCAGCCATTGCCTTGCTGTGTCATTGTCATCCCCCGGCAGCTCTTCGGCTGAGCGCAGAGGGCATGAGCTCCAGCCCGAAGTGGCAGGAAGCGAAGGCTGCCTTACGCGCAAATGTGGCGTGAAGGCAGGTACAGGGCCGCTTTGCTCCTGCACTAAGGCTCTGGCGACCCTCCTCCTCCTACCCTTCCTTCTCCTCTTGCGACCCCCTGGCCGGCTTTGGCGTGGCCAGGAAGGTGCGCACACGTGTGGAGACCCTCTTTAAGCAAGCAGCCAGGAGGAGGTGGAGGAGGGTTGCCCGAAGGGAAGCCTCCACCGCAGCTGGCAATCGTTCCTCAGCCAGCCCGGATTTCAAAAAAGAAGAAATAAAAGGAGTAGCGAAGCACCCCAAGGAGAGCTTGCTGGCTTGGCCCAGCCATGGCTTTCCGAGAGAGAGAGAAGAGATGCAGAGACACAGAGAGAGAGAGGACATGATACACACACAGAGAGAGAGGGCGACATAGAGAGAGGGGGAGAGATTGGCTGACGGGTGAGCGTCTTTGGCGAGGGCTTTCTCCGAGCCTGACCCCCGGGGTGGGTGTGCGAGGTTTGGTGGGGCCAGCTCCCTTTTCCCGCTGCCCTGAACCTCTTAAAGCCATGGCTGGGTGATGCTGGCCCATCCCCCTTTCTGATGTCCCCTCCTCCCGGATCCCATTCCCACCCCACCAGCCTTTGTGTTAGTGAGGCCGGCGTCGGTCACGGCCGGGTCGGGCCAGTGTCTCGGGACAGAGAGCAGGTTGCGCATCTCCCCAAGTGACCGAGGCATGCCCAGCACCAACAAGGGCTGGAAGAAGCTCCACAAGAGTGAGGCACCGGAGAATCAGCCCCGGCCACTTCTCCATCCCCCACCGTCACCCTTACCTTCTCAGGCCAGGCGAGGAGTGATGGGGAGGGGAGGCCGAGGGGCGGGTCCCAACCAGTGATGGGACAGGGAGCTGCAGCAGAGGGCCCAAAGAGCTGCATGTGGCTCCGGAGCCGCGGGTTGCCGACACCCGGCATAGACCTTCGTGGCTATGAGTTTTTCAGGACCTGCCGTACTAGCTTGATATGTTCTTCCAGTGCCTCACTAAAAATAAGAATGTCATTCAGATAAACTAGGACCCCTTTGTACAGGTGCTCATGTAGCACCTCATTGATTAGCTGCATGAAGACTGCAGGGGCTCGCTGTAGTCCAAATGGCATGACCTTGAATTGGAAGCTGCGGATTAAGGAGTTCTTCCACTCGTCCCCTTCCTTAATCCACACTCGGTAATATGCTTCTCTCCGGTCTAACTTTGTAAACACTTTCCCTTTTGCCAGGTAGCTTAGCATGCCTTTTATGAGAGGGAGAGGGTAGATGTTTTCCATGCACATGGCATTAATTCCATGGAAATCTATGCAGAGCCTCATCCCCACCTCTTTTTTCTCTTTGAACAGCACTGGTGCTGCTACTTTGGGTTTAGCGGGCTGGATGGATCCTTTTGCCAAATTGGTGTTGATGTATTGCCTCAGTTTGTCCATCTCCCTAGGGGTCATGGAATACATCTTAGGTTTCAGCAGCTTGGCTCCTGACACGAATTCTATTGCGCAGTCGGTGGGGCGGGGGGGGGGGAAGGATGTTACATTTGTGTTCGCTGAATGCATCTGCCAGGTCCAAGTACTCTTTGGACACCTGCGGGCAGCCAGATAGACCATCTGTGGTGGACACCACTTCCTCCCTTTGATCTGGGCTGCCATGGGGGTGAGGCGGCTGCACTTCACCCTGTGGGTGCAGGCGCAGTGGGCCAATGCCTATTTTTAGCTTTCTGTAACTGTCTTCCCATGTGATTACTGGAGCCCATTTGTCCAGCCAGGCGAGGCCTAGGATAAGCAACTCTGTCATTTGGGGGGCCACCACAAAGCGTATGAGTTCCCAGTGGCATCCTATCTCCAGTCTCACAGGCTCGGTGACCAGTGTGGCCAGGACCCCACCTATTAATGTCCCATCGACTTGTTTAAAGCGTATGGGGTGCCCCAGCGGTTTCATTTTTATTCCTAGCTTCTGGACGGTAGGGAGGCTAATTAAGCACCTGGTACACCCGGTGTCTATAATAGCTTCTATGGTGGCCTCACTTACCATCAGGTCTTCTTTGCTGCTCTCGCTAGTGGTCCGGGTTCTGGAGCTGGAGTTTCCCCCTCCTGAGAAGGGAAGGACCTCAACAGCTTGCCTGGCGAGTTTCCCTTTGTCCGGCTGCTTCCACGGAGTCTTCTTCATCTTTGACACTGCTGGAGTTCGGGCCTGGGGGACAGGAGCCAATGCCAGGCATTCTGATGTTCAGTGGCCTTACTGGCCACACCTGAAGCACTTGATGGTGGGAGTAGGGGTTTGCTTCACCTCCATGATCTGTTTTGTGCTGGCTCAACGTCCTAGGGGTTGTTTAGGGGTTTTTCCTGGAATGGGCTTCTGATGAGGGTGGATTTCGAGGTCCATGGCCACTGCCATCCGATACTACTCTTGTATGCGGTCGGGGACCCCCCTGAAGGCACAAGCTTGCCTAAGGTCCTGATCCAGGGCCTCTTTGAAGTGGTGGACGAAGAGTCGTTCTGGCCAATCTCTTAATTTTCCAGCCACTCTTTGGAATTCCCAGACAAATTCCTTCGTGGGTCGGCCCCTCTGCTTCAGGTCCTTGATTTTGGCCTCCACTTCTTCTCTCTGGGCCATATCCTCAAATTGGGTCCTCAGCAGCTGCACGAATTCGTCGGCATCCTCTAGTTCTGGGGCCCCTTCGTCATGTAATTGGGCTATCGATTCAGCTGTTTCTCCTTCCATCATGTTGTCTGCAATTGCCGAGATTATCTCATGATCCGACTGGTACTGTCCCCCATATCGGTCGAGGTGGGACCAGATCCGGTTCAGAAAGTATGCCAGCTTCCCTGGGGTTCCATCGAAAGTAGCTCTGAAATGTGGGGGAGGGGCAGCTGGTGGTACCTCCAGAGAAGCAGGGACTGGCAGCGGAGCAGGGGCTGGTGGCGGAACCGGGGCTGGCACCCATTGACACTGCACCCACCCCTGGCCAGGGTAGAACACCCATCCGGGGGGGGTTGGTTTGCTGGGGGCAGTTGGAGGGGTGGCTGGCGAGGAGGAGTGTTCAGCCTTGGCAGTCCCAGGGTCTCCCTCCGCAGACCCAGGCTGGACTGGCCCAGTGGCCCCAGCTGCTGGCTGGCGATGACTCCCAGTTGAGCTGTGACCCCAGTAGACCAGGCCCAGTGAGGAAGGCTCAGTTGCAATCCACTTTGGGCTGAGTAGAACAAAGTGGACGCTCCACTCTGGGCGACTGTGCTCCCTTGTCCAGGAAAGGTAAACATGGGTTGAGCCAAGGCCCAGCTGGGCTGGCCACTTGGGGGGAGTTGAGCGATACTGCCCATGCTGAGCTGACTGAATTTCTCCAGGAGGCCGGCTAGCAACTGGCTTCAAGACGGTGGTGGGAAACCCCACTCTCTGGATTCGCTGAGCTCAAGGGGTCTCGTTGCTCTCCACTTGAAAACTGTGGTGCGCTCCGCCCGGCCTGATGCGATCTGGGATTCCTGGAGCCTCTGCCTGCTAATGAACTCTTGGGGTGGTCGGAGTCCCACAGTGTTGCCCCATTGGGTAGGATCCTTCTGCATGGTTGGCCAAGGCGCCAGCTCTTTGGGCCGGGCGTCCCACTGACACTCTGACTCTGCAGCCTCTGCTTTGGCCACCACGCTTTCTGAGGGAGAGTAGATAGTTTCGAGGGCGATTTCTGAATTGGCCCCAGTAGCTCCCTCTGTGGTTACCATCTTCTCCTCCATTTCCCCTGAGTCTTCACGTTACCCGGTAGACCGGGAATACTGTCAGGACTCCAGACAGCAGCCCTGCGGCACGGGGAGCTGGTTGGTAGTTTTAAAAGGAGATTCGGGTTAATGTCAGAGTTTCAAGTAACACCCCCAACAGAACCAAAACTCCGAAGCGAGCATCTTGTTCAAAGTAAGAATTTATTAGAGATGTCATATTGGCACATCTGGGGAAAACCCGAATCTGAGGTCCCCGCATTTTCCCCACCCCAAATCAAAATCAAAGATCCTTCCCCTTCCATTCAGATCTGCATCACATGGCCCAATCAGGCCACTGTCCCAACTTCAGGCAACTTCCAGTCACGCCTCCCCGGGTGCTGGTGAGATGTCCTTGAGTCCCAAGGGAAAGAATGTTGTTATGATTACACACCCCACACTAATCTCACCTCCCCCCTCCCATTCCCACAGCTTGGTCAAACATGGCTGTGGCAGCCCTGAAGGCTCTCATCAAAGATGGCTCCAGGGCTGACAGCGGGCACAGCAGCACCTGCATTTTCTGCATTGCATGAGAAAAGTACATCTTCCTTCCTCTGTCCTTACTACTTTCTATAAAGGGTCAATCAAGAGCATCCTGTCATATTGCATTACTGTCTGGTTTGGAAGCATTACTGCTTCAGACAGGAAGGTGGTGCAGAGAGTGGTGAGGATGGCAGAAAAGTGTCATGGTTCCGAGTAATGAATCCAATCAAATCAGGACTCTGAGGCTTCAGTCAGGCTCAAAAGACCTTTTCTTGAGTACATCATATTGGCACATAGAAAGGTGAAGCTAGCTCTAAGTAATTCCCACACTTTAGGGTAGTTAAAAGAATTGTTTGTTTAATGTGACCTACCCCCCTCAGGTGTCCTAGGTCACATTAACCAATCAGTCTGGTCGCAGCTTCCCCCTCAGTCTCAGCAGATGTTCGTTTCCATGACCTTGGTTCTCACGCTGAGTCTGGTTGATGTTTTGTCTAGCAGGTTAAAGCACCACATTCCAATACCTTCTGACTCCCCCCTCCTCCCAAGAGTGGGCAACTGAGAAATGAAATGAAAGTAAGCACTATTTCGGCCGAAGTCATTTCAAAAGTTGACAAAAAGATTATTGATGATTCACTTCCTTCTATCCAGGACATAGCACATAAGCGATGCTTGAGCAGTGTCTGCAGTATTGTCTGGGATGCTACACAACCTCTTTATGATCTGTTAGTATCAACCTTGTGATCTCTCAAGTTTCCTCTTTCTGCTATGTATTCAAAATGGACAGTGATTTATATATATATATATATATATACTGTATATGTATGTATGGGTGCAGGTATATATTTATGTATGTATTTTGAGAGCAGGTAACAGAATTTCATTTTTAATGTGTGCCAGTGTGCTTACAGTAAAAAATGACAATAAAAGGTATCTTAATCTTAATCCATCTTAATTGAGACTCCTGCCCTAAACAGGGGCTTGAATTCGATGGCCTAAATATTATCTATCAGTTGTAGGTTGTATTTTATTTAAAGAGTTGCATTTTAAAAAATACATTTAAAAAGTCTCTCCTCTCCCACCACCATCTCTCTGAATCCTGAGCATGTGATTGAATTGTCACTTTGCTGAGAACTAAATTTGAGAGGAAGATTGCAAAAAGGAAGGTTTTGGTTTCATAAGGTTATTTGCTATAGCGAGGCTCATAATTAGGGTGACCTAAATAAGTGCTCTGACAATAAATAAATAAAAGTTCTCTAGAGACTTAATCCAAACTGTCATCGCTGAAATCAAGGTGTTCTTAAAAGTTAGATCAAAGCTATTACATCCCACTGTCAGGGACATGGAACATTATAACTTAGGTCTCCTGTCAGGCTATCATAAAAAGGTTGAGTGCCTTGCAGAAAATTAACAACAAAATTACTCATTATCATCTGTTCATGTCTGCCCCTCTACCACATACCCAGACAAATTAATAGCAGCAAATGTTCTTTGAAATCAGAAGAAATCATTTCTACTCTGCGGTCAGACAAGGTGATGATAAAGTTCCCTTCTGGCTATAAAATTCTACTAATCTTTTATGAAAAAAAAGCAGATGAGAAGAATGTTATAAGTTCAGTCATGACTGCATAAAGGGAAGTAGCCATAAACCAAGGTCAGCAGATCCCAAACTCTTTGGTTCAGTGCTTATATGGCTCCCATTGGTATACAAAATTTATCAGTATTCTAGATCATTTGAGATGAAACAATTGGAAGCTGAACTTTGATGAAATATGAGAATATGTGATTAAGCTCTGACTTTAGGAGCTAAGAGACTTGTTGTCCAAAGTTGAATAATGTGAGTTGGGACTGCTTTTCATCAATGTTTTTTGGCAGTAGTGAAATTTGCTTTTGCTATTGCAAAGATGCACAACTGCATTCACAAACTCCTACACATGTGAATTTTATCCTACCCCTTTGATAAATGGAACCATGAAATAGACATTAAAGTTTTGTGATGTGGGACTGAAAGATATCTGGGCCTCTTACAGCCTGACCAATCAATCAATAAAACAAATGGATGGGCCAATTTAGAACATAAAACATAGACTCGTGGGGCTGGAAGGGGCCTTGGATGACTTCTAGTCCAAGAAGTCATATAGAAAAAGACTTTGAGTCCAAGCTCAAGGCGGGAGACCTTATACCATCCTGGTCAAATAATTGTCTATTTTTTAAAACCTCCAGCAATGCAGCACTCACAACTCAAGAGGCAAGCTATTCCACTGATTAATTGTTCTCACTATCAGAAAATTTCTCCTTATGTCTAGGTTAGATCACTCTTTGATAAGTTTCCAGCCATTACTTCTTATCCTGCCCTCAGGCACTTTGGTCAATCTACTCTTAGTAACATCCCCTCAGCTTCTGGAGGGTAGTTATCATGTTCCCCATAATCCTTTTCTTCAGTAGGGTAAACTGGCTCCCTCAACTGTTTGTCATACAGAACCCATATCAACTTTGTTTCCTTACTTTCTTTTCGCAGTTGTTCTTTATTTTTTTATTTTTTAAAAAATGTTTTTATTGAACATATTTCAACATTTACACCACGTTTCCACTCTTTACAGCGTTCCAGTACCAGTATCACTCATAATTACATAATAGTTCTTTCAGTTTTCTTTCTTTTCAATTATATACATCGCTATTCTATATATTATATAAATATTCATATGCATATATAATATCTTTTAGCTTTACATTGTATCTATTCATAAATATATACAATACCTTTTCCCTTTAATATAGCTCTTACATAACCTTTATGTATGATCTTTATATCTATTTTCTAGCCATTTATACCATATAGGCCATATCATATAATATTCCGTTTCTTCTCTGTCTTTTAGTTCCATAGTTTAACCTGTCCATTTCTGCGCAATCAAGCACCTTTTTTATTATCATTCCATGCGAGGGAGTGTTGTTCTGCTTCCAATTTTGTGCAAAAGCTATTCTAGCTACGGTTGTTATATGGAGTATGATATAGTGAATTTTCTTGCATAATTTTTCTCTTATTATGCCTAATAAAAATAGTTCCGGTTTCAACTCAGTTTTTTGTTTTGTGATTTCCTCTAGCCATTTCCTTATTTTAATCCAATATTTTCTGGCTTCTGGACATGTCCACCACATATGGAAAAATGTACCTTGTTTATTTTTACATCTCCAACATTCCGCTGATCTATTCGGAAACATTTTCACCAATCTTTCTGGGGGTAAATGCCAACGATAAAACATTTTGTATAAATTTTCTTTATATGCAGCTGACAATGTTAATTTGTAATTTTTTCCCATAGTTTTCCCCAATATTCTAATTCAATATTATAGCCAAAAAAATTTGCCCAAATTATCATAGTTTCTTTGACCGTTTCTTCCTCCATTTTAAATCTCAGAAGATAGTTATATGTTTTGGTTATCATTTTTTCCTCCGTCCCCTGTATTATTTTATCTAATTCTTGTTGTTCCTTATAGAAGCCATATTGTTCTAAGTCTTTTTTATATCTTGTCTGAATTTGTAAGTATGGCCACCAGTCTATCTCTATCCCTTGACATTTTAACTCTTGATTGGACTTTAGTTCCCCTTGATCATCTAAAAGCTCTTTATATCTTACTATCTTATTTAAGTCTAATACATTGGGGTATATCACTGCCTCCATGGTTGATAACCAAGTTGGTATTTTCATATAGTGTTTTTTTTTTATTTTCCCCCAAATATGTAAAAGAGTGTCTCTAACTTGTTGTCTCTGAAAGTATGTGTGTGATTTATTTTTTCATTCCCAAATGAATGCATGCCAGCCTAATTGTAGGTCATGGCCAGTGGTGAAATCCAAATTTTTTTACTACCGGTTCTGTGGGCGTGGCTTGGTGGGCATGGTGTGGCTTGGTGGGCATGGCAGGGGAAGGATACTGCAAAATCTCCATTCCCACCCCACTCCAGGGGAAGGATACTGCAAAATTTCCATTCCCACCCCACTCCGGGGGAAGGATACTGCAAAATCCCCATTCCCTCCCTACTCCTGGGGGAAGGATATTGCAAATCTCCATTCCCACCCCACTCTAGGGCCAGCCAGAGGTGGTATTTGCCGGTTCTCCAAACTACTCAAAATTTCCGCTACCGGTTCTCCGAACTACTCAAAATTTCCACTACCGGTTCTCCAGAACCTGTCAGAACCTGCTGGATTTCACCCCTAGTCATGGCCCTCTATTGTCAATACCCTTTTGTTTTTTAAATTTATCCATTCCTTTATCCATGTTATGGCTGCTGCTTGATAATATAGCTCCCAATCTGGGAGTCCAAAGCCTCCCCTATTTCTGCTATCCTGTAATAATTTTAGTTTTATTCAGGGCTTTTTCTCTAGCCAAACAAATTTTGATATTGTTTTATTCAAAAAATTTCCTTCCTAATAGTATCGGTACTGTTTGAAAGAGGAATCGAATTTTTGGTAAAATATTCATTTTGATCGTAGCAATTCTTCCAATTAGTGATAATTGTAATTTCCCCCAATTGTCCAGATCTTTTTTTTATTTCTTGTAGTAATTTATTGTAATTGTCTTCTTTTATAGATGAACATTTTGCCGTTAGCCAGATTCCAAGATATTTCACTTTCTTAACTGTCTGTATTTCCAATTTCCTCTCTAGTTCCTTTTTCTGAATGTCAGTGAGGTTTTTGGTTATTATCTTTGTCTTATCTTTATTTATTTTAAGTCCTGCCACCTTGCTGAATTTTTCTATTTCTTGTATTAATTTAATTCCTGTTTCTAAAGGCTCCTCTATAATAAAAACCAGATAATCTGCAAAAGCTTGTATCTTATATTCTTCCTTTTTTATTTTTAATCCTTTTATTTCTTGATGCTGCCTGGGCTTGGAGGGCTGCTGCTGCCGGAGGGTGTTTGCAGCAGCTCCTCTTGGTTTTATTTTATTTTATCAATTTTTAGTACCCCCATTGGATCCTTTTTATTTAAATAATATTTTTCGGAGACTATAACAGCGTAGACCACAACATAGACAAAGTTTTTGTTGCTGGGGACTAATTAGGCATGGGGAAAAGAAAGAAGTGCCATGGCACCAGCCCGGGATCTCTCCCACCAGTGAAGACTGCAAAACAACCAAGAATTGAGGAGCACTTTGCTGGCAAGAGATTTGTAAGTAAAACTAACCCCACCTCCATTTCCAACAATCTTGAGAGGTTAGAACGGGACCTGCAAAGAGATCTGTCAAAACAGCAGATATTAGACTTTCCCGATCTGGGGGGAGGGGAGCAAACCAGCCAGCTGTTTTCACAAACAACGAGTCCAGCTACAGATGGTATGGAGACTGAGATAAAGACTAAAAAGGTTAACAGCAAACTAATTCAAAGTGTGGAGAGCTTACCGGGGGGGAATACAACAGAGTTTATGGCAAAGCAATGCCTTCTCACAGCGCAAACGGTTGGCTCAATATTTGAACAACTAATAACCATAAAAAAAGAAGTATTTCCCGATCTGGGTGGAGGGGAGCAAAACAGCCAGCTGTTTTCACAAACAACGAGTCCAGCTACAGATGGTATGGAGACTGAGATAAAGACTAAAAAGGTTAACAACAAACTAATTCAGAGTGTGGAGAGCTTACCGTGGGAGAATACAACAGAGTTTATGGCAAAGCAATGCCTTCTCACAGCGCAAACAGTTGTCTCAATATTTGAACAACTAATAACCATCCAACATGACGTAGAGACACTGAGAAAAGATATAGCTGTTTTTCTGCAAGCACAACATCGGGCTTCAGGCACCCCCACTAAAGTCCTTACAGCAGACTTGGGTAAATACCATAATAATAATAAGGAAGAGGAAAAAGA
>QLTV01003426.1:133629-148517 GCA_003457575.1 Thermophis baileyi
CCTTGTCCCCACACCCCCAAGTCCATCACATGAACCAATCTAAATCTGGCATTTGGCAGGAAACTCCCATCTCTGTGCAGGTGCAGGACAAAGGATGACCTTGGCAATCTGAAAGAAATTTGTTATGGCTACGCACATCCTTCATGCAACAACCCCTCCCAAATTCCCATAGCAAGCCTACATTCTAAAGCATGTGTGGAAGGCCAAAGTCTCTAATAAAATATGGCTTCGGCCTGACAATCTGGTGACATTGTATACCTCAGGGGACCTTAGATTTCTATGACTTTTATGTTGAGTCATCATTCCCTCAACATTTTTTCTGGGCATTTTCTGGTCAACACAACCCCAANACATCTTTCTTGCAAAAGACCCTCCCAAATTCCCATAGCAAGCCTACATTCTAAAGCATGTGTGGAAGGCCAAAGTCTCTAATAAAATATGGCTTCGGCCTGACAATCTGGTGACATTGTATACCTCAGGGGACCTTAGATTTCTATGACTTTTATGTTGAGTCATCATTCCCTCAACATTTTTTCTGGGCATTTTCTGGTCAACAGAATCCCAAAGAGTGATCATGCCATTCAGTTGAGAGAAGGGGGGGCCTTGGGTTCGATTTATTAGCATTGCCTGTGTCAATTGACGGTTTACAATCCATACCCGGGTGCCAAGCATCCTGAGATCTCTTCACTTTTGGAGAAGGTTTATGAGGGGCAATGTGGGATGTCTCACTTCAATGGATAACAGAAGATGGTCAGAGAAATGTATGTTTATCCGGTTCCCAGAGCAGTTGATAAAGAAAACATTTTCACACTTGTGTATTGGCTAGAATCTGCATTCTGGCTAATGGGAGGGGTCTCTACTGCTTTAACTCTACCTGCTTTGCCTAAGGGTATTCAGACGTTGCTTTGAATGGAATGCTTTCACTTCTGCTTAATAAAAGATCCTTTTGAACTACATTGGCTCAGAACTTCTCGCTTTCTTAAGTTAGATGTAGAGGCAATCCTTACACGCCGTCCCTTTGCACCGCACCACCGTGATGTCACCACCAGAGGTTCTGCAGTTGTTCTTTAATATGCTTCCCATCTGACTCACTAGTACGATGGGGGGGGGGATACAGAATAAGAAATAATTCTGGAAGATTTGGAGATGCAGCTCTTTTGGTTCCTTTATTTTCACTGCAAATGTGGTGAATTTAAACAGTCAGATATAGTTAATTTAGCTGACGTTGCCACATTAGATCAGGTGATTGACAGTTTTGAGGAGAGGAAAAAAGAAGATGGAAAATCTAGGAAAATTGGTGAGCAGATCAGGACAGGGAAGATTTGAAGGAAGATTTGAAGGAAGCTTGCTGGTAGGAGATGGAAAATAATCTTGAGGAATACCTCTGGTTCTTAACTTTTGATCCATTATCTTGAAGAGACTGAGTTTTCTAGAAGTAAAGTTATGATTAGTTGTGTTTGTTTTAATTTTAAGATCAAATCCAAGGGAGGGAGGGAGGAAGGCTCATTTTATTTTGTCCCAGTTACTGCTTAGTTTCCATTTCCTTCCATTTTCAACAACTACACCTGTCATCTGCCTGAGTACAATGTCACACCCACCCGCTGCAAAAATAAGCATGCTTATTTTATCTTATGCTGAAGAAATAATATTATTAATACTGATGTTTGATAAAGTATAATATAAATGCTCAATTATTATACTAATCTGGCCACATTACTCTTTCTTAGCAAGCAAGTATTTGCATGTCAAAGTATATTATTATGAATTATAGCTTTCCACAACAATTCATTCCAACTAGTCTCTGATATGCATTTTCTCTCTGTGATGATAAGCATTGTATCAAGGTTCCGAGTAATGAACACAACCAATTCAGCAACTCTGAGACTTTCGGCTTTCTCAAAGAACTGCTTTGAGTATATCATTTTGGCACATTTGAAATGCAAAACCAGCTCTGGCTATTTCCAGCGCTTTCAATAGACAGCTCCCTCCCTTCTTGTCACAGGTCACATTGTCCAATTAGGTGTTCTGGCGTCTCCTTGGTAACCTCTCCCAGCCTTCAGCCAGCACCTGTTGGGATGACCTTGGTTCCCATGGGATAGTAGGTTGTTGATGTCTGGTCTGATATTCCAGAGCTCCCTCCTCCCCCCCCCAAAGTGTGTCAAGCTGAGAAACTGAGAAAATGGCTGCGACAGGCCGATCCGTTTTGAAGTTGACAGTTGGATCCCCCTAAAAAGTGAGAAGCATCTGGAAAACATCACACAAATTAATAAGAACCCAGAGCCCTCTCTTATCACTGGGAAGGCCCCTTAGGCTTCTGGGGGTATTTAGAATAGAATAACAGAGTTGGAAGGGACCTTGGAGGTCTTCTAGTCCAACCCCCTGCTTAGGCAGGAAACCCTACACCACTTCAGACAAATGGTTATCCAACATCTTCTTCAAAACTTCCAGTGTTGGAGCATTCACAACTTCTGGAGGCAAGTTGTTCCACTGATTAGTTGTTCTAACTGTCAGGTAATTTCTCCTTAGTTCTAAGTTTCTTCTCTCCTTGATTAGTTTCCACCCATTGCTTTTTGTCCTACCCTCAGGAGCTTTGGAGAATAGCTTGACTCCCTCTTCTTTGTGCCAACCCCTGAGATATTGGAACACTGCTATCATGTTTCCCCTAGTCCTTGCTTGTCTCAACGTCTTTTTTACATTGTGGTGACCAAAACTGAATGCAGTATTCCAAGTGGGGCCTTATCAAGGCATTATAAAGTGGTATTAACACTTCATGTGATCTTGATTCTATTCCTCTGTTAATGCAGCCTAGAACTGTGTTGGCTTTTTTGGCAGCTGCTGCACACTGCTGGCTCATATTTAAATGGTTGTCCACTAGGACTTCAAGATCCCTCTCACAGTTACTACTGTTGAGCAAGGTACCACATATACTGTACCTGTGCATTTTGTTTTTCTTGCCTAAATGTAGAACCTTACTTTTTTCACCATTGAATTTCATTTTGTTAGATAGCGCCCATTTCAAATTCCATTTCTCATGGAATTTCCTAATCAACCGGTCTGCCTTCATGTCTTGCGCTTTCACCCATCTAGCCTCTGACTTTGGGTATTCCTTCCATTGGACTAGGTACTGCAGTTTGCCCTTGTACAACCTGGAATCCAGAATCCTTTTAACCTCATAATGTGTTTTCCCCCTCTACCACTATTGGCTTGGGGGATATTCGGGCTATTGGTCTCAATTCCGATCCTACTACCGGCTTGAGAAAACTGCTGTGAAACACTGGGTGTACTTTCCCCAGTAGCCGTGGCAACTTTAACTCCACAGTCACCGGGTTGATTATCTTCACTATTGGGAAAGGTCCTATGAACTCTGGACCCAGCAGGGCAGTTTTAGCTTCAAGTATTTTGTGGAGAGGTACACCTTTTCCCCCACATGGAAGGGTTTCTGGAGTGATTGCCTCTTGTCTGCTTGCACTTTCTGTGTCTCAGCAGCCTGAGCTAACACCTGTTTTACATTTCCCTGTGCATTTTGCAGGGAGCCCACCCACTCTGTCAAACTCACTGAGCATGGGGGGTCCCGAGGGTACTCAGGCATGGGGACAAACTGTATGCCTGTGGCTACTTTGAAGGGGATAAGCCCCATGCTGCTATGTATGGCATTATTATAGGCAACTTCAGCAAATGGCAGGAGGTCTGCCCAATTAGACTGCTGGTAGTTGACATAGCATCTCAAGTATTGCTCTATCATTGCATTAGCTCATTCCACAGTGCTGTTAGTACTTGGATGAAATGCCAAACTAAGTGCTTGGGAGGACCCTATCAGTTTTATGAATTCCTTCCAAAACTTAGCAGTGAACTGGACCCTGCAGTCTGAGATGATTCTACTCGGCACCCTGTGTAGTCAGTAGACTTACTTCAGGAGCAGCTTGGCCAGTTTCTGGGCAGATGGGAGGCCCTGGCAGGCAATGAAGTGAGCCTGCTTAGAAAACAGGTCTATCACTGTCCAGATGACTGTGTTTCCCCCTGCTTTCAGGGAGTTCAACTATAAAGTCCATTGCTATTTCTTCCCAGGGTTGGGTTGGATCTGCCACCTGCTGCAACAGACCAGGGCTCTTCCCTGGCCTTTTCTTCATTGCTGCACTCATGGTGCAACTTTTTACATAGCTTTCTATGTCCTTTTTCATCCCTGACCACCAGAATTGCCGGTTCACTAAGTGCAGAGTTTTTAGAAACCCGAAATGGCTGGCTTGCTTGGTATCGTGGCTGTGCTGTAGGACCTGGACCCTTAGGGTTTTAGGAACGGACAATTTGTCCCCTTTCCAAGCTAGTTCCTCTCTCAACATCAGCTCCCCTCCCCCCATAGTCTTTGAACCACCGATCTAACTGCAGCTCCCTCTTTAACTTCTGGGTTAGCTTGCCCCCCCCCCAGGTCTAACGGTTTCCTCCTGGCCTGTTGCTTTGTAGTCACTTGTGCTGACTTCTGCGTTATGGGAATAATGGCATTTACTACTTCCTCCCGATTGCTATTGTACTGCAGTATGTGGGATAAGGCATCGGCCAAAAAATTCTTCCCTCCCGGTATGTACTTTAACTTAAAGTTGAATCGGTCAAAGTACTGTGCCCACCGAACCTGCTTCAGTGAGAGCTTCTGAGAGGTCCTAAGTACCTCCAGATTCTTATGGTAAATCCATACTTCAAAAGGCACTTTACTCCCCTCAAGGAACTGACGCCAAGTCAATAGGGCCCATCTCACAGCAAATGCTTCCTTCTCCCACACTGCCCAACGTGTCTCCATCTCGGTAAGCTTTTGAGAGGTGTAGGCACATGGCTGCAGCTTCCCATCTCTATTTTTCTGGAGTAGCACTTCCCCCACCGCTACATCACTGGCATCTGCCTGGATGACAAAGGGCTCCTCGATGTTGTGGTATTCTAAGACTGGCTCCTCGGCAAACTGCCGCTTCAGCTCCTCAAATGCCTTCTGGCATTCCATCATCCAGTTTAATGGTCGGCTTGGTCTAGGTTTCTCCCACCCCCTGCCTTTCCCTGTCTTCAGTAGTTCGGTGATAGGCAGGGTGATCTTGGCAAAAGAGGGGATGAACTGCCGGTAAAAGTTAGCAAACCCCAGGAAGCTCTGTAACTGTTTCTGGATCCAAGGGGCTTGCCATTCTAGTATGGTCTTCACCTTCCCTGGGTCCATTTCTACCCCCTTGCTTGACACTCAGTAGCCCAGGTAGTCCAAGTGAGACCTGGAATTCACATTTGGATACTTTGGCAAACAGATTGGCCACCAAAAGTTTTTTGAGCACCTGTCATACTCGTTTCACATGTTCTTCCATCATCTCGGTAAAGTTGAGAATGTCATTCAGGTACACTAGGACTCCCTTATACAGGTGATCATGCAGTACTTCATTGATCAGCTACATGAACACTGTGGGAGGTCCCTGAAGGCTGAATGGCATTACTTTGAACTGGAAGCTCCCTAATGGGCAATTAAAGGCGATTTTTCACTCATCACCTTCCTTGATCCTCACCCTGTAGTATGCCTCCCTCAAGTCCAGCTTAGTGACGATCTTCCCTTTGGCTAAGTGCCCTAACATGTCCTTCATAAGGGGGAGGGGGTACATGTTCTCCATGCAACACACTGTTTATTCCCCTGAAATCCACACATAGCCTCATCGACCCATCCTTCTCCTTGAACAGCATGGGGCCGCCATGTGGGACTTGGCTGGCTGGATGAAACCCCTGCCCAAGTTTTTGTCAATATAGTTCCTCAACTCCTCCAGCTCCCTTGGGGTCATGGAGTACATTTCAGCTTGGGGAGTTTTGCTCCCAGCAGGATCTTGATCAAAACCAAAACAAACTCTTATTTAGGACTCTCTTAATCCATTCCTATAATAATAGTGAACTTAAACAAATTACAGTCAAAACGTAAAGTCAACAGATCAAAACATAAAAGATTTCCATTGAAATCTTCACCTGCTGGTATTAGTTTGAGAATGCTTGGCTTTTATACTGCTAGTTTTTCCACACCCTCATTAAATGGAAAATATTTGAATAAAATATAATAAAATCATTGATCTACAGTGAGGTAATATTAATATTAATACACAATTTTATAATTAATTTGCTGCCAGATGAAAGGGAAGTAAAAAGCATTGGTGATTAAAGTAAGACTAACCCTTTGAAAACTACATTGACATATATAACAGGAATCCTAGGATTTGACAGATGACTTTATGGCACATAGCACTGTCACGATGGAACATTTTAAACAGAGAAGATTTGATTTTAGAGAAGTTTAATGAATTAAAAAGCACAGAGATGCAATTTTGAAGGGTTAGGCATATCTGGATGTTAGTGACATGGGAATTATTTGATAGGTGAAAGAGTGCACTTGAAAACTCTCAATTTACATGTGTTCTAGTTAAAGATTATCATCTTGATTTTATCTGAAGAGGTAGATTGACTCATGACTTATCCTCATCACTAGTTATCATGATCATCATCACTGCAAGGACTTCTATCAAACACTTTTGAAAAACATAGAATACAAAGTATCTTCTGCCTCCTGACATTTTCCCAGAAGAAACATACCTTATATACATTCCAATGAATTAGAAGTCTGTTTCATCTATCAAATAGGGTAACCAAAGTATGTAAGAGTTCTGTGGGATCATTTGGACCTACCTGGATCTTTGAATCAGGATCCATTTTGCCCTATAGATTTTAGAGACAGTCATCAATAACTACAATCAGTGATGTTTCTGTCCTGTGTCCTGTCCTGAAATCTAACTGCAAACAGTCAAGTTTCTTCTTCTGCAAAATTCTGAAAAGTAGCCCATTTTGAAGCTTCAATTTCTCCATGCTAGAAGGTTGCTGTCTTCTTCTCAATGCTGCTTTATTGCATATCATCCAAACTCCAGCCATGCATCAATCTCCAGCTCTCAATGTGTTTTTCAGCACTAGAATTCTGTTAGTTTCTGCTAGCTGACTTCCACACACACCACTTCCTACTATGCCATCTGATAATAACACAATAATAATATTGCTCTCCTAGAAGAAAAAATGTTTAATGTTAGACTACTTATGCAAAGAGATTCTGTCTTGTGATAAGAACAGGAGACAATTTTACCAAGTCCAAATTTTAAATATGTTTTTTTTATTTTGATTTATTTATTGTGTTTTTTTATCTGTCCAATCACTGGGGTTCTCCAGGTGTACAGCCAAAGTACAGCTGAGAACTGATTCAGAGAGAGAATAACCTTTTGATTATAGAGCCATGGTAGCACAGTGGTTAGTATGCAGTATTGTAGGCTAACTCTGCGTTCCTATTACCAGGAGTTCGATCCCGATCAGCTCAAGGTTGACTCAGCCTTCCATCCTTCCAAAGTTGGTAAAATGAGGACCCAGATTGTTGGGGGCAATATGCTGAAACAACTTAGAGAGGGCTGTAAAGCACTATGAAGTGGTATATAAGTTTAAATGCTATTGCTATTTGATAGAAAAAATCCAGAACTGGCCCAGATTTTTAAAGCTAGGAGAAGCCATTCTGTCTCCTGAGTCCAACCTCTGGCAGTGTAGGAATTAAAATTAAATCTTTTACAGCAGATGGTTGCCCAGCCTCTCCTGGAAGACACACAGTGAAGGAGAGTCCTCTGTCTCTCTCTGTAATTGGTTCAACTGTTCATCTGCTTTTACTGCTATTAAGCTTTTTTCTAATATTCAGTTAAAATTTGTTTTCTCCTTGGATGAGTGGCTGGGTGAATGACAGTAGGTCATAATAACATCACTGCTTTATTCATTCCTCAATCTAACTCATATGTTATATTCAATATAACTTCATTCATTCATTTAAATTTCTAAGCAACAGTGTATTCATCCAACATGCAGTGTAACTACTTCCTTTCTATTCTTTATGTTACTTTTGAATGAATTCTTTTCTTCGGTACCTATATTTCAGGTACCACCAGGTCTCGATTATATATTACATCTGTTTGACTTTCTGTAATAAAAATTCAGGTTAATCTTCTTTGTCTCCATTTCCTGTTAGTGTATAGATAACAAAAGCCATGCATTTTATGAGTTAGTGTTCCTTCTGATTTTTCAGTGTTTGTTTAACAGGCCCCACTGGCATTTCTTTCTACAGGGCACAACTTTTTATCTGAAGTCTTTACTTTTCATCTCTTAGGCCCCACACAATTCATCATAAAGCCCTCCCAATCAAGTTTGGGTCCAAAAATATTTTTATCAGCCTTTGTAAGTGGCAAACCCTTTCTGTAGCAGATGTCCCTTATTTACATAATTGAGATCTCAGTCCCCAAAACCAAATTTTTCTTGTTGACACAATTTACACAGCCTGCCATTCAGTTATGATATTCTTTTTTTTCTTCCTTTCAGTTTATTTTTTCCCCCTGTGGACTGCAGTGATAGATTAGAACATTGCTGGAACCTTCAGAGTCTTTTTTTTAAATATACATCAATATCAATACATGAACAGTGAGGCATCTGGGTATCATTCATTTGAATACAAGTAGTAATGATAGTATTGATATTATTTGTTATTTAATTAATATTTATGTAATTGTAATAATATTCTTATACATATTTGTATTAAAATATAAGCCTTCATTATTTAATTGTTCAACATTTTAGTCCCCCATTCTAATAACAATAACAGTCTAAAGGAAGTTGTTATGGCTACATTTCTACATCCCTCATGCAACAGCCCCTCCCAAATTCCCACAGCAAGAATACGTTTCAAAAGCATAAAGTGTGGCAGGCCAAAGTGTACAAATAAGATGGCTTTGGCCTGACAGGCAGCCTCCCTCAGGAAAAAAATGTGTCCTACAAAAAGGAGAGAAAATAGCATAGGGGGTTAATTCAGCATTCTTAACCACCCCTCCCCCCCAGTGGGACCCTTTGGCTTCTCCGGGTATTTATCATGGAATTCCTTCACTAGTCTATCAGCTTTTACATTCCAACTTTTTACCCATGTGGATTCGGACAAAGGGTACCCCTTCCAATGGATTAGGTATTGTAATTGACCCCTAAATATTCTGGAGTCTAAGATTTTTTTAACTTCATAATGTGTCTCCCCTTGTATTACTACAGGGGGAGGTGGTGGTTGGATTTGTGGTATTATATTGGACCTAGCCACTGGTTTTAATAAGCTGCGATGAAATACTGGGTGGATTTTCCCCAATATTCTCGGCAATGCAAGCTGCACAATGACAGGGTTAATATTTGACTATGGGGAAAGGCCCCAAGAATTTTGGCCCTAGCTTTTTGCTGGGCATTCTCAATCGGATGTATTTAGTGGACAAGAAAACTTTATCCCCCACTTGGAAGGGGGGTTGGAGCGATCAGTGCTTGTCTGCTTGCTTCTTATAGGCTTCTGCCGCTTCAGCGAGTGCTTTCTTGGTATTTTCCCACCCTTTCCTATCCATTCAGCCAGGGACATCGAAGTGGGTGCTTCTGTAGGCAGTTCTGGCATTGGAACGGACTCATGGCCACTGGTGATCTGGAAAGGGGTTAGTCCGGTGCTGCTGTGGACAGCGTTGTTATACGCTACTTCTGCAAAAGGCAGCAGCTCCGGCCAATTATCTTGCTGAAAATCTACATAGCAACGGATGTATTGTTCCACCATTGCATTAGCACGTTCCGCTGCCCTATTTGTACTCGGATGGAAAGCCGAGCTGAGTCCTTGCGTGGATCCAATTGCACGTAGGAATTCTCTCCAGAACTTGGCGGTGAATTGTACACCTCGGTCTGAGGTGATCCTTTTAGGGACTCCATGTAAGTGATAAATGTGCTTGAGAAACGGTCTGGCTAGGTGTCTGGCTGATGGAAGTCCGGAGCAGGCAATGAAGTGGGCTTGCTTGGAAAACAAATCAATCACAGTCCAAATCACGGTGTTTCCTTCCATGCCTATCTCCTCCCAGGGTTTGCTGGGGTTGGCCACCTGCTGCAACAGTCCAGGCGGTTTTCCGGGCCGGTGTTTTCTGGTGACACAGGTGGTGTAGCTTTTCACGTAGTCCTCCACCTCAGTCTTCCTCTTTGGCCACCAAAATTGCCATCGCGTTAGGTGGAGGGTCTTGAGGAATCCAAAATGTCCTCCCAGCTTGGAGTCGTGACTTCGCTGGAGCACTTCTAGTCTTAGGCTGGCAGGCACGTATAGTTTGGATCCTTTCCAGGCCAAGCCTTCCCTCATCGTCAGGATTTCCTTGTTGTCGTTGAGCCAGGGGTCGCTAGGCAGGGCTGCCTGCAATTTTGCGGTCCACTCGTCCTGGCTTCGTGTGCTCGGTCGTCTGGCTTGGCCCCTGGTAAGGACCGGGGCTGCTAGTTGACGCTCTGAGGGGGGAATGCCTGCTGGCTCCTCTGGTGAGGGGGGAATAACCAAGTGGAATTCTTCTTCTCTTTGGCTGTCGTATTGTGGCTTTCTGGACAAAGTGTTAGCCAGTAGATTTTTCCCAGTTGGGATGTGCTTCAGTTCGAACTTGAATAGTCTGAAGTATTGTGCCCAGCACACCTGTTTGGGTGAGAGTTTCCTGGGGGTTTTCAGGGCCTCGAGGTTTTTATGATCTGTCCATACCTTGAACGGTACCTTGCCCCCTTCTAGGAATTGTCTCCACGTAAGCAGCGCCCAACGAACGGCATATGCATCTTTCTCCCAAATGGCCCATCTCCTTTCGGTGGCCATGAGCTTTTTCGAAACGTATGCGCATGGCAGGAGTTAGCCTTTCTCATCTTTCTGTAGCAGCACCGCCGCCACCGCTACGTTGCTGGCATCCGACTGGATTATGAATTGCCATTCTGGGTCAGGTTGCTGCAGGATTGGTTCTTGGGCAAAGAGCCGCTTCAGCCTTTTGAATGCTTTTTGGCATTCCATCGTCCAACCAATTGGCTGGTTGGGCTTTGGCTTGGTGGGTGATGGGCCAGTCTTTAGCAGTTCGGTCAGTGGCAGCGCCACCTCGGCGAAGGATGGGATGAACTGCTGATAGAATTTTGCGAAGCCCAGGAAACTTTGTAGTTGCTTGCAAGTGTGTAGGGGCTGCCAATCAAGCACTGCTTTCACCTTTCTGGGATCCATCTCTATTCCCTCACTGGAAATACAAGTAGTCCAATGAGGTTTTATGGAATTCGCACTTGGAAACTTTTGCTTTTACTATGGGAGCCAGAAGTTTTCCTAAGACTTGTCGCATTAGCTTCATGTGCTCCTGTAGTGTTTCACTGAAGATGAGAATGTCATCCAAATAAACAAGCACCCCCTTGTACAGGTGGGGGTGGAGGACCTCATTGATGTATTGCATGAAGACCGCAGGGGCTCCTTGCAGTCCAAAGGGCATGACTCTGAATTGGAAACTTCCCAACGGGCAGTTGAAAGTGGTCTTCCATTCATCCCCCTCCCTGATTCGTATGCGGTAGTAGGCTTCTCTCAAGTATAGCTTATCTTGCCTTGATAAGTGGTTCAGCAAGTCCTTCATGAGAGGGAGGGGGTAGATGTTTTGTACGCACATGGCATTGATCCCACGAAAGTCAACGCACAATCTGACCCCCCCTGTCTTTCTTCTCTTTGAAGAGCATGGGGGCGGCGATCCTTGACTTTGCCGATTGGATGAACCCTCGTTCCAAATTGGCGTCGATGTATCTTCTTAACTCTCCCAGTTCCTTTGGGGTCATTGAGTACATTTTGGGTTTTGGGAGTGTAGCCCCCAGCTCAAATTCTATCGCACAGTCCGTAGGCCGGTGAGGGGGAAGGTATTCCGCTGGCACCTGCTGGGAGCTGTGGTTTCAAGTGCTGGGGCTGCCAGCTGGGGACGGTTTGAGTCCAGGGGTGCTGGCTCTTTCGGGCTGCTTTGCTTCCCTGGTGGGGGTGTAAGCCCAATGTGCAGGGTTAGCTTCCGGTACCCATCCTCCCATTTTATGTTAGGGGTCCACTTGTCTAGCCACGCAAGCCCCAAAATGATTGCTTCAGACATCTTGGGGGCAACTATGAACCGGATAAGTTCGTGGTGGTGTTCCATTTGCAAGTCTACCAACTCGGTGAGGAGAGTGGCGGGGCCCCCTCAATTAGCGATCCGTCCACTTGTTGGAAGCGGATCAGGTTTGCTAGGGGCCTGGTGATGATCCCTAACTTCTCTACCACTGCCTTGCTGATTAGACATCTCGAGCAGCCCGTGTCTATCATGGCATCTATGTGTCCCTCTTTCCCTGTCTCTGGCACCGTGATTTTTGCCTTAATGAGGAAGGGGCGTATGGCTTCACTCACCATTGGGTCGTCTTCTCCACTGCCTCCCTCATCCCATCGCAGGGGCGATTCCTCCACCGGCGATGTCTCTGTGTCGTCAGGTGGGGGAGGGGACTCCTCTTCTTGTAGGGCCAAGCACCCCAGCTCTGGCGGTTTCGTGGGCTTCTTTCTGGGCCCAGGAGTTGGCCTTGCCCTCGGTAGCGTGATGGGGGTCGGCGACAGGCACTCCGAAGCCCAGTGGCCTGCTTGGCCACATCGATATTATTTCACTGGCCACATTGGTTCAGGGCGTGGGACGGCGGTTTGCTTCGGGGGAACCCGGCATCCCAAAGGCCTCCTGGCCAGGCGGTCTGCGGGAGGCTTTTTCTGACCTCGAATTACATGATCCAGAGCGATGGCAGTCGCGTACCACTCTTGGACTCTACAAGGGACCCCTCGGATCTCACACGCCTCTTTTAGCTCGGGATCCAGGGCATCTCGGAACGTGTGCACCAAGAGTCGTTCGGGCCAATCTCGCACTTTCCCAGCTGCTCTTCTGAATTCCCACACTAATTCTTTCACTGGGCGGACTGCTTGCTTCAACTTCTGAATTTCTTCTTCGGCTTCCATGTGTTGGGCCGCATCGTGGAACCGGAACCTCATTAGTTGGACGAACTCGTTCGCATCATCTAGTTCTGGGGCCGCTTCGTCATGGAGTTCAGCCACCCACTCCGCTTCCTCCCCCTCGTTCATTCCCTCGGTTATCTTGTCAATTAACTGTCTATCCAACCAACCGGAATTGTGCTCCATACTCATCAACGTAAGCCCACACTCGGTGGAGGAAATAGGCTAGTTTCTTGGGATTCCCATCAAACATGGCACGGAACCGGGGGGGTGGTGGCTCCCGGAGCGGTGGGGTGGCGGCTTGCACGTGCGCGGCCGGCAGAGCGACGGCTTGTTGCGGGGGCCCTCCGATTAGCCCCCCTCCTGGCTGCACCTGTTGGCCTGCCCCAAACGTGCCCCCGAAGGCAGGGAGGGGTCCCCGCATTTGCGGCGGGGGTTGTGCGGCAGGACCTGGCATTGCGGGGGGCTGTTGCGCCACTCCAAGCCCCGGCGTAAGGTTTGGTGGCAGAGGGGATCCCGGCGTCCATGGGCATTGCGCCCATCCCATTCCGGGGAAGAAAGCCCAACCAGGGGGGGCTTGCCACGGTGGCACGATGCCGAGGTTTGGCGGCTGGGCTGGAGTTGGCAGTCTCCACGCTCCCTGCTGCCAAGGATGCGGGCTTCCTAGGCCGGCTTGGTGGGTCGCCCATGGTTTGGGGTGAAGGGTGGTCCACATAGGCTTCGCCCCGGTGTAGATGTCCCCTGGGGTCCCGCTGGCCATGGTGTGGAAAGAGGCTGTGTCCCCACTCAACTGGGCCCCCAGGTACTTCCTTGGAAAGTAGAACGTGGGTTGGGCCAGGTTAATAAAGTGGCTTCGGGTCCCGAGGGGGGATTTGTCCAACTTACGCTTAGGCGTCCGAACTGATCATGGAGATCCATCAGTGATTGACTGTGAGACAGCGGGTGGGATCCCTCGCCTTTGGACCGACCGTTGAGCGTGATATTCTGTTGCCTCCACTCATGGGCCATGGCTAACCCCGCACCCAGGTGAGGCTCCCACGCTCACTTGGGGGAGGACTCAACCCCCCAATTGCTCCTTGAGAGGTCCATTCTGGCTGAGAGAGTGGCTCAGGGGCCAGCTGTTTGCGCCGAGCCCCCAACTGGCATTCTCTCTCTGCGACCTCCATGGCAGTCGCGAATTCCGGGGAAGGATAGTAGCGGATTTTGATGCTTCCAATGGATTCCTCCTCTACTTGTTCCCCTGTGGCTTGCTCCTTCTCCGGTTTCTTCTCCATCTTCCCTGAGTCTTCATGCTGCCCATTGCCGGGTCGGTGCTGGGGCTCAGGACCCCGAACAGCGCCCCGAGTTTCGGGTAGCTGGATGAGTTTTTTAAGAGAGATTCGGGTTAGTGTCATGGTTCCAAATAGCATCTAAAACTAAATCAGAGTCCAATGCAAAGTATTGCTCAAAGTTCCAATTTATTAATAGAGCCATGTTGGCACATCTATGAGAAACCTGAATCTGATGCTACGAGGGTTTCTCCACCCAGTTGAAAGATCAAGCCCCTTGTCCCCACACCCACAAGTTCATCACATTGGCCAGTCGTCTTCTGCCAATGTGTCTGTTATTCCCATCAGCTTCCGGGCAGGTGTTGGACAAAGGATGACCTTGAGAGTCTAAAGGAATTTGTTATGGCTACATTTCTAGATCCCTCATGCAACAGCCCCTCCCAAATTCCCACAGCAAGAATATGTTTCAAAAGCATAAAGTGTGGCAGGCCAAAGTGTCCAAATAAGATGGCTTCGGCTTGACAAACAGTATCATTAGAATGTACATAGTATCACCATCTTTCAACATCTAATCTTTATATCTAGCTATTACTTTTAATATGTTATATAAAAATATGCACAATAATATTTCCCCTATTTCTTGTTTCTGCCTCTCAGAATAGAAACATTATTGATTTAGTCATTTGACCATATCAAAACAATATGCTATTTGCGCAATTAGTATATGTTTAATTTTGAAGCACGTTGTGAAAATCTCTCTTTTTTTTTTTTTGTTC
>QLTV01003426.1:183973-198575 GCA_003457575.1 Thermophis baileyi
GGGGCGCGGTGCGGGGGGGGGGGGGTGAAAATGGAAAGCCACCATGGGCAATGGACAGGCAGCAGTGGGCAGGGGCTTACCATTTTGACCTCTCCCCACAGCCGTTGTTTCTGCGCCTGGCCTCCAGCCTAAAACTGAATGGGCAGTTCAGCTGTCCCCCCACCATGCCCCAGTATCGTTCGACACACACACCCCAGGCACCCTCCCCAGCTGCACACAAGCACTGATGCTCAGTTGGTCCCCCAGGCTTTGGCGCTCACCCTGGATCACCCCTCCCAGCCTTGTCTGGTCCATCACAGGTGCCCCTCAATGTGAGCGATGTCGAGTGGGCCAGGTCAAGTTGACCACACCCACCCAGTCACGTGACCACCCAGTCATGCCCACCTGGTCCTTTAAGGGTGACCATAATGCTGATCAGGCCCTCAATGAAATTGAGTTTGACACCCCTGCTCTAGGATGAACAGGAGGCTAGAAAGAGACCTTGAGGTCATTCACTCAAGTTCTATAAATACACTGTGAAGGAAACTGTATGCCACTGTGACATCCAGGCAAAGGAACTAGAAGCTACAATTGCTGGCAGAACCCACTAGTGAGCCCTGTGTTATGAAGCCTACATCAGTATTGAAGACAGGTGCTGCCAAAAATGGATGGAAAATTGGAAGTGATCCAATAACACCTAGTTATCGAAACAATAAGGGTGTGCAATGGCTCAGCATTCAGCTGATAGCCCAGATTCAAGACCCAAGTGCTGCAAAATGGAGTGAGCTGTTACTTGCTGTAGCTCCTACCTATTTAGCAATCTGAAAGCATGCAAATGCAAATGGATAAATAGGTATCACTTCAGTGGGAAGGTAACAGCATTTCATGTGCCTCAGCGAGTCAGCATATAGTCATGCTGGCCACATGTCTTTGGACAATGCTGGTGTGATGACCCAGGACAAGGCACGAAGGTCACACAGCCAGCTCAGAGTTCAAACTCCCCTTTAATGCTCCAAATGTCCCTTCAAACACTCCCAAGTTCTTGGCAAGTCCCAGAGCAAAGCGCGCACGCGCACACACACACACACACACACACACACACACATGGCAGCCTCTGGCTGTGCCCAGTCCAGCAAAACAAAGGAACAGGGAAACGAGTCCACGAAACAAGGAACAAACAATGAGTCTACAAAACAAGGAACAAACAATGAGTCCACAAAGTCAGGAACAAGGTATTGAGTCCACGAAGTCAGGAAGAAGGCATTGAGTCAACAAGTAAGGAAGCAGCAAGCAAACTCCAAATGTCTGTACCGGCACACCAAACTCTACCAATTCAGCGTTTGTTCCAGACAAATGCCCCTCCCCACAGTGTCTCCTTAAATCTCAGTCCCCAGGTGTGCCTTGTGAAGAGGGGTGGGGCCTGTACTGTTCCCGCCTTCTCTCCACTCTCTGTGCTTGAACCTGAAGGGCTACCTATAACTATAGTATTTTTCAAAACTATATTCCTACCTTCCCCTTTTCTCCATTAACTACACACCCAGGGGTGAAATTCAGCAGGTTCTGACAGGTTCTGGAGAACCGGTAGTGGAAATTTTGAGTAGTTTGGAGAACCGGCAAATACCACCTCTGGCTGGCCCCAGAGTGGGGTGGGAATGGAGATTTTGTAATATCCTTCCCCCAGGAGTGGGGAGGGAATGGGGATTTTATTTATTTATTTATTTATTTATTTATTTATTTATTTATTTATTTATTTATTTATTTATTAAAATTTGTATGCCGCCCAACTCCCAAAGGACTCTGGGCGGCAGTATCCTTCCCCTGCCACGCCCACCAAGCCACGCCCACAGAACCGGTAGGGAAAATTTTGAATTTCACCCCTGTACACACCTATTATGCAACCAGCCTCTTCATAATGGGAAGCCTGTCCACTACAAGGCATGCTCACATCACATTAATTATTCATCTTTTGAAGTATTGTTCTATTTATCTCTGTGCAAAGGGAGACAGGTAGAGTGAGTTAATTAAAGCCTCTCTGATCAACAGCATGATGAAATCTTAATGCTTCTGTCTGACATCCAACACATCTTTAAGTTATTCCTCTATTAAGAGGCTGGTGGGTTCAAATGGCCTGTTTATTTGATTGCAGAGCAGATTTGATAGTTTGAACAGGAGTAAAGAGGTGGACTGCCAAAATGTAAGAAGTCATTCTGGACTGTGTTCAAATGTTTTTTCAGGAGGAATTCAAGTATGATTAAGGTCCTCTTGTCTACAGGTTTTTTTTAAAAAATTGTCTCTGTATTCTCTGTAGGACTCATTCATCACAGCTCATTTTATCAGGATCTTGGGGCACATTTTGCAAATTGAAGGACAGAAAACTCAATAGAGAAAATTACCAATCTCTCCATTCATTCATCTGAATTTTAACTCCCTCTGCCTCCAAAGATTTCAGGTGGATAGCTTCATTTAAACATGAATAAACAAGTAGAAGAAAGAGAGAGAACTCTAATTGTTTTCTCATGTTTAAATGAAGCTATGCCCCTTGAGCATCCAATCAGTTCTCTCTCTCTCTCTCATTCACACACATACATTAGTACAATATTAGATTATAAAAATAATCTCTTGCACTACATATTCCTGTTCATAATTGTCTCAATGTGTAAATAAAAATTGAATATATATTAGCTGTGCACCAATATTTAGCTCTTATTTGTTTAAAAACAAGATGGAAAAATATGTAAAAGAAAATAGAATCATACGTTCCCTTAGAATTTGTCATTGAATATATGAAATTGTCAACATCCGAGACAGCGCGCCATTCAAAGTTGCCACAACACACCATTTCGGAGTTGCCACACACATGCAGGAGGAGGGGGGTGCATGATGGGCACAGATGGGTGTCAGGTGATGGGACTCATGCTGGAAGAGGAGCCAGGATGGCAAGCCAGCTGGGGTCAGTTCAGAAGCCATCCAGGCCTGAAGAGTACTTGCTGGAGCTGGCCAGTGAGCAACCGGGCTTGAAGAGTACTTGCTGGAGCCGGGCCCAAAAAGTACTTGCTGGAGCCAGCCGGGTGCAAATGGGAACAGAAGGGTGGGGCGTGCTGAGTCCATATAGCCAGCTGGCTAGCAGAAGCCAGTAATGCTGGCTAGAAACCCTTTTACTTATATTGTTCACCACGTGCCAAGCTGAGACTCCAGTAAAGAGACCCGTTCTCAGTGTGTGGCCTCTTCTTTTGCTGGCTTGGTTTGGAACTGTGACAGGTAGCCAGCATTCCTTACCCTCTTTCTTTTGCGTTCTGGGCTGCTAGCTGCTTCCAGCCTGCTCATAGGGAGCAGATGATCATTGGCCATTGCATGCTGATTCTGGTTGGTTTTGCAGAATCAGCTGTTTGTCAGTTTGTTCAGAATCAGCTGTTGGTCAGGGTGGCTTGCTGATTCTGGAGGAAACTGCACATTGGTGTCAACTGGTGGGATGGCTGCTGAAGAACCGGCGAAGGAGACCAACATGGGAATGGTGGAGGGGGTCGCAGCCCATGTGGGCAAACCCAGCCGGGTGCAAATGGGAACAGAAGGGTGGGGCGTGCTGAGTCCATATAGCCAGCTGGCTAGCAGAAGCCAGTAATGCTGGCTAGAAACCCTTTTACTTATATTGTTCACCACGTGCCAAGCTGAGACTCCAGTAAAGAGACCCGTTCTCAGTGTGTGGCCTCTTCTTTTGCTGGCTTGGTTTGGAACTGTGACAGGTAGCCAGCATTCCTTACCCTCTTTCTTTTGCGTTCTGGGCTGCTAGCTGCTTCCAGCCTGCTCATAGGGAGCAGATGATCATTGGCCATTGCATGCTGATTCTGGTTGGTTTTGCAGAATCAGCTGTTTGTCAGTTTGTTCAGAATCAGCTGTTGGTCAGGGTGGCTTGCTGATTCTGGAGGAAACTGCACATTGGTGTCAACTGGTGGGATGGCTGCTGAAGAACCGGCGAAGGAGACCAACATGGGAATGGTGGAGGGGGTCGCAGCCCATGTGGGCAAACCCCCAGAGATGGCTGTGTTAGAAGGCAGTGCAGGCTGCTGGAGAGGGGGGGGGGAGCCCACAGCTGCTGCTGGGACTGGGGCTCAACTACCAGGAGGCAGCCCTGATCATCGGCAGTCTGGTGTGGCCTCGGTGCAAGGGGCCCCTCTAGGCTATTGGCAGCCGCAGCCATGGGCTGTGGAACCACCACACCTGAGGGCCACATATAACAGGGACCCTGCCAGATTGGCTTTATTCATAAGCCAGGTCATTAGTCACATGAACCGCTGTGCACACCTATACCCCAGTCAGTGGGCCATCGTGGATGCGGTGACAGTGGCCCTGGACAGGGAAGCAGCAGACTGGGTAGAGGACCTGTACAGTGACAATGCTCAGGACTTGGGAGAGCTGCTGGAAGCTTTAAAATGCCATTTCGAGGATGTGACCCGGACCCAGAGGGCTGAAGGGGAGCTTCCCTGAGTGGCAGTTGACCATCAAATGCACAGCCCCGCTCATGCCCCAGAGCGGCCCGCTCGCCTGCCTATGATGTGCTTTAGATGTGATCAGCCCGGCCACCAGGTGGCTGAGTGCCTGGCCCCCATGCTGAAGGGGAGGAGCAGAGACTCCGGACCAGGGAAACCCAGGAAGACCCCCAGGAAGACTCCCAAGAAGTCCAGGGAAGCCCACCAGATGGGTGGGGCCCTGCCAACGCTACCGGACAAGGGGGAGACACTCACTGAGGTACAGCATCCATGGGTCCCAGATGACAGCAATGATGAGGGGGACCAAGATCCGATGGTGAGTGCCCCCATCTGACCTTTTGTGGCCCCAGTGTGTCTCACAGCCCCTGGAAGGAGGGCTCGTGTAGTGTTCAAGCCATTGATTGACTCCAAGTGCACCATGTCTGATTAGCTTGTCAGCAGTCAATGAGCTAGGGGTTAGGACACAGTGGTTGGCCAAACCATTGTGGTTCGAGCAGGTGGTGGAGGGGCCCCTGCCACCCACATCACAGAGCCCATAAGGTTGGAGATGGCTATGCACTGGGAGATGATCTGCTTCATGGTTGTACCAAAAATGACTGAAGCGGTGATCCTGGGCTTGGCCTGGCTGGACAAATGGGGCCCAACTATATGGTGGGAAGGTGGTTGCAGGAGGCTGAGGATAGCCCGGGGCCCCTTCCCTCCACCGCACAAGCACGTCCATAGGGAGACGTGGACTTTTGGGACATAAATGGTATGTGTATTGAAAACATGTACCCACTACCCCTGATGAAGGATATGTTGGCCCACCTGGCTAGAGGTAACATCTCACTAAGTTGGACCTATGGGAGGCATACTACAGGGTTCGCATAAGGGACAGGGATGAGTGGAAAACGGCCTTCAACTGCCCCCTGGGGAGCTACCAGTTTAAGGTGATGCCCTTTGGGTTGCAGGGGGTCCCTGCAGTGTTCATGCAACATAACAACGAGGTGCTGCATGAGCACCTGTACAAGGGTGTATTGGTCTACCTGATCGATATTTTAGTTTATGCGAAGTGTGAAGTTTCCGAAAGACGCTCTAATTAATTCAGGAGCCATAAGACAAAGTCCAAAAGAAATACAGAGATTTATTAAAAGCGACATCTCGGCAATACTCCAGTGCAGCCAGAACTGAGTTCACGCCCGGCTGCACGTTGTCTTGACCCTGTTTCCCCCCTTCTTATTGGCCATGTCATAAATCACATTGTCCAATTAATCACATTGGCGGATTGTGACCTCCACACCCCTCCTTCTGACTCCGGTAGCCTAGGACACAATCAGTAAAAGAAACATTTATGGAATGCATTTACAGTTAGGGTGGTTAGCCCTCCTCCAGCTTCCCCCCCTTCTCTTCATGGCAACTTGAAATCTTTGCAAGTTGAAATTAGGCTCCCCTCACTTCCCGAAGGCGACCTGCATAAAGCAAAAACAATTTGAATACAGGTACAGAATCTAGGGACGCAACCTCCCCCCAGGCTTATTTGGATTTTCCTCATGAAATTTGGCTATAAGGCTATCAGCCTGGATATTCCTCTTTTTTACCCAAGATGCCTCTGATAAGGGGTAACCCTTCCACTTGATTAAGTATTGGAGTTGTCTCCAGTGCCACCTCAAGTCGAGGATTCGTTGCACCTCATAATGGGTTTGGCCCCCTATGACCATGGGGCCCGGGGGCTCACAGGGTAGTGGCCTCAGGGTCGATCCGACTACGGGTTTTAGGAGGCTGCTATGGAATACCAGGTGTATTTTCCCTAGTAGTCTAGGCAATTTCAATTGTACCGTGACTGGGTTGATTATCCTTACTATGGGGAAGGGTCCCATAAACTTTGGCCCCAGTTTCTTGCTAGGGAGTTTTAACCTTAAATATTTTGTGGAGAAGTAAACTTTCTCCCCCAATTGGAATGGCTGTTGGGGAGTTCGATGTTTGTCTGCCTGTTTCTTATAGGTTTGTGCTGCTTTAGCTAGCGCCTTCTTGACATTCTCCCAGGTTGCTTTCAGCGTCGCCATCCAATCGGTCAAGCTGACTGAGGAGGGGGGCTCCCTTGGGTATTCCGGCATTGGGATGAAGTCCATGCTGCTCACTACCTTGAACGGGGTTAGTCCTGTGCTACTGTGAACAGCGTTATTGTATGCAACCTCAGCGAAAGACAGAAGGTCCAACCAATTGGACTGCTGATAGTTGACATAGCATCTCAGGTACTGCTCTACCATGGCGTTCAGTCTCTCCCCCCCCATTGGTGCTTGGATGGAAGGCCGAGCTAAGGCCCTGGGAAGACCCAATGGACTGTAGGAACTCCCTCCAGAACTTAGCCGTAAACTGGACTCCTCTGTCTGAGATAATTCTTCTTGGCACTCCGTGCAGGCGGTAAATGTGTTTCAGGAACAGTTTGGCCAACTGGTGGGCTGAGGGTAGACCGCTGCAGGGGATGAAGTGCACCTGTTTGGAAAATAGGTCTATTACAGTCCAGCTCACCATGTTTCCCCCCACTTTTCGGCAACTCCACTATAAAGTCCATCGCGATCTCCTCCCCTGGTCTTGTTGGCTCTGCTACTGGTTCCTGGTCGTTTCTTCATTGCAGCACAAATGGTGCAGCTTTTCACGTAACTGTTCACATCTTTCTTTATGCTGGGCCACCAGAACTGCCTCCATGCTAAGTGTAAAGTCTTTAGGAATCCGAAGTGGCCTGCTGGTTTGGCTTCGTGGCTCCTCTGGACGGTAGTGACATAGCCATTGGGGCTGGTTTTTTTGCAGTGCAATGATAAAGGCAAGCTGCAGCCTTGTGCCCATACCTCCCGGAAACTCACTGATGCAGAATGACGGTGGGTGATTTGGGAGAAGGAGGCCTTCACGGTGCACTGGACACTGCTGATGTGGTGACATTTCCTGGAGGGGAGTAAAATACCATTCGTGGTATGGATGGACCACAAAAATCTGGCAGCTTTACAGACCCCAAGGAAATTGTCACCAAAGCAGGTGAGGTGGGCGCAATATTTCCAGCGTTTTCAGTTCACCCTCAAGTATATACCAGGAGGGAAGAATTTCTTGGCAGATGCCCTGTCCTGGCTACCGCAGTACAAGAGTGGCCAGGAGGAAGTAGTGCATGCAATCATCCCACCGGTCCAGCCAGTGGCGGAGATTGAGGCGGAGCAACAACAAGCCAAGGGGGGATCGAGCTCTGTCGTGACTGACCTGATCCAAATCCTGAAAACTTCCTTATTGACCGACCCCTGGTTCCTAGGGAACTGACAATGATTAACCCATAAGTGGGGTTGGCAGGGAAGGGCACTAAACTATATGTTCCCAGTGCTACAACGCTGCCAGGATGTCAAACAAGCCGGTCACTTCAGTTTCCTGAAGATGCTACACGTGCCCAATAGGCAGTTCTGGTGGCCACGGATGAAGAAGGACATTGAGGCCTATGTAAAAAGCTGCCCGACCTGTGCTGCTATGAAAACCAGGCTGAGGAAACTGCCGGGCCTGCTGCAGCAGGTGGCCGACCCCGTTAGGCCATGGGAGGAGATCACCATGGGTTTTATTGTGGACCTCCCAGAGAGCCATGGGAGCACAATGATAGACCTTTTTTCCAAGCAGGTCCACTTCATCATGTGTCCAGGCTTACCCTCGGCTCACAAGGTAGCCAAATTGTTCCTGATCCATGTCTACCAGCTACGCGTGGTACCAAGAAGGATAATATTGGACTGGGGAGTCCAATTTATGGCCAAATTTTGGGGGGAGTTTGTTCGGGCGATCGGTTCCTCACAAGGCCTCAGCTCTGCTTCCATCCAAGTACCAACAGAGCTGCAGAGAGAGCCAATGCGATGGTTGAGCAGTATCTCTGGTGTTACATCACCTATCAGCAGAATGAATAGGCAGAGCTTCTGCCATTCACAGAGGTGGCATATAATAATGTCATACACAGCAGTACAGGGCAGACAACCTTTAAGGTGGTACACAGGGTGGACTTTGTCCCTATTCCCGAGCTCCCTCGGAAAGCCCCCTCATTAGGCAGCCTGACGGAGTGGATGGGTAACCTGCAGGGAGTCTGGGGGAATGTCAAGCAGGCATTGTTAAAAGCAGCTGAGACCCAAAAACTCCAGGCGGATAAGAAAAGGTCACCACAAAAGCCATTCTGTGTAGGGGAAAAGGTGTACCTCTCCACAAAGTACCTTAAACTGAAACTGCCTTGCAAAAAGCTGGGTCTGAAATACCTGGGTCCATTCCCCATAGTCAGAATAATCAACCCCGTGAAAGTGCAGTTAAAACTCCCACCCCTACTGGGGAAGGTCCATTCGGTCTTCCACAGCAGCCTGCTGAAGCCGGTGGTGGCATCAAGCAGTAGACCCTCGACCCCATAATGGTGGATGGGGACACCCACTCGAAATAGGCCAAGTATTAGATTCTCGGGTGCATAGGGAACCCTGCAGTACTTAGTCCATTGGAAAGGGTACCCCACGGCTGAGGCCTTATGGGTGAGGAGCTGAGACGTACGGGCGGAAAGACTGATCAACAAGTTTCATAAGGAAAATCCCTTGAAGCCCAGGCAGAACACTATCAGTGGAAGAATGGATGGGAAATGCAATAGTTTATATGAGGGGTCTCCAAATTTGACAACTTTATGAGCAACTTAGATTTATATACTGCTTCACAGTGAGATTCAATCAATTCAATTCAAAGTTATTTATTATTTTATTCTAGAATTTTTAATTGTATATTTATTGCAGGTTTTTTTATTTGTTCTGGTCTCTGGTCTATGACTGTAACAATAAATTGAATTGAATTGAAATACTGCTTCACAGTGCTTTACAGCCCTCTCTAAGCAGTTTACAGAGTCAGCCTATTGCCCACAACAATCTGGGTCCTCATTTTACTGATCTCAAAAGGATGGAAGGCTGAGTCAATCTTGAGCCAGTGAGAATCGAACTGCTGGCAATCAGCAAAATTAGCCTGCAATATTGCATTCTAACCACTGCGCCACCCTGGCTGGTGAAATCCATAAGTCTTAAAATTGCCAAGTTTGGAGACCCTGGCCTATATTATTTTCCCCATGTTGCTTGCCTTCTTGCTGATCACTTGCAATAGTCTTGAATCAAGTTTTATTCAGAGCCAGCTTTCACTTTTCACTTGATATCCAGAACACACACTTAATACTGTATCCCAGAAATGCAAGAATGCAAAATTTAGCTTGTGCCCTTTAAAATAAACAACAACAACAAAAAGGCAGAGGAGAAGAAGAGACCAAGTTCTCTAGAAGAGCCAGATGCAAGCATTTACTTACTGGCCTTCCGTAAAGCCCTTAAGACCTGGCTTTTCCGGCAGGCCTGGGGCCAATAGTTGTTCTGATTGGCCCATGCATGGTTGTGTGAATGTTTTATTTTAAATATAGTTGGGGTTTTTTTTCCCCTTTCTTTTTTAAATTGTTTTTATACGTTTTATTTTTTTATNCCTGGCTTTTCCGGCAGGCCTGGGGCCAATAGTTGTTCTGATTGGCCCATGCATGGTTGTGTGAATGTTTTATTTTAAATATAGTTGGGGGGGTTTTTTTCTCCCCCTTTCTTTTTTAAATTGTTTCTATATGTTTTATTTTTTATGATGTGAGCCGCCCAGAGTCCTTCGGGAGTTGGGCGGCATATAAATTTTATAAAATAAAATAAATAAAATAAATTTAATTGCACAAACCAGGGTCTCATCAGGGACTATTGATTCCTTTCTCATTATGAAACCTGATTGAAGAAATAACGATGTAGCCCTTTAAGAGGAAGATTCCTCTGAAAAGGTTTCTTTTGAAATTCAAATACTGCCATTATACTTGCTGTTGTTCAATCAACAAGGGAAGGAAGAACAGAAGCTAGGTGATGGAGTGCACGCTTTGAATGCAGAAAGGTTAACTTAAAAGAATCTCAGTTCACAGCTTTGGAAAAGACCTCTGTGACACCTCAAAGAGAAACCCTGCCTGTCTGAACAAACAGTATTGGTCTAGACAATCCACTTGTAGGTTTCACTGTAAGGTTTTTTCAGAAGGAAATTCAGCACAGAAACAAAAAATTGCAATGAAGAGATGCTCTAAAGATGAAATGATATTTAAAAAAGAAGGAAGAATTTCAAATTTGTTTCTAAAACACCCAGTTTGGAAGATCACCTTCCCCAACACATCTATCTAATGAGACCAGAAGTTTGGTTGGGAGAACTACATTTCCCATTGCACTGAGTTATCAACCACATCAATATATCAGGCAGGAGAGTTAAGAGAAATACAGAAACACAGAAATACCAGGAGGCCTCGGGCGGGCCAAAAGGGCGTTTGCTTCTCGGCTGCGAGATGCCCTCCGGGAAGCCAGGCCAGAGGGAGGCATGAGCGTGCGCTCAACCCCAGTGAACTCAGCTACTTCAACTCTGTCTCTCCCTCATTGGTTGCTGCATATCTGCAGGCAGAGCAGAGCGTTGCTCCAAGGGCAGCTCGCTCCTCCGCGGTCCTGCTGGCTGGCATGGCTGGCTGGCTGGACGCTGCCCGGAGCGCAAGGCTGGCAGGAGGAGGAGCCGCCACTGCCTCTGCAAAGGCAGGCCATTCGCTCTGGCAAAGGTTGGTCCAAAACGGGGTGCGGAGGTGCATGCGTGGTGGACGCGCACATGCGCAGTGTGGGGTGCATGCACAGTGCGGGGTGCATGCATGCATGGGGTGCATGCGGGTGTGTGTATGCACATGCGCAGGGGGCACACATTGTATTATGGGTGCTGGCATGCGGGAGCACTGGCACGCGTGCACGTACTTTTGGCACACAGTGACAAAAAGGTTCGCCGTCACTGCTATAGTCTATATAGATTAAACAGAACACTATATGAAAGCTAAGTTGAGATGAGCCAGAACTGCTTCTGAGTATTGCTTCAATAAATAATAGCATCAGATTAACCATAATTATACATAGATTCCCGTGGGCACTTTCTCTCAACATATACATTTCATTTCCATATATTTAATCATCTAAAATATTGAGATGTTTGAGCTCTCTTTCAGTTTTAGCCCATGTTAAGCTGCATAAATTCTGTTTAAGTTTGGAATGTCTGATTCAATTATGTTAAATGATAATAATAGTGGCAACAGCAAATTACATTTCACACTTTGGGAAATAATGCCAAGAATTTACTGTCAAGCATTTTAGGTAAGCTGACAATTTGTACCACATGAAAGGAAGATTAGGAACGCTAGAATTCTCATAGTCAAAACTGCTTGTTAAACAAATTAGCTTTAGTTGCATTTGTCTTAGATACAACACCAAAATATTACTTTATGATTTTCACTTCCTGCTATCCATCCGTCCATCCATCTATCTGTAAGGTCCCGCCTCACAGGTCTTCTCAAGAAAGCAGAACTCTTGAAGCACTTAGCATTTCAAGAGGAACTGTTATTGAAAGACAGGGATAGTAAAGGAGATCTAGGCAGGATCTGAAGTTTCCCACTCAAAACACTAAATTAAACTACTGCAAGCAAAGCCCCTCCCCATGTCCAGTCCAACATCGAGCCAATCCCAGGTGGCGAAGATGTTTTGAGAGCTTCAGGCACAGAAGGTGATATCTGTCATTCTCCCAGCCATTTTGGTTTTGCTTTCTCCATCACTGAGATAGCGCAGATGGCTCCAACCACATTCCGTTCCTCCTCCCTAGGATGACCCAAGGCACATTCCTTCCCTCTTCCTATTTCTCTCAAGGTCCTGTACAAAGCAAGTGAAACCGGGCAAAAGATTCCCCCTCAAGCCTCCCCCCTCCCAACAGAATGGCAGCATCCCAATAGCTTTCTATGGGACCTGACACCATCCAGCCATCCATCTATCCACTACTTCAAGAGATAAAAATAGTGTGCGGTGGCAGCCAAAAAAGCCAATGCAATCCTAAATTGCATTAACAGAGGGATACAATCAAGATCAAGTGAGTTACTAATACCACTCTGTAAAGCCTTAGTAAGACCACACCTAGAATACTGCATCCAGTTTTGGTCAACACACTATAAAAAAGATGTTGAGACTCTAGAAAGAGTACAGAGAAGAGCAACTAAGATAATTAGGGGACTGGAGACTAAAACATATGATGAACGGTTGCAGGAACTGGGCATGTCTAGTCTAGTGAAGAGAAGGACCAGGGGAGACATGATAGCAGTCTTCCAATATTTGAGGGGCTGTCATAGAGAGAAAGTGGTAAACATATTTTCCAAAGCACCGAAGGCCAGACAAGGAATAATGGATGGAAACTGAACAAGGAGAGATTCAATCTGGAAATAAGGAGAAATTTTCTGACAGTGAGAGCAATCAACCAATGGAACAGCTTGCCTTCAGAAGTTGTGGGAACTTCATCACTGGAAACTTTCAAGAAGAGACTGGACTGCCATCTGTCAGAAATGGTGTAGGGACTCCTGCTTGGGTGGGGGGTTGGACTAGATGACCTACATGCTCCCTTCCAACTCTGTTAATCTGAATTAATCTGAATTGAAATCTGAAATTAGAACTGAAATAATCTTTCTCCAAATAAAAAGTTTTTTCTTTGGAAGAATTTCAAAATAGACAGGAATTATTAAGGCTGCATGATATTTCTTGCTTCCTATTCTCATTTCAAGTTTGGAATGTTTCTGGGGCAGAACAAACCAAGGTCACAGGTTTAAGCCTTCAAAGCTTGCTTGAAGAACTGAAAAAAGAACTATGTCAAATCAAAGATATTCCTGATTCAACTTCCTATTCTCCCAGTGACTGGAAGGCTATAGGAAACTCTCAAAGAGAATATCACAAGGGAATTCTAATACTTGTATACCTTTCAAATAGCATATAGAGCAATGATTTCAACCTTGGCACTTTCAGATGTGTGGGTTGGGTTGGTAATTCTGGTATGGCTAGCTGGGGAATTTTGGGAGTTGAAGTTCACACAAGGTTGAGAAACACTGATTTTAGAAGACCACCACCCCAATTCTTTAGGTCAATATAAATAATACTCATTATTTGCTGTACCCTTTGCAAATTTGCTTAATTCCTTTTTAAGTTGAAGCACTAGTAATTTTTCTTCTTTTGCTTCATATTCAAGCATGTTAAGATTTATGATCAATCATCCATTTCAAGTGGCATGTGGGAATTGACCCATATGTTGGGAAAGAACACTCCTAAGTATTTCATAAGGTACTTATTGATCTGATAGAGTAGCTCAATGTTGAAATGAGGGGTCCTTGGTGCTCTCTGAGCTTAGTTTTTCTTGCAGACATTTCATTACTCAAACTAGGTAACATCATCACTTATTAATCTGATTTATTTTCCTTTTTTTCACTCAAAAAGCTCATGGTTCATCCCCTTCACATTTTATCTTCATGACTTCTCTAGCAAATAGATTAGACAGGAAATAGAACCTGACTGAAATCAACTTTGGGACTAGCTAGGGGTTTGAACTGAATACTCTAGGGCTGTCAGTTCTGCATGCAAAAATCCCAATGACCATAAGATGGCACAGAGCTAGAGCTTTCTTTATGTCTTTGCTACCATCTAGTGGGCCCTCCCGTATTTTGCAACCCAGATCAGGTATAATAACCTCCCCATAAGTCTTCTGAACAGCTTGAAGACTTATTTGAGATATTTAAAAGCAGCCTTAAAAGAACCCTTAAAGAAAGCTTACAATTAGGTCCTAGGAATCATTTCATTAAATATGAAGATGATAAAAAAAACACCCCAGTGTTTTTTTTTTCTAGATAAAAATGTGGGTCTTAAAGTGCTATGAAATAAAAGCTTGGAATGGGACAGGATTAACCATCCCATGCATTTTCTTTTCATGAACAATTATGCTTGCCTCCCAGAAGAGGGAAGGAGACCCTTAAATAGGTTTCTCCTAATATAACTCCTTATATTAGTTTCTCGACAAACACACCCTAAGTTAGGCCACTTAGAAATACAGACCAGCAAAAGCTCTCTCTAACCCATACTTTGGGACTGCTCAAATAGTGGGAGTGGGTGGAGTGTAACCACCATTTGAAAAATCATGGTCTTCCAACAAAGAAAGTGGCAATATTCTTAGAAAAACTTACAATATTATTCAAATGGATGTGTCAGATCCCAAAGAGTGATCGTGCCATTCAGTTGAGAGAA
>QLTV01003428.1:6543-22108 GCA_003457575.1 Thermophis baileyi
CCATACCACCCCCACCCAGTCACATGACCACCCAGTCACATGCCCACCCAGTCACATGCCCACCGTCACATGACCACCCAGTCACACGACCACCAAGCCACACCCACAGAACCGGTAGTAAAAAAATTTGAATCCCACCCCTGCATAATCTTCTTTTTGTCATGAGGGCAAAGAAGTGACGTTGACTTGGCCATGCCCACCTGACCACCAAGCCACGCCCATCGGGTCACATGACCACTAAGCACGCCTATCTGGTCACATGACCACAAAGCACGCCCAATGAGTCACCTGTCCACAAAGCCACACCCACCTGAAGCCACGCCCATCAGACCTCAAGCCACGCCCACAAAATAAGCCACGCCCACAGATCCGGTAGGGAAAATTTTCACATTTCACCCCTGGGGCAGAGTCAAGAGAAGACTCAACCTGGAGTTGTTACATTGCGACAAGCTGTTCAAGTCTAACCACTTTTGAATTCTGTTAACTCCTATCTAGCATCAGTTTAGTGTTGACCATTAGTTGACTAGATTCTTGTATATATGCATGACCAATAAATTAGCTTAACTGGATCTTAATGTGTGCTCCTGATTTTTTGCACATGACATCAACCATTATAACCACATAGTTTCTGATTCTAACATACTTTCTATCTACTTTATACTATCAATGCCTCTGATAGCTATCTGTTGTGTCCTAGCACGGCAAGCCCTATGGAAAATGATGCACACACACTGTTTGTCAATAAGATTCTTTAGTACTAATAAACTTCTTAGTAACTAGAGGTTAAAGTCATTAAATCATAAGAAAGTCCGTCGTGCCAAAAAGTCCAGTATCAAGCTGGCCAGAATTCAAACCCCCAAAGTAAACAGCCAATTAGTTCCTCTGTTATCAGTGACTCACTGACGTTGGCAAAAAGCCCGGGATGAATTAATTCAACAAAAGGAAAGTCCAGAATTCCAAGCCATAGAAGTCCCAAGAGCAGCAAGAATGTAAAACATTGTTTCCAGCAGTCGGCTTCAGCGTGCTGAAGCCTTAAATAGACTTAGGGCGTGGCCAATCAGCCTTCAGAGTTACACACGAGGAGACCTCCTTCTACAAAGCCACTCCTGCCTGCTAGCTGCCCTGCATGCCCTAGCATCAAGCAGAGGCTCCTCCTCTTCTCCTGAGTCACTCAGCTCCCACTGAGGAGGTGCAGAAGGCCCTGGTTGGCTGTCATCCTCTGGCACTGAGTCCCCCTCGGTATCTGACTCAGGTGCCAGGTACACAGGATGATAGTGCTGTGCCACAATCGGCTCTTGGTCCTCTGGATCCATGGGCGGCTGCGCGGGACTCGGGCGAGCCACAACAGCTATCCTCCATTTATACTCTACTATCAAGCATTTAACTAGAGAAGTACTCTAAGAAAAACTACCATAAAGCCAAATTTTACTCCCAATTTGCTACCTGACTGTTCTTATAACATGGAAAAATATATTTGAATACTTGCATAAATGCACATAAAGAAACAAAATACACTTGCAAAACTTATTCAATGCACATTTGTAGATAGCTTACATTGTGATGTATATTAAAAAACAAAGTGATTCACAGTTTATCACAGTTTTATCATTGCTATCTCTGAAGTATTTTTCTGATTCTTTCTTGGCACCAAAATGCCGTATCAAAGTACTGAATATATCAACAGAAAACCATAACTATAAATGATTCACTGACTATAAATTCCTCTTCATCTAAAGAAAGCAAAATTAAACCCAAAGTTAGGAACAGAAAGTTTGTAAGGCTAGAGGAATATCATAAAAAAGCTAATAATAAAATCACTTTAGGGCTACTTATACATTTTTCATTAGAACTTTTTATAAAATCTTAAAATGTATTTTGTACCACAACACACTCATTTTTGAAAAGAAGCTGAAGATTCAGAAAAATTCAGATTACATAGCTACTCCACTTAGAGAGTGCCAATTTAAAGAATGACCTTAGCAGGTAATGTTGATGTAGATTATATGAGCTTGGCCAGAACACTATAAAATGAGGCTTTGTATTTCTAATATGTGTAGTGAATGGCAAATGTCTATTCACTCAAACAAGGTAAAACTTTCCCTCCCCCTCATTCCTATTAACTGAAAACTCCAAGCCACAAAGGGGAGGGGGAGTAAAATTGCCTGTGCTTATCAAATGGATTCTTCCCAACCTTACTGGACTCACCTTTGCCTTGAGACAAAGGAGGATGGAGATGAGGGACAGTGATATGAAAGGAAGTTGAGAAATGAGAAAGAAAACAAAGAGAGGATCAAAGAGAAAGGTCATATAAGAGATGGAAAATTAGATCGATGGAAGATGTACAGTATATAGAATGTAAATACTGTAAGTAATTTAGGTTCAATTCAAGTTTCACCCAATGTCTAAGAATTGTCCAAATGCTGCCATAATATGTAGCTAATTCTAAACAAGCCTGTTTATTTTTTATAAACTAAAAATTGTGAAATCAAGAAAGGCTATGGTCAGAGGATATTAGGGGTAGGAATTATGTGACCAACAAGCAATCAGAGAAATGTGATGGGAATATGCAAAACATCTTTACACAAACAAAAAACAAGGCCAAGCCATAAGGTGAGAAGTGAAAGCAGATATCATGGAGGAAGAAGTAGTGCAAGCTCTCAACCAGTTGCATAACTGCAAAGCTCCAAGAGTTGATGGAATTCCTGAAGAATTTCTAAGACCACTGCCAACCAAGTACTATAGTGCTATGCCAAAGTGTATGGAAGTCTGGTCAGAATGGAAAATGGATGGAAAAGGTCAATATCCCAATACAAGAAAGGTGATAAAACGAGTGTTCCAACCACCAAATCATAGCCTTGATACTAAATGTGAATAAAAATCTCTTGAAACTTTTGAATTATGGTGCTGAATATAACTATTACATATCCTATGAACTATGAAATCAGAAAGAAGTCTTAGACCGAATCTAAAATTATCACTCGAAGCCAAGATCACCAAGCAAAGGCTATTATACTTTAGCCATGTCATGCAAGCTGACTCACTCAAAAAGTAAATCATGATGGGATGGATCAGTGGAAAAAGAAGTGGCTACCCTGGTACCCGTTGGCTGGACACTATAAAGGATGACATCAGGATGTCCATGATGGATCTGAAGGAAGTGGTGCAAGACAAAGGAGCACAAAAAGTGCTGATCCATAAAGTAGCCAAGGATTGAACATGACTGAACGGTTGACAAAGATACCTCCGAGTGCTCCAATAATTCAGGGAAAAACTTTATTTAGTTATTCCACAGCTTCTTATTTTCAATTGTTAAATCCTAATATTTTACTTTTTTTAAGTTCCTTTTGAGCCATTCACCCTCCTTTGGTCATTTGGTATTGCCAATTTTTCAACTACTGTGACTTCTGGTATTAAAGTTCTAAATATTTTCCCATCTGAATTTAGAAGATCATTACATGGTCATTCTGGAGCAATTTTTCCAATGTTATGGTCATACCAGCATCAAAACCATAGTTTTACATATATTCCAGTGAGAGAATTTTGCTACACAATCATGTCTTGTCTTATAATTGAAATAGACATCTTGGAGTTAAGCTAAAATACCCATTACTCAAATAATCTTCCCAGAGAAAACAAAGCATTAGTTCCAGCTATAATCAATTAAGTGCTATGAATGCTCGGAGACAAGAACGTTGCAACCAGTAAAATGAAGTAATGAAAGTGTTAACTGCAAGAATACTAACTAGGGTGACAAACGATTGAGAACACAAGCCTTTTTCTATAGCGGTTACAAGAATGTGGTGGACTCGGAGAAGGATTCTTCAAACATTTGCTTCAATTCAAGGGAGATACTGTATTTGAACCATTCCCTCTCCTATAACACCTTATTACTATGCACATTAACACACACATGCTGTAATCCAATAATGTATAAAAATTAAATGCATATTACAATTTGCATAAGTCTATAAAGAGGCTGTAAATTCCCCATTCCCATTTTAGTCTTATCTTCCCCTGATTACTAAACTAATTTATGCTTCAATGAAGACTTGCTGGTGGCTTAAATTCAAAAATTCTTATACATAATCTTTTTTGGTTATTTTTCAACAGTCACTTATCTGATAGAACACAGTTTCATTTTCTTCTTTGCATAATCTATATTTACTGTTGTTTCCACTTTTTTTCTCTTAATTTCATTTTTATAGCATTTATTAGTAATTTTTGTCCTAATGCTGCAAATATTAAATCCTGATGTTTCAATTTTGAGGACCCAGTCTGAAGCCACTGTCAATTTCTAATAAGCATTAACCATTTAGAGTTTTTGTATCTTTCCAGTATCCTACTTTATTATTATAAATATTACATTTCTATAGGCCTTTGAGTTCATCACAATCAAATATTTCCTTGCAAACATTTATTAACATCTTCTCTTTGCTTGCCCTTACTTATAGTACTGTATGCCTTTACAGTATGCTTACGATTTCATCCTCTACTGTGTGCTTCACTAGCAACAAGTGAAGAACAACAATTTCTTTGCTAAATACATTGCTTTTTTTGGTCTGGCATGTAATGTATTGTCATAATTTTTTAGATCATGTAATCTAAAAATATATTTTGACTTGTATTCACTCAACAATACATCTTTGTGTACTGTAGTACAAGGACATCTAAGTATCAATGGTTTTGATACCATAATTTTAAATCTCTAAATCATTTTACTCACTTGGACCTGGTATTTTTTTCATATGCAAAACACTGTTTAGTTCTAAAATGTTCCACTACTTATAACTTCATTTTAATGCTTTGGTTTTATCACCATTCCATAGTTCAGGTCTATTTGACTATTCATATTTCTCCTTTTTTAATTACCAAAGCTGTACCCTTATTAAATCCTTATTTCATTTGATTTCATATTTTTACATATAATCCCAGTAGAACACAAGTGAGTCCATTTCTTGGATAAATTATTCAAAATTATCATCAATGGAATCGGAATTGTATTTTAAAACTTGGAGAGAAATAGTGTCCTCGGAAAAAAATCACTGATTTTGATTTTCCATGTTGTTAAGTGTTCTTTTCCATTTTTTCATTGCATTATAAATACATTTTAACATTAATTCCAAAAGTTTCCAGATATTCTAAATCTTACAATGCAGGGGTGGGTTCTAACTTACCTCGCTTCTGGTTCGCTTCCTCCCGCACTGCGTGGCCATGCCTCGTGGCCGTGTGCATGCTTCGCATGCGCATGCGCAGTGCAAAAAAGTATTTTTTTAAAAAAAAAGCCAAAAACAAGATGGTGATGCATGCGCAGTGCCAGAAACTTGGCTTCTGCGCATGCGCAGAAGAAAAATAAAATAAAAAATAAATTCAAAAAAAATTCAAAAAAATCAAAATAAATTCAAAAAAAGATGGCGGCGCCCACAGACTGGCACTGACCGTGACATCATCGTGATGTCACCAGTGGGTCACTACCGGTTCGGATGAACTGATCCGAACCAGGAGGAACCCACCTCTGTTACAATGGTCTAGTGAATGCATTTTTTTGTAATCAATCCAAGTAATATGAATGTTTGCTTTACACTCTTAAAGATTTTAAAAATTGCATAATCAATATAAAGTTAACTTTTGTACCTCCGGAATTTTAAGATTCAATTTTTGTCCTGTAAGGTATGATGAATTTGCAATCAGATTTTTGTCAATGGTACCACATTTACATCTTTAATTTATCTTTCTCATCCATTTCATACACACAATCACATTATTTTTTATTATCTTCTTCTTTTGTAATGTTACATGAGAATATATTTGTTAAATTTATTGGTTAAAGTTATTTGCCCCCTATTTCACCATGGGGCTACTCTAGGAGGCTTACAATAATAAAAAGGAGGAAACTGAAAAGCAAACAGAAGTGAAATAATAGTACAATAAAATAAACAATAAAAAACATGAGAATACATCAATATGATAACCAAAAAGATTGACAGGTAGAAAGCAGAGAGCAAGTGAGAGGGGAAGTGGAATTTGCCATCAATCCAGCAGCCACCTCCAGCATGAAACTCCTCCATTTTGTTTCCAGGCTAACCAGTAGAGCCAGGTCTTCAGGCTTTTGGAAGGATAAGAGTGTGGGGACAGATCTTACCCTAGAAGATAAAAAATTACGGCAGTGTCTGTCAGGAAACAGGCCTAGGTCTGATTTTTTTTTTAACTTTTTCTTTAGGTGCCCTGATACATAATGAGGGTTTTCAATACCACTGTTATACTGATGTTATTCAGTTCTATTTATCTTTTTCCATCCATGACAATCCTCTGTATTCCTTGGATGTGCCCCCATCACCTTAAATTATATGTAGATAAGGCAACTTGTTTGATTTGGTCTTACTAACCTTCCTATCATCTATTGTGTCTTTCCCTTATTTCTCTACAAGGTTTCTTAACTGCCCGTTTCCCCCCCCCCCAGTCTGAAATTCTTGATTAATGAGAATCTGAGAGAGTTACTAACATTCATTTGGTAATTATTCATAGTATGTGAGGGGGAGGTGATTTATAAATGAGGAGTCATGAGCTTTCTTAATACATGCCTTGATTGTTTTATCCTGAGACTGCTGAAATAATTTCTTGCTAGTTAATCCAGTTTCTCTCTCTTTCCTGATCTTAGTCCAGAGTGCCATTCAACCTATTCTAAACATTCCATAACACTCACATACTCTTAACACTGCAGGAGTCTTCATTAATTCACACAGTACTTGTGTTTGGATTCCTCTGGTATCCATCTGCTCTAATTTCTTCTTACAGTTATATTTCCTGTAGGACTTTTTTTCTATATAGAGTGGAAGTGACAGAATGATAATTATGATGATGATGTAGCTGATGGTGGTGGTGGTGTCAGTCATCTAGGCTTGATCATAGTATTGACAGAATAATTTTTCAAAGCTTTAATTGGTCAACTAGAGGGAGAGTGCTTAAATTCACTTATTCTCACAGTGCTGCCAGTGTTCCAAGATCAAAGTTGTGAAGGAAGTTGATGCTTGCTTTAAAGAGCTTTAGAGATATTGGGAAATGGAAAGGCCCACAGAGACCCTTAATAACCATAAACATTCCTTTAAATTAAAGGTCTGTCTTCTATATATGGAGAATAGAAGTGGTAGCCATACATAATACAATAAAATAATCAATTATTTGTTGTAGCAAATCATATAACATCTTAAATCAAAACCTTTCCCCCTTATTCTCCTATACGTTGCAAAATTTATTTTTTGGGGAAAAAAAGTTAGGTTCTAAAATAGAGCAGTTTTGTTTTTGTTTCTTTGTAGGAAAAACTCACTTATATTAAAAACAGTTACTTATCACTATGTGCATAAAACCCTGGAACAAGATGCTACTTTCAATTGTCCAGCCCACCAGGATGGTAATTTTAAGGTTAAAGTACAACGTTTATTACAGTGAATGTATCTAATGCCAAGAACAAAGAACTGTGACATAGAAAGCACATTTTTGGCTATTTTATAGCACCTAACAATAGCACTTAGATTTATATGCCACTTCACATTGCTTTACAGCCCTCTCTAAGCAGTTTACAAAGTCAGCATATTCCCCCAACAACAGGGGTGGGTTCCGAAAGTTTCCACTACCACTCTGTGGGCGTGGCTTAGGGTTACGCACGCGCGCGCGCGCTCCCCCGGTGCAATTCTGTGCCGTGCATGCTCAGTCACTATAATCTGCCCGAAACACAGCTGAGGAGCTGATCAGCTGTGCTTCGGGCGAAGAATAAAGGACAGCATTAACCCGGGTGCGGGTGGGAGGGCCCTTCCAAAGCAGCAGCAGAGCATAAACAACCCAAAACGTAAAAAAGCCGCCAAAAATTCATGGAAAAAAATGGCGGCACCCACGGACCGGCACCGACCAAGGCGGGTCCACGATGCCATCATGATGTCACCAGCATCTTGCTACCGGTTCGGGTGACCCAGTACGAACCGGGAGGAACCCACCCCTGCCCAACAATCTGGGTTCTCATTTTACTGACCTTGGAAGGCTGAGTCAACCTTGAGCCGGTGACAAGTAGCCTGCAGTACTGCATTCTAACCACTGTGCCACCAAGTTCTTCATTATTGCTTGATAACTATAGAAAGAGTTATGATCAGATTCACACATATGGTTGCCTGCATATGGGAATAAGAGATCAAGACATAAATCTTTCCAATAGAAATAGTTACACTTGAGCTGTGGATTTTCAATTGAGATGATAACAGGATATGGATATGCATGAATGAACCAGCCCTAATCTGATATCAATGGGGGCAGTTATATAAGGTATGAAAAGTATTTGGAGAGATTTATGCCCCATTGTAGTCATATTTCATATAAAAAAATGAAATAAGCAAACAAACACACTTATTATACCATTTTGACTGGAATCTAGACAAAGCTATAAATTGTTACATGTGTATGATAGATGTGGATTGGTGATATTAACTTAATATCAGTTAAGTATTTCAATACAGATTTGTTTGTGTTAGATGTTCAGAGCTAATGCAACAGAAAAATACTGCTTATATACACATATTTTTCAAACATAAAGTTTAAATCAACATAATCAAACATAAAGTTTAAAGGGCATATTTATAATAAAATATGACCGCACAGTGCAACAAGGCAATATATATAATATTAAATCTATGATAATTGTGATCTACTACACTCATGTAAAATTTAGAAGTTTAATCTGATAGATTTTACTGTGGTATAAGAAACAGACACAACTTGTTGCTTTACCTTTCTTCCTTCCTTCTTTTGCTATTCTTTTGTAAAAAAAAACCCTGACCATTTGGGCAATTTGAAGTTCTTAAATTTTTATAATGGGTTTGCATCCTGTAATGAATTTTGTCATCATGAAAATTCCTTCTATCACTTGAACTTCAGATTTTCCACAACTTTTTCAAAGCTTGGCAAGTACAACATGGCATAACAGATAGTTAAATATTAAGTATTATAGGAAGATGTCTTGATACATATGCTTTAATAAACAGCAGGCTTATAAATATATTCCAATAAAAAGCTTGACTGGACATATTCCAATAGATGACTCTTAAGAAAAAAAATTTACACACCAATTCCATTTAAAAATATTCATACAATCACATGAATATATATCAGATGTTTTTACAGACCATATTACATTCACCATAAGGTTGTTTTTGAAATCTCACAATTAGTGAAGCCTGAACAAAAAATGTTCCAATAAGCAAAGTTTGTACACATTGAACTCACAATTAATGTGCTTATCATCCTCTTTATAAATTATATAACTGTCATGTGAACATTGTCTCTACCAAGTTATTTTTAATGGAAATAATTTAGGTTCCCAAATGATCTAGAGAAAAAAATAGAATACAATAATGCAAAGAACTGGGATAGAAAGGGACAAGGTAGGATGTATTTTATAATACTGTAATTTAAATATTTTCACTTCCTTACAGATTATATGCTACTTGACTTTTTTATACTTTTGCCATAACAAAAGATGGCTATTGTATTCCAAACTCTAAACCTTTCAAACAACTTTTCCTTTTACATCCATAGGATATTATTGGCTCTCTTTCTAATTATCCTTTTCTTTGATTCCTTTCTATCCCCCACATGCCTCATTTTCCTCTTTCTCCCTTTCACTTTTTTTTTCCTGCTCCCAACCTTTAAATTAATAAAGGAATAAAGATGTGACAAAATGACCCCAAAAATACAGTATAAATTCAAACATAGATTTATTGGCAGGAATGAGAAGTTAAAGAATAAAGCAACTGAAATAATGTTTTTGAAGAGAGACAAGGATAGACCAATAAAGCCCAAGATCAATGATAATAAAAGATCAAAGAGACCAAATTTGAACAATTTAAGTCAAAGTCAAGCGGCCAGCATGGAACATAGGGAAAGACTTAGTTTGGCATAAAGGCAGTAAAGGTGCTATAAAACTTTTTGAAATAAGCCAACACACTGAGCTAAACTACATAATGATTGAGAAATGATATTTTGGGCTATGGAGGAGGTAAAAGGATTCTAAAGATATCAAAGAGAGATACAATAGTTTCTCTTGAGACTGACTAAAGCTATGCTTTTCCAACTGCCTTTAATTTGATAAACCAACTATGTGACCAATATTTTTAGTATCTTTAACAAGCAGCTTGTTTCGCAAAGTGGCTACTGCTTTGATTTTATTTTACCCTGACCCAAATTGGAGGAACCATCTGTGCACAACATTACTTTGGTCTTATTGCTCAGAAAAGTCAAATCCTCTAGATGCTGTCATTAAGGTATACCCTACCCTACATGTTTTGCTGTTGTGTCAATTGATGGATTTGCATCTCTATTTTCTTTTCTTCTCTTATCCTCTGACTGCTCCTTTTATGTATGTTTGAGCTGAGAGGTGTGTGTCTATTGTCCTCTCTGAGCAATAAAATGAAAATAGTTATCTGTGGATACAAATCTGCAAAACTCTCACTCACTTTCAAAGTATCACTACTGAAATTGGAATTTTCTGCTCAAAGCTGCTCTGTTGTTATAATATTTCAAGGAATTATTAGAATGTCTCTAAGGCAAATTTTGATCTTTGCTTTTTAAAAATGTTTCCCTGCTTTATTTTTGATAGTTAAGGTATATGAAATGTATTCCAGTACTGCTGCAGTTTTTACAGTAAAAGGACTCTGGGTGGATCCATGCCAGTCTGTACATAACTTGGCTGAGTTGTTGTCACAACAAATTACTTTGTACATGGAAATAATGTGTAAGCTTAGATAAAAACATATACTTTACTGAGTTGGAAAGGTTATATTTCATGCAAGGGATATACATTCCTGAGTTTTGGTTATACTTTATCTCAACATTCCTGAAAAGGATTTTTAAAGGGCTATTATATAAATGGGGGAAACCTGAAATCTTTTTCTGAGTCAATATCTCCCTATTTATTTTCCCCCGCCAACATCTGTATTTTCTTTAAAAATTAATTTTCAGCATGCATACATCAGTAATAGGAGTTTTCAAACATGTATTAATCAATCAATCAGAAATTCTCTTACTATATAAATTATACAATACAACATAAGCTTAAAATTTAAGGATAAATACATTATAGAAAGATTCTGAGGAAAAATGCTTTTCCATCTGTCTTTAATTTGATAAACCAAAATGTGATCATCATTTTTTTTAGCATATTTAACAAGCAGTTTGCTGCCCAAGGAACCTACCACTGATTTTATTTTACCCTGCCACAAATTGGAGAACTCATCTGTGTACAAAATTGTTTTTCTCCAGGTCCTGTTGCTCACAATATTTGGTTCCTTTAGGTTCTGATATTGTGGTGTGCCCTCCATGTGCTAAACTATAGTATTGATTGTTGGGCCAAAATAGTTGAGGAAGTAAGTAGAAATCAAAGTGTGGCAGGTAGTACAGTATATGAAAAGCAGATACTTTAATACTAGTATAAATTATGTAGGAAATGCTGTATAGTAGTAAATGTTTAAATCACTCTTCCTCTGAAGCTTCAGTTGGCAAGAGTGACTGTTTAGTCCCAAGTATCAATCATCATAGAGGTACTGTGTTGCACCGGGAGAAGTGTTTTGCAGATAACCTTAGAAACAAATTCAGAAACTGAACACATAAAATATTTCATCTAATATGAAATTCAAGTAAATAATTAGCATACATAAGGCTCTTAGTGAATTTAAACAGCCAATAAAGTAATGTGCAGAGAGACAATAAAGAATTGAATGCATGGTGGTAAAACTTGATATAAGGAGCAGTGACAGGTAAGAAGAATAATAGATTCTACAGAAGATTAGAAAATGGAAGAAACATTGAGGCAAGAATGCCTCAGTATGAAAGGAAAAAACTCTGAAATTACTGTTAGAATTATTAGCAAAGAATGTGATTCAAGGAGATTAAAAATATCACAACAAGTCCCTATTGTGTGAAGGTTAGTCCCTGAATCAGTAGTGGGTTCTAAAACCCTTTACTACCGGTTTGCGCGCGCACTTGCACACACACGCAACACTTCTGCACATGTGCAGAAGCGTCCCGGGCGGGTGGACAGAGCCTCCTACCACCGCCGCTACCGGTTCTATGAACCGGGCCGAACCAGGAGCAACCACCGCTGCCCTGAATACCAGCAACACCACTCCTGTGAATAATTTACCTACTGTATTACAAACCTCTGTAAATTCTATTCTTACTTAATTTGTAAGTCTAGTCAGACAGAATAGATTAGAAAAGGAATAATTTGTCATTGTGGAAATAATTGGTTGACCATAGCATAGAGAGTTAGGGATGGAAATCTAATTTATTCTTTATAGATTGGTAAATTTCAAATAGCTCACCTCTCAGCTTTTATCATATATATATGCTCATCCAAATGCATAAAAACATAAGCAAATTTATTTCTATATTTCAATGAATCTTTTAAACTTTATCTTTGATGAAGTCATTCTGATATCTGTAGCACTCTATTCAGAGTTAAAAGACATTGTTGCTATTAAAGTGAAAATAAGATTTTGTTTATGTTGCAATAGAATAATTAGAATATCATCCCCTCCACTTTCACATGTGGGTTACACGACAATGTGCTTATGTACTTCTTCACCTAAACTTAATCCTTTATCTATAAGAACCAAATATGTCTAGTAGCTTTCAATGATGGAAATACAAATCTCTGTTTTATATGCCTGGACCTTAATACTTGCCAAGATTTAAAAAAATTATACAGTTGCTTCCTGTAGGAACCAAATATGTGATATCAAACAAAACGTTCATGAAGGGTCCTTGGTGCTCTCTGAGCTTTCTTGTTTTCTTGAAGATGTTTCATTACCCAACTAGGTAACATCATCAGTGCTAATAAGGAGTACTGTTTGCTGTCAGTTTATATACTAGTGACTTGCTTGTCTGTGTGGGTAGGGGTGGCCTTAGAGATTCTTTTGTTGGACTGTTTACTGATGGCTCTTTGGCAGTTTCTTGATTGGGGTATTGCTTACTTGATTGTTGGTCTGAAGTTAACCTTGGAGTTAATCTATTCTGATCTGGATGCTGATTACTGGTGGAGAGATGCTGGAGTCTTTTTGTTCTCTTTTGGGCTGGTTGATTATGTTTTTTTGCATAATCTATAGATGTTGTTAATGTCTATGTGTCTATTAATGGCTGATTCATCAGAGTGCCAGGCAAAAAAGTTTCATTTCAGCAAAATATAGAAGCTAAATCAAAGTCGGAAAATCTGGTAGGTTGCAACTACCTTCATCATAAAGCAACTTTACTTTGGCCAAAGAGATTTGAGATTTTATTGTAGATAGCCACCCATCTCACTTGAAATAACTCTGGGCAATGTACAATAGTCATTGTTGATTAAAAGAAATGGGAAAAACTGTTTAGAGGGTAATTATTGAATGTGTATATAAACCTGGATTGTGTTTAATAAAAACATTCCTTTATTTCTAATCTGGTTATTTTTCAATGATAAATGTTTAGTGATTAAACAATAATAAAAGTATCAGAAGGACACACCCATACACACATATGCACATGCACACACACACAAATACATGAGAATATTAATTTTATTAATAGGAAAGATATTAGGATTTTTCTACATAAATCCAGACTGTAAAAGCAATATGCAGAATATACTAGATGTTTTGCCTAGTCCTTAATACTATCGTGCCTCACTCCTACTTCCTTTGACTTTCTCCTATTTTCTTTGACTTTGTATCTTCAATTATCCTTTTAATTCAGCAACTTGTATGTGTCATAAATGATACTTCAAAAATACTTAAAATAAAATACTTAAATACTTAAAAATATTTAAAATACTTTAAAAATATATTTTGCAACCTGCCCATATTGGGAAAAGGAGGAAATCCAGATGAAAATTGATGCATTATTCCCATTTCTGGAAATGAATACAGTAAGTATAGGTATTCCCTTTATTATATGTGACTATTTTAACCCAGAAAATTCAATTAAAACTGGATGTATTGAACCTATTCCAATAAATGCTGAATATCTTTTTTTAAAATTTTCTCCTTAAAAAGACTATCTTTCAAACAGATCTCTGAATAGCCAGACACATTACTATACCTGAAAACTCCTCCAAACAGTGTATTCCCTTCCAGAGCTACTGGCAGAGCAGTGCTCACTTGTAGCCAATATAGTGCCTTTGATATACTCAATTGTAAACTCAGTCAATTAAAAACTTGACACATTGGTTAAGTTTTTAGAATACCTGCTCATGTTTCTACTGCTAAGTTGATTTGGCCTCCCTCCCCCAAATAGCACTCCTCCATGCAACAATCCTTCCATCTCTTCTGATATCAGCGAAGTTGTACTTAAGTTTAAAATCCAACCATTTCTTCTATGCTATTTAAATGAAAAATTATCTTATCTTTTAAATGTGTATTTTTTCTGATGCAAATTTAAGCTTTTGCTTTCTAGTCCTTCATAGCAAACAATGTTGAAATAAAAATAATCCCGTCAGTCTCTTGAAGAACAATAGTCAGTCTCTAGCTAGAGGTCATGTAATTCTTTCATGCCCTGCTACCTGAAGAAACTGCTACCTACTACCTTAAAATATTTAAGATCAAAGTCTTAAGCTGCTTTCTGTATCATATTGTGTCTACAAGGATGTACTGTGTCCAATAGAGTCTATGTGGTATTAAAACTCTCACTATGATAACCTTTACCTGAAATGTGAAATGTGCAACATAGGATATCAATTTTTGAACCAAGGTACTAACACAGAGAAAATATTCAAATGCCGGTCCCATAACTCCTGAGGGAATGGAATTTTGGGAAGTTATGTCTGCTATGATGGTTGGGCTGCTGCTGTGGCCACATGATGGTGATTTTGAACATACTATGATGGTTTCCCTACCAGCCTTGCAACCTAGCCCTTCCTCCCTCAGAAGAATGAATTGACCCATCATGTGGCTCTTAAAAAAGAAACAACTTTAAGGTGCATGAAGAAAGGCCTAGATATTTTTATTGCTTTACATGCACTGGTACAAAAGCTTGCACATTTATCAGTAACCTGTCTTCGTTCATGAACTCAAGGTATATACAGTACATAGTGCTTCATCCTTCTATATTTCTTCAAAACAACCGTTTAAGATAGGTTGGGCTAAAAGTCATGAAGTGAGCTTCTGTGGCTGCAGATGGAATAGAAATTGGACCTCTCTGGTGTCAGTCAAATACAATCTCCATTGTATCTTAGTCCTTGCCCATCCTATTTAATTTTTCAACTGCTTCGTACTCTGAAACTGAGTGTAGACAAACCCTTCCCTCAGACCCCAGAGATCAGGTACACCAGTCTCACCCTCCCTTAGGATATCATGTGATCCTGTTTTTAAACTGTCTCTTCAACTTCCTACTCAAGGAGAAGCTGACAGGGATTCTAAATTCTTCTGAGGTGACAACTGCAATGTACCACTATTCAAATTTACTTCATGGCTCCTTAACACAGTATAGAAATGAGAATAAGTATATGCCATAATAATGAAATTCAACATGAAGTTAGATTAGAGAGAGAGAGGGAGGGAGG
>QLTV01003428.1:23907-34892 GCA_003457575.1 Thermophis baileyi
GAATTGAATAACTTTGTGGTATAGGTAAAGGTGAGTAACAATGTAATGACAACATTAGATCTCACTGGAGCCCTAAAAATAATTTCCCAGGGCTAAGTTTAGAGTTAAATTTATTGCACATCAAAATTAAATTTTAAAAAAGATGTACTGCACAACTTATTATAAAACAAAACCAAAAGCCACCATATTTTCTTGACAATTCTATCATTACTATGAAGAATGTATTGATTTTAAACATCATCAGAACTTAGTTTCATATAATTTGAAGCAAATGAGGCTCATAATTTTTTCTCCACTATCCAAAGATAAGCAAAAAAATTGCAGGATCAACAAAATCTTTATCCCTTGTCTTGCTCTCTCACAAACATAGCTAAATTGTATGCTTTTAAACAACTTTGGAAAACAAATCAGAAAATATCATTACTTTTTATCCAGCATATCCCAAAGAAGTAGCTTTCCTAGAGACTTGGAAGGTGTTATAATGTGCAGACCTTTGAAGAAATTCTATCAAAACTGGATTTGGTCAATGAGAATGAAATCTTGATAGGACTCTATACAGTGGAAGAAATCTGTCAGACTATAAAGCTCTATCACAGGGGGCTTCTTATCCTTTGAGAATGGGAGATTTAATATTCATAAAGCTTTTCTGCACATTTGACCTTGACACTATGCCATGTAGTCATGACAAGCTGCCAGCTTCTTTCTCATTGCTATGTGTTTGGTTTCTAATGTATGGATTATTTTCTCAAGAGATTCAAACATTATCTTCCTAAGCTTCTTTATATCCTTTGGTTTAGAATCAAAGTTTTCTTTCAAGTACTTCACCATTTAACACATATTTTGTGAGCCTTCTTCTTACGACTTGCATCATGATCAGAAGCTCAAAATTAGTTACCAAAGTCAATTCCATATAGTAGCTCAGGGGTTAAAACTGTTTGCTGCACATCTATCAGCCAAAGCAATTGCCTTTTCTGTTAGAGCCGAACTCTTAGGCATAGAGATAATTGGATCAACAGCTGGTAAGAATTTTTCCATCTTTTTTTGAGATGGTGCCATCCCAGAGGGTGAAATAGAAGGGGAAGGCAAGACTGCTTATTATGTTCATGAGGCATATTATCTCCCCCAAATTTAAAAGTTAATAGAAATTGTTTTAATTAACTTTTTTGCTTACCAATTATTTTTAACAAGCAGTCCAGATGTAGTTTTCAACAGCTCACAGAGGGAGAGAGGAAGCAACTGCAGCTCAACATCCTTACTGTAAGCCTTTCTTTTTCCCTTTCTTCTTCTCTTACTTGTTGGCTAGTCGCAAAAAACTAATTTATACCTATTGGAAATAATTGGGGTTTACATATAAAACAAAATACTATTTCTCATACTGTTAGCATCTCCTAAAAGTATAGAAAATAGTTGCTTGGAAAGGATATGATTTAAAAGTTGCTAAGCTATGTTTTGTTTAATGTATAATTAATCTGCCAATTGACGTGTTTCAGACATGAAGCCAATGCCATTCTTTTAAGGAAAATAGCATCTGAAGACAATGCTAATGGATCTACAAGTGTGTGTGATGGGGGGCAGAATGTTTTAAAATGAGTTGAATAAAAGCAGTAATCGCATTCTCCCACACTTGTATGGAAGTCCCAAAATACACAAGCCTGTCATACCTCTTTGTTGAAATTGTATCATTACCAGGGAAGTCAACATACAACATAGCTAAAGAACTTACAAAAAGCTTGGACATCTTACAGACAGGAATGAATATTCTATCAAGTCCCCACTACAGTGCCTCCAGACATATCAAAGACCTAATAATAGAAGAAGATGAAATTATGGTTCCATTCAATGTCAAAAGATGAACAATAAAAAAATACATGAAATAAAGAGTAACATCTTCAAAGGAATAAAATTCACAAGGGAAGAAGAAAATAACAACCCACTACCTTTCCAGTATATCTTCATCAGAAGAGTAAATGGTGGCAAATTAGAACACAAGTCTATCATAAAACCATTTAACATTAACCAAGAGCTAGATCATTAAGGTAACAACCAAATGTCTCACAAGAGGATATGCGTAATAACATTATTCAGATTAGCAAAAACACACTGCAGCAGCCCAGAACACCAGAAAAAGATAAAAGGTTACCTATGCAGCATCTTCCAACAGAATGGATACTAACACAATTTAATCAAAAAGTTTAATCATTCAAACCACCACAATACGACTAGCACAAGCTACAAAAATGATAATACTGCCATAAGTCAAAATATCTCAGAAATAATAAACAGACTATTATAACCACACACAATGATCACACAACACAAATCAACTAACCTTTCCCCCCCCCAAAAAAAACCATTTTAAGTAACTCAAAAGACCCAGTAATCCAAGGGAGGGAGGGGATCAGAAGTCATCAACAACATACAGTGTAAGGACTGTAATAGCCACTATGTAGATCAGGCAGAAGATTATCCAAGTGCATCCATCAAGTCAAAAGACACAATGAAAACTTCTTAATTTCACAGTATATGGACAGACTTAACTATAGTTTCAGCTGAGAAACTGTGAGCATCCTAGAGCAAGCTAAATCCAAAAACTCTGGAGAAACTGGAAGCTTGACACTCAGACAAATAAGTCATCAACAAGGAACATAGAGATAAACAACATTTACACACCATTCAAAATAAACATTAATAAAGCTTAGCAACGAACAAAAGACCAGTACTTATATTCTACAGCAGTGTACACTGAGATAAACAGGGATTAAAACTAGGATTAACACTTTACAAACAATCAAGCAATAAACAATACCATAATCAAGGAACTACCAACTTAGACAAACAAGAAGTAAATAATAGCCTAATTCAGGAATTGCTAAGGAGAAAGCCAGACCCTGACCAACTCTGACAGAGCAACATACTGTATGTAAATAGAGAACAATCCTGTTCCCTTCTACAACTGAAGATGTTGAGTAATGAAATGTCTGCAGGACAACAACCAAACTCAGAGAGGACCAAGGATTTCACATTTAGCCAAACAATTCTGCTGTCTTCAGAGCCTCTGTGCCATCTGAGAATTCTCTGAGCACTTAAAGTCTGTGCATTTAAGTATGTCTACGCATTTGCTAAGTTGAAAGAAAAGGAAGCAAGAAGTTATCTACCATTTTTCAGAAAAAGATACAGTAATGTGAATGTTTGCTCTTATATATGCAATTCCTTTAATTTCCAGACGGTGTAGAATTTCTCCAAGCAATATCTAGAGACTGGAGATTTTTCCCTTTCCCTTTTTCTTTTGTAATTCCTTTGGTTGCAGTTCAATTGATCTATGTAGCACTTTCCAATACAAAAAGGGCTATCTGCTAATCACAGTGCAGAACTGATTTGTAAACAGGATGTCCAGAATGCCTGCTGCCTTTTACAGTTCTAAGGACATTTATTTTGCCCAATCCTATTAATTCCTTTATATTCAACATAGCATCGAAGACTAAAGTCATTCTCACAGTTCTAGAACTGTTATTTCAAAGAAGATTTTTCCAGAAGTGATTGTATGCATGAATATGGGCATGTGTTTTAATTTTACTTAGTTCAAAGCGTTTGAACCATTCTAAGAAAGGCAGAACCATCAAAATATTTTTTTTTCTTTCTTTCATGGAAAAGACAATAAGAGTGAGACCTGAGAAATCCTAAAGCAGCTTCAAATTATAGACAACATAAACAGCACAACTCAAGGAGAAGAGTGCTTTACTTTACTTTGTGAATTTGGATGGAAAAGGGTAAAGAGGACTGCTGTGAATTGTCTATGTTCAGTCCTCCATGCAAAACAAACATAACGGGATCCAAAATTGTGTGTATGTGGGTATACCAAATTGAAATTGCTGTTCTATAGATTTTCTAATCAACATGTGTAAAATATGGAGGGGGGGTCACATGCTGCTTCCACATGCTGCTTTTCCTCCTCCCATGTGCTAAAGTTACCATGAATGAACATCTATGAAATGCTACAGTGTCAGCACAGCAGTCAATTCAAACTCACTGCCTGCAACCAATTGAAAAGAACCATTCATTATTTTTGTTGAGGTCATATAATTATTTTTTGTTGTTGCTGCTTATTTGAGCAAAAACTTTACAATTTTTTTTAATCTTTCTTTCTTTCTGTCTTTTATTGGTTCAGTACGTAAACTGAGATTAAACAAATTTCACAGGCATTCTAGTACAAAAACAAACAAGAAAAGGCAGTTCAGCTAAATTGCTTCAGGAGCACTCTGATCAAATCACACATTACAGGAACTGCAGATTAATCAGAATCTTTATTTGAACAAAGCAGCATTTCAGCATCACTATATGCTGTGCTATGTCTGAGCTGTTTGAAAGAATCATACTAAGTAAAATCTTATTAATGTTTTTGTGGCTCTTCTTTCAGGGTATTTTTAAAACATAACAGTGTTTGCTTCTAATGTAGTCTTTAGCTTACTTAAACCCATTAATTTCAATTGATTAAAGAAAAGGTGCATTACTTTCTTGCAGTTGATAACCATGCAGGGGCAAAAAATATGTGACAAGTGACAATATAATGATACCACAAAGGTAACTTAACTCAACTTAAAACCATTTGTTTAAGGACCGTTCATAGTTACAACAGGAATAAATAAAGTGACATGACCAGTTTTCACATTTAGGACCATTGCTGCATCCTCATGGTCACTTAACAACTGTGGCAAGAGAGGTTGTAAAATGAGGAACAACTCACTTAACAACTGACTTGCCTAACAATGGAAATTTTGGACTCAGTTGTGTAATCGTAAGTCAACAACTACCGTACCAGTATTAATTGTGCACGTCAATGAATTTGAATAGGGACAAATAGGTGCAAAATAAATGCAAAATTTCACAATGGTGTGAAATGGGCTCTGACTCAACTCTGAGTGACTATGGGTATTTGAATTCTCTGGAGATAAAGACTTTCCATCTTTGGTTCAGGATGGAGCAATACTGCCAGACAGATCCAGTATACATTCTGGTTTTTTTCCCCTAGACTCACTTCTCCTGCTCAAAGAGCAGGTGGCAACCAATGGTATCAGAAACATGGTACTACTATGTGAATTGCACAGGCTGTTGTTGTGTTTCCAGGTGCAATTCAAGGTATCAGTTATCGTCTTTAAAGTCCTGCATGGCTTGGGATTGGTTACATAAGGTAGTGTCTTTTTTTCAATAGTTTTTACTCTCCAATTAGGTCCCATGGATCCCATCAGCCAAAGAGTGTTTGCTGATACAGTAGGTCTTCTATACCCTGAGAAATTTCACCCTTCAGAGATTGAAGAATGGCCTCAATCCTGTTGGCCTTTTGTCAAGCTTTAATAATTTAACTGTGTATCCAGGCCTTGGGCGCTGAATATGTTAAGGGACTCATTTCTCGGCTCTAGTGTTAATTATCTCTGCTGCTGTATATGTTTATTTTTGAATTGTTTTTATTGTATTTAAATGTTTTATTGTGTTTATAATATTAAGCTGCCCACTTGGTTGAGATGGACAGTCATACAAATTGAATGAATGAATGAATGAATAGCACCTTTTCTTCAAATGCCCTTCTAAAGCTCACCCACAACAGTGGTCAGACATAGCAGAAAAGGTACCTGGGAAGCAGGGGTGAAATGCTCCCGGCTCCTGGTTCTGCGGTAGCTGCTGGTAGGCCTGGGCGAGGTCTAGCTTAGTGAAGATTCAGCCTCCCTGGAGTAAGGCGAGGATGTGGCTTACCACTGGTACAGCATGCTGCTGTAGTGCCTTGTTTATGGTGCATTTGTAGTCTGCGCAGATGCGAACATCCCCGTTAGGCTTAACTGGGGTCACTATGGGAGTCTCCAACTGGCTACAGTCCACAGGTTGGAGCACTCCCTGCTGTACCAGCTTGTCTAGTTCCACATCAATTTTAGGCTTCAATGCAAAGGGAACCCTGTGCAGTTTTAATTGAATTGGAGTTACTGCTGGATCAAGGTTGAGTGAAATGGGTGCCCTTTTGTATTGTCCCAGCTCAGTGCTGAATACGTCAGCATATTGTTGGCATACTGCTGCTAGATTGGCTATTTGGGTTGTATGGATGCCCGTCACCCTGATGCCCAGGGCCTCAAACCAGCCCAGACCTATGAGGCTGGTGTGTGGCCCCTCTATGACCACTACGCTGAGGGAACCCTCGAACTCTCTGAATTGTACTCCAATGGTAGCCTCACCCCTTATGGGAACACGGCGACTCTGGAAGTCCGTTAGCACTAAGCTCGATGATTTGAGCAGGACCCGCTGTCGGCTACATTTGCAAATGTGGTCGAAAGTCGTGGAGGAGATAATGGACAGGGCCGATCCAGTAACTAGCTTCATGGAGCATGGGACCCCTTGCAATTTTAATTGGAGTCTTATTTTTTCTTTGATGGGGCATTGGGCTCCTGTGCGTTGGATGCTACACCTTCCCAAGCAGTGTTCAACTCTGTTCTGTCCTGGAGGCCATTTCCCCTCGTGCTGCTGTGTCGCAGGTTTCGTTTCCCGCTGACGACCTCTGCAAACTCTGGCAATGTGCCCTTGCTTTTCACAGGCATGGCATACTGCTGTACGGAATCTGCACTCATCTCTTTCATGCAGTCCCCCGCATCTTGCCTACCTCTGTGGGGGAGTTGCTTTCTCTGTGGAGTGTGGCCGTCTGGGTGGCTCTCTCCACAAGCGATCGATTTCTTCACTCTCACTGACCTCCCCCCGAGCCTTCTTTGGTCTCTTTTTGGATCGCTGGGGGGCTGGTGTGTTTTTGGCGGCCAGAGAATCTTCATGGTCCCTTCGGCAGCCTCATCTGCCATGACTTCCTTCAATGCGTCTTGTTTCTCCATGGCGAATAGGCACTGCTGTAATTTACTATTATGCAGGCCGCAAACGAGCCTGTCTCTGAGACGGTCTTCCAGATCAGGGAACTCGCATTGGTGCGAAGCTGGGTGAAGGGCTGCCACAAACTCTGCTGCAGATTCCCTGGACCGCTGTTCACATTGCTCGAATGCATAGCACCAGGCAATGACTGAGAGTTTAGGCTCAAAATGTTCCCTTAATTTTTTCTTGACGTCTGCATAGGCCACAGTCTCTACACTTGCCGGTGCTATCAGCGATATCAAACATGCCTTGTCCGCAGACACATAGTAGGGTTGCCACCTTCAGGCCATCATCTGTGACCTGGTTAGCCCGGAGATAGTTGTCTACTTGGGAGACGTATGAGCTCCACTGTTCCGGGTGAGTAATATCGAACTCATTGCGCCTTCCCAGTTTAACCATTTTGAGAAGGCCCCTGTGGTGCTGGTTAATGCCTGTACTGCTGCAGTTGGAGCTGGGCTACACTTAGAAGTCCTGGGGACGGATCCCTCAGGTACGTCTGTGGCTCCAGTGTGTCTTACTGGCAGGCAGGGTGGGGAGCGTAGTCCCACCAGGGCTCTTTACCTGGTCTGACACCCAGTGATTTCAGTGTGCCTTATGTGGCTTACTGGTAGGCAGGGGTGAGGACTAGTCCTGCCGGGGCTCGTTACCCAGCCTATCATCCAGTGAATTCAGTCTCTTGGTTAGCAGCTGCTCTCTCCTCTGCAGCATCCCATCCTCATCACCACTATTGTGTAGTGGCCTTCAGCAGGCAAGAAACAGACCATAATAGATACAACAACATTTATTGACTGAAAACTGGAACTGAGGAACAGCAGGCAAATGCCTGTAATTTATACTCTAGGCCCACAGGGCCTTAACCAATCATAATTCTTGAAAAAGCCCGCCCAAATATGAATATTCTAAGTTTCCCTCCAAAACAGTTGGAGTTAACAGTTAGGGTCATCTAAAGGTTAGTTTCACTTTAGCAGGGCTTAACACAACTATATATATTCAATACATAACAAACAGTTTATTATCAGCAAAGCTGAAAGAATTGCTATAGATATCTGCTTTTCTTCAATGTGCACAGTGGGGTTGCTATGGAGTGGTTAATATTTCAATGGTTTATATTATTAACTGTTACTCTTTTTCTTTTTTCAGTAACAGCTATTTGGTTATCTGCTGCAGTAAATATCTATATGAGTTGCAAGACATTTATACTCTGAAAAATATTCATGCGACAAAAGATGGATGGACAAGGAGATAAATAATTGGGAACATACTTGGATTACCCAGAGAGTTTTGTTTGTTTAAGAGCCATGACCTATTCTCTTGTCTGGGGTATTATTATGGATGATTTTAAAATATAGCCTACTCATTCAGTCCTTTTTCAGAAAGAAATGCTGCTACTACCATTTTAAAATTTATTATATCAAATAATTGATGTGCAATACAAAAGTAATTTTCCCCTTGCTCGAAAAGAAATAATAATAGTTAAAGTGAAAGATAAATTTGTATTGTAAAAGCAGTTTACAGAAATGGTTTGTTAGTAGTTACTAATCAGGATAAAGAAAATATTGAGCTTGTGAACAATATTTCTGGGGGTGGGAGGAGAGATTGCAATATGAATAAAGTGATAAAGGAAAAAATCTAAAATCAGCATTCTTACATGATTACTGAGGAACTAGAACTCCAGAGCTGCAGAATAATTGAAACATTTAGTTATTATTGGTATAAATCTGAAGATGATTTTTTTCTTCTTCATGTTCTAGTCCCATTTTAAGGGGATGAATATCCAAAAGTGAAACAGAAAAATCAAGGTGTAATATATTACAAATATATGTAAATAAACAGTATTTCTAAACATGGAATTAGACTGAGTAAGTATTATTAAAATACTATGTTGTCACAAAAAGTTGTATGTATTGATCTTACCATGCCATCCAATCTTAAAGCAGTGCTTAAGAAAGGTAAAATAGCATTTTCTTCCATTTTGATGATACAAGTACATGCATTATGACCAATTTTATAAAAGGAGAACTTTTGTAGAACTACTCTGATTATTCATGAATTTAAGTTAGCACATTAATTTTGAGCCCTTTACGTGCCAGATGTGGTATCATGAATTTCCTACCATGATGCAAATTGGTGCCTCAAGGTTTGATTATTTACTTGTTGCTTTAGGGAAGGAAAATAATGAATGAAAGGCCCAGATTTCAATGCTTGTATCTCTATAGACATCCATATCTGAAAATGTGCCGAATTTAGAAGCCACAATTTTTCCCTCAGTGAAAATTTAACTGCTAATAATCTATTGAAACCCTGTGAATCACAGTATACATGCAAAGTTAAAAGCTTTTCATATTTACCTAGGCAATGTATTCTATTTACTTCCACTGTATAAATTATAATGTTGAGAATGAACACCATGTGTATATCAACAACATTATAAGTTGGAAAATAATTGTTTAAAATACTTAACTGAATGACCAATAACAAAATCATTTTTAATTAACTCAATCACAGTTATCAATTTTTCTGCTTTGAAACCTATAATATATGCATTAATATAACATCCAAATTTGACCTAGTGGTTAAGGCAGCAGGTTAGAAACAAGGAGACTTTTATTCATCCCATTCCTCTTAGTATGAAAGCTGTCTGGATGATATTGGGCCAGTCACTTTGTCTCAGCCCACACCATCAGACTCAGATGACAGGTGGGTCAGTAAATTCCTATCACAAGCAATGCATCAACACTTGGTTGATCTGAAGGAAAAAAAAAGTGGACTCACTTGTAGGAAAATGCTAGAATTTTAAAGTTAGCCAAACTTTTGTAAGTTAACCTGCGGGCAGTGATTGTTACAATAAACTGTGTAAATATATAATGGTGGTACTGTAGGACTTTACTAAAAGAAGCAAAAGATATGTCCAACACTAGACTTCAGGTTAGGCTTTGAAATTAACTAGATGGGGGATAGAGGATTTAGATGTCAGCATGAATAGGAGAAATCAGGTAACTCTAGCACAGTTTGAGATTAGCAGATAAAGTAGAGCCTGCAAAGAAATTAAAAATTGGGATTTTTTCCCCTTAAAGGACAAGTATTATTTGCCCTAAAGATCTAAGAGGATTTCAAATTGGAACAAGCTATAGAATATGTGGAGTTGTAGAATGCAAAAAATAAAAAATAAAAAAAATCATAAACTGAGTGTTGAGAAACAGACTAGGAACTTACCAGCTTGAACTACAGTAGATCAAGAAAAGTAAAAATGAAGTAAGAAGCTAACATAAGAAAGCTACCTGGAATAGTAAGAGATTAATTAGACATAAAAAATATTTAATACTGCCCTGTATCAGTATGGTACAAGTTGTTCAATAACAGCAATCACATCACCATTCCAGGAATTTTCAGGGCTAGGTAAAGGGAGGTGCTGAAAGGTAACAGCTAAGAAAAAGGGTAAAACAAGTTGAATTTCTAATAGTTTCCATGACTAAAGCTAGCTATACCTGTCCATCATTTCCTTCCTTCCTTCCTTCCTTCCTTCCTTCCTTCCTTCCTTACTTATTTCCTTCACTCCTTCCTTCCTTCCTTCCTTCCTTCCTTCCTTCCTTCCTGATTACTGTTAGTAGTTGTTTGATTGTGGTAAACAAACAAGCCAACAGTTAACAGTCCAAACAAAAACCACTAAAATAGCTCCCACCAACACTGACAGGAGAAGGCACTAGAACAGGGGTTACCAACCTTTTGGACCTCAGGGACCACCAAGGTCATAATTTTAAATCCCGCGGACCACTAATATGAATTAAAAAAAAGATAAATACATTTGTAAAATAATGATCAGAGAACTTCCATTTTATTAATATGAAATGCACTTATTTAATAAAACAAAATTATAAATGCTTATTTAATTATAACAAAATCGTAAATGCTTATTTAATCATAACAAAATCTTTAAAGGTTGTTTTAATTGTAACAAAATTATTAAAGCTAGTGTAATTATTACAAAATAATTGAAGCTTATTTGACGGTGGCTTGCTGATGTTGTTGGGAAAGTCAGTCCCATATTCCAGAGCTGTAGCTGTAGTCCCTTCCCGCCCCTCGCCTCCCCTCCCTAC
>QLTV01003428.1:52593-68902 GCA_003457575.1 Thermophis baileyi
CCTCCAGGGGCCATCCAGACAGTTAATTACAAACGACAGTCCGTTTCTATATGTTATATTTTTACATAAATAAAGGGAGACTAGTATAGATCTATTTCAAGCTATTTAGCTCTCATCAGCCAGCCACACCCTTATGGGATTAGAACCCGGGCCCCTTGCCTAACAAGGCAAGTGATTAAACCTCTGAGCCACAGGATTCTTCTCCCTATCCACATGTTCCAGGGACAAGGATATATATATGTTTTTTTCTCTGTTAAATCACCTGGTATACCCAAATATGGGAGAAAGCATACTATGGAATTATACATAGTATAATTCCATACATATTTTGTGGACAGTGTATTGACTGAGTCAAATCTTTTTTAAACCACACTGACAATAATAATACAAATAAGTATATATAATCCTAATCTTTCAACTTCAACAATACTATTCTCTCTTCATAATCCTTTATCATTTTTCCCATTAATTCATTTAAACATAGATAACATTTCTTTACACCATGTATTTGTTATCCTCTATTAAATTACTATCATTTAATATTTTAAAAATTACTCATTATTTCACCATAACTTTAATATTCCAAATGTGTAGTATTACTAATAACGCCAAATATTAACAATATTTAATCAATCCTGGGAGTGTATCTCAAAATCCCCACAATTTCTAATCCTTAATATTTTGAATTCACAATATATTTTAACACACTATTAATATTAATAATACAATTAAATTACCTAATCCTAGATTTCCATCTACTAATCTTAACTTATGTTAGTTGTGGTAAATTATATTATCTATTAATATATATACTACTATTTTCCCTATATGTATTTTCTCATTTTATTAATATATTTTCTCATTATCCATCATCTCTTAACCTTTTTAAAATTCCGTCATTTATTAACTTTTTAGTCAGCCTTTTGTATCTCTCTCTTGGAATCTTGTATCTCTTTTTGATTTTGATTTTTTTTGTGTGTGTGTGCCTACTGAACTTTCCCTTCTGGGTACCCTTTTTCTCTTTCTGCTGTATTATTTGAACACCCATCAAGACTTCCTTTTGTTTTGTTTTTTTAAAGAGATTTTTCTCTTTTCTCTCTGTTCTATTATAAACTTTTGAGGGGTTATCTGATTGACTTCTACTTATTAATCCTTTCTCTTCTTTATTTTTAATTTCTTGCGTCTCATTTTGATTTTTCCCTTCCACTGCTTTTTCTAATTTCCAATTTCTCATCTATTTCTTGAGTATCATGTTCCTCTTTTTCCCCCAATTGTTGAGTGACTTCTACATCCATTTCTGTGTCTTTAAACAATCCCTTGTCTCCTTATTGTTCTTTATAGATTCACGCACACTTTTTAACATAAAAAATATTTCTTCATATATCTCTATTGTCCCTTGTAAATCCATTTTATAACAATTTGATAAAAATTATAAAAAGTATATTTCTATAGTTCTGTCTCAATATTTAAAAACTCCTGCTTAATAAAATTTCATCAATCCTATAATTATACCTCCAAAACCCCTCAATTTATGATCTTTAAAATTCTTAATAATTTACAGCCTTATAGTTTTCCAATTATATATCTTCCCAATTGTCCAAATTTTAGTCTTATTTAACTTTCCTTCTTTTCTCTTTTCTTCAGACACCTTTCTTCTTTTGCCTCATAGAATGTTCTGTTGAATAACAATAGTCCAAATCCAAATTAATCCACTAGATTCCTCCAATCTTTCAAATCCATAATCCAATAGCCAATTATAATAAAGTTTAGTTATTTGCAAATTAGTTCCTTTTATAAATCTTCAAAAGGGAAAGAAATAAAACCTCATTAAATATTCTCAAATTATCCAAGTTGTCTTCTAACAGTAGAGTCAAGGTCAGGCCGTCCTCCAGATGTTATTACTTCTATTCTGTGTATTAGACTTTGTGTGTATTGGGTTGACTTTCACTGAGTATGCTGCGGCTATAGTGCTGTAGTACTTCTTTTCTTCCAGTAGATGGCTTTCTTATTCCCAAATCCAACGTTAAACAGTCTGTCAAAAACAGCTGATTATCGGATAAATCCAGGGGGTTTAGAACTACAAATAAATAAGACAGTTTCTCACGAAAATCACCTTTCTAAGCTTCTTTCAAGGTTTCTGTGTTTTAAAGCTTTCCTTGGGCTTCTTTCGCCTCTTGATTTTCAGTTTTTTCCCCTTCTGTGTATTTAGTCGACACTTTCTTAGGCTTGGGAGTTATCTTTTAAAATTCTTGTACTTATATCAGGTCTTTAGAGTAAAAGTTGGTAATTATCTCACCCAGTTTCAATGTTCTGTCCACGATCCGCTCCAGCACAAATCTTACAGTCCCGGTTGTCCCAGCTTTGTGACTGCCAAAACTGTCCATCGTCCCTGCTGCCATTTGGGAGAGCTTGCTTCGGACCTAACGAGGAAATTGCGAGTTCGTCATGGTCAGCGAAGCACCTCTCCTTCCTTCACTACCCCTATAAGGTGGGTATGACCCCATAGGGTCTCTTGACAGTGGTTACCAGCTGGATTTCACAGGGCTTGGTGGAGCCCGCTATTTTCCAGCCGTTTTCATCGCGACGTCAACCGGAAGCCTGCTTGCTGTATATGTTGATCTTCTTAGATATAGCTGTTATTTGCTGTGTTATAATTTCTGGTGCTTCCTTAATCTTCCTTATTTCTAGGTGATATTTCTTGATGAGGTTTTCTTTGGTCTTTAGCTTCTTTTCTTTCATCTGTTCTAGCTCGTTTGCATCTGATCTTAGCAAGCTGATCTTATTTTCCAGCCTGATCTTCCATTTTGCCTTTTTTTCTTGTTTATTGATTTTGATCTTGAATTATAAATGTGGCTATGATATACATCAATTGGTTTGTTCCTTGCAGTAAGCTGGTGCTTGTACTTGATATTACACTAGTGGCATTTTAATAATTGTGCTAACTGTTTCTTTGGAACAAGCTTCAATGCAATCAAATGTATTCTGTCATTTTTGTGCTATTCTAAGTGCTTAGTTATTTTTTGTTTTTCTTCTTGTTTCTCATTATATGACCTTGTTCTTTTTGAGGAGAAGATAGAATAGAGCCGTGATGGCGAACCTATGGCACGCGTGCCAGAGGTGGCACACAGAGCCTTCTCTGCTGGCACCCGCACCGTCGCCCCAGGTCAGATCTCCGTGGCGTTTCTTTCGTGAGCTTCTGTTTCCCTGCAAACGATGAAACAGAAGCTCACAAAAGAAAAATACCTTACCTCTTGCTGTGCTGCCAGTGTTGGGATGTCCCGCCTCCCGCCGGCCAGTTGGTCTTCGGGTCTCTGCTGCATATGCACGCATGTCCGCACATGCATGCATGCATGTTCACACATGTTGGTGCATGCACACATTTGTGCGTGCACACATCTTTCAGTTTGGGCATGCACGCACGTAGTTTGGTCACTCAGTGTCTAAAAGGTTCGCTATCACTGGAATAGAGGTTGCCTGCTTTGGAAATAAAAGTCATTCAGTACAGGTTCATTCTTGACTTACAACCATTTGTTTAGTGATTGGTCAAAATTACAATAGCACTGGAAAAAAGTTACTTACAACAACTTACTTATCTCCAATGTCACGTGATTAAACTTTCAGTGTTTTGGCAATTGGAATATATTTATGATGGTTGCAGCTTTTTGGGTTCGTGTGATTGCCTGTTGAAAACTTTCCAGCTGGCTTTGGAAAAACAAAATAAATGGGAGAAGCTGGATTCAATTAATGTACCCTGCTGATTCACTTAAAAACTGCAGTGATTCATCTAACCATGGCAAAAAAGATGGTAAAAAAAGATTGTAAAATCAGGCATGACTCACTTAACCACTTCCTTGCTTAGCACTGGAAATTCTGGTCTCAATTGTGGTTGTAAGTCAAGGACGACCTGGCTTTCTCTACTGCTGACTCTCTTTGGTTTGCCTCTACAATCTCAGCTACTTCTGGGAAGGCTTTGAGTTTTTGTCCTGTTCTATTTCTGTGAATACTTTATTTCATATTATAATTTGTTCTGGTATTTCTTATTCTGGATATTGTTCTTTCCAGGACGGGTACATTATATTAATATATCTTGTTCTCATTGGAGTTGATTTGTAATAGCAAATCATTATTTCTTTTTTCTCTGTCTCTATAATTGCAACAGGTAAACAGCTTTTCTTCCAGAAATACCTGCAGCTGCTGGCTCTGAGTCCTGTAGCCTATTTGTCACCAGATGTCCAGGAGCTCCCAGGCCAGTATTATTATATACATAGAAATGAGAAATCATAGCTGCCAGGTTTTAGTTTGTATTTGCCTTCATGAACATTGAGTTCTTCCTAAAAATATAGGCTGTCATAATGTATTGACATAGCATATATGTGGATCCAAGTAGTGCAATTGGTAGATGGAAATTTTTATCAATGTTCATATTTTTAAGAGCTGATCAAGATTTTTGTACCCATTTTCAGATTTTCAGATCTTGATGCTTTGTGACCTTCACCAATTCTTTTTATTCTATTCTACTGTAATTATATGTGTACGGTAAGTAAATTTAATGTCCATATTTCTGTGTTCAAATCATTATATTGAATGTGAACATTTGCCTTGAAGGTTATTCATTATCTTTTAATAATTAATAATATCAAAGTCCTATTCTTCTCATGGTAAAAAGTTCACTGAGGTAAATAAATGGAGCCCATCAAGTTGCTTGTTTGATTGCTTGCTATCACCAGGGTGATGGGAGATTGTTTTTATTCTTTGTACATTGGTTATTTGATTTTTTTGTAAGCCATCTAAAGTCATTGGAAGTGAGTGGGCAGCCATATACATTTTCTAAAATAAATAAATACCTGACAAGGATATTAATAATTTAGATCCTACAACTGCTAATTTATAACCTGAGTTGTTGTAAAACTATATATAAAGGGTGGGATGGCACTATATGCAATTAAAACATTTTTAATTTCACAATTTGGTCTTGAAATTTAAACAGCATTTACTACTCTCAACACTTACATTCCAAATTTATAGTTAGTTTTTGCGGACATTTAATGAGTTTTTGAAGGCAAATATTAGTAACTTTGAAATAAAGCATTCGGACTTTCTGTATTAACAGATTAATGATTAAGTATTTTAAAGGACACTCAGTACTTAATATAGTTCTTGAACTATAAATACTTACGATCTTACAATATATTCATTTAGCATAGTATATTTTTCTACATATAATTAGACATCTCAGAATATTTAAAAAGTGCTGGCTGCTGACTTTGTAACATTGGAAGTAAAAAATGAAGCTCTAGACCAGCGGTTCTCAACCTGTGGGTCGCGACCCCTTTGGGGGTCGAACGACCATTTCACAGGGGTTGCCGCGCGCGTTAGCCCGCCATTTTGGTACCACTGTCACTGCAGGGGTGAAAAGGTCCCGGTTCGGCCGTGCTGCGGGTCGCCGGACAGCTGGTAGCCCAGACACCGCCATTTGAGTTCTTCTACCCTCTGTGCATGCGCAGAATGCTTTGCGCATGTGCAGAGGGTAAAAGAACCCAAATGGCGGCGTCCGGGTGAAGTCTCCTGCTTCCACGCTATCAGCTGTCCAGCAACTCGCAGGCAAGCACGAACCCGGAACATTTCGCCCCTGGTGCCACACCCCCTTTGTCACCTCATCCTGCGCGGGGAGGGGGCGGGAGGGGTCACAGTGGCGGAGGGGTCATGGGGGGGTCGCGGCATTAGAAAGGTTGAGAACCACTGCTCTAGACACACATATAGTATATGAACACACGTGTAATATATGATAAGGCCTTATACACTATTGTTCCATATATCCATAAGTTCTGGAACTGTGAAAGGTTGTCCTAAATTCATTGCTAGAACAATGAACTGGTGCATTTTTCCCTTCCTCCCTCTATTCCTTCATTCCAAACAGTGGACATGATTTTCTTTTTCTCTTGGCTAATATTTTACAATTTCAGTGATGAACAGTGACATTCTCTCTCTCTCTCTCTCTCTCTCTCTCTCTCTCTCTCTCTCTCTCTCTCTCCCTCTCTCTCTCTCCCCCTCCCCCCCCCCCCCCCCCCCTCCCCCCCTCACCTCCTCTTACTTCTCTCCCCCTCCCCCTCCCCCTCCCCCTCTCCCTCTCTCACCTTTAAAAAGATAAAATTCTTTATACCTAGATTCTGGGACGAAGCTTGGTTTGATATCAAGTATAAAGGACAGTCAGTGAAAATGGACTCATATAAAAGATCCATCAATGGAAATCCCATGCCATTGGAGATCCATGATAATTTAGACAACCTGTGCTTGCTTTTCCCAGCAACGTTAAAGGGGTAAGGAGATGGGCAAATCTGGTGTGTGTGAAAAGAACACTGTCATCACTGCCATAAAGTGAACAAAGGGGCTGAAATCTGGAAAGAAATTTCATAATTCAACTTCATTTCTGGCCTATTATAAATGGGAATGAAGCAGCTGAAGGTTGTAGGATTATAAAGCACTATATGTATAACCCAAGATACTGCTAATGAGAGAAAATAAATGTTTTAAAACTGTTTTGAAATATTTTAAAACTAGGACTGAATTAAATATTCATACAACCTGATTTTCATGTACTTATATACACAGGATATAGTATCTTGGATTATCGAACTTCAGACTGAATGTAAACAGACAAGCACGTTAATTTGTGCTACTAAGAATGCTATAGGGCTATCAACTCTGCATGGGTACTTATGTACATGAACTAGTAGGCTTCAGGTAGGTACCTCTATATTTCTTGTTCTCAGTTTAGTTAGTAGAATGACATTCATTGCTTTCTCTATAGAATTTTCTCTGTTCTCCTCCTTATAAAACACACAGAACAATTGTGAGCTATTAACCTTGGAAAGGAGCTTCACTGACTGCTTCCATGTATCTTCTCAGATCACTCTGTGACAGATTGTAGCAGCACTTAACACACTGTGCTGAACGCTTATAAATGGAACACTGATTTTGGATAACATGGGCTGGTAAGCGTTCACTGAATTAAAGGTCCTATAATCTGACTCTCTGACATGAGTGTAAGATGTATAGTTTGGCTTAGCTGAAAGCAGTTGTCTGTGCAAAGTAGGCAAATATTTGAGAGCAGATGTTACAGCTAATGAAATAATCATAGCATTTGCATTACAATTCTAGGAATGCAAGAAGTTACATTAAATCATTTGCCCATTTAACCCAAAATTATCTCATCTAATGGCAAAATAGCTCTCCCAGGATGTTTTTGTGTTTTCATTTTTTTTAAAAAAATCACATTTGCTTAATTCCTTTAACAGATTATAAGGGCAGAACTGTAATAAACAAAGTTACTATAATATCGTCTTATCATTTATTAGCTGAATATTTCTTTTCCAATTTGTACTTAAATTAGGAATATAGTAAGAAGAAGAAATCCTATCTCTGGATAAATTCAGAAAAACAAGAATGATATCCAAAGAAATGGGTGATGGGAGGGTTTTGGGTGGGGGTTTTTTTTTTTTTTTTTGGGCAAGGAAATGGCTCAACAAGTATCCAGAAGCAATGACATATATAACTGATTTGTCATTTATGATGAATTCTGAGCAAAGTTGCATATCGCCCAAAGATAAGAAAATAAAATGAAATCTGAAGACAGTGAGAACTGATGGCTAAATCTGATTGGGCAGTCACATACATATGGGGTAAGATTTAAAAGAAAAGAGAATGAGAAGGAGGAGAGGAATAATAATAATAATAATAAGCTGATATGCATTAGAATCTGTGAATGACAGGAAAAGATATCTAAGAAATAAAGAAATGATGCATGCTACATCAATTCACTTGGCAACACATATGTTATGAGGGAAAAATATACAATTACCTCCTCCCAGTATGTGAATCTGAACTCTAAGGCAACAAGGCAATTTTATTTAATGGTATATCAAAATCTCCAGAACAATTTGCAAAGTTTTCTTCCTCTCTGAAGAAGTGAGAGAAATCTGAAGACTGCTGGTCATTGAATGGATGCTTTTCTACTAAAAAACCGAAACTTTGCACATATTCCTTGGCCCACATAACTAACTAAACAGAAAACTTACAATCTATCAAACCGAATGTTATCCAAATTCTCTTTTCCTTTTAAATAAATTTCAAAAACAAGTTCTATTTTTTAAGTTTTATAACAATTTGTTGTAAATTTTTTCCTACATGGAGTTTAAAGAAATATTTTATGCCATTTCTGTACATTTTTTTAAAATAAATTAATACAGAGTCAAGAACTTTGGCCTTTCAAATATTTACTGTATGTATTTCTCTTACTTATTTTCTCAGTTATACCAGTCTCTTTCCCTCTCTTCCTTTGTGTCAGTTTCTTAACACAGAAATATTAGGACTAGGCAATTATCAATGCTTCGTATTTCTGGAGCTTTGGTATGCTGACCCTGTGCTTAAGAATACCAAAGATTGACACCAAGGTATGTATTCAATTTACATGTAAAATAAAAAGTATCAGCAGACTTGTAAACAGTTCTTCATTCTGTTGAGTTTCATTGAAAACGCATCAGCTGCTACATCTTCAAACTATAATGTATAAATAGTTCATTTCAAAGTATACAGTATATAGTATTTTGGACTCTTAAAGCTAAACTGGTCAGTGAATAAAGGTACATTGAAAAAAGAATGTCATGATCAGTACATGCTGTTAAAGCTTTAATTCTCTTTTCCACTTCTTCATCTAAACTAATTAATCTTATTTTCAATGAATATATTAGATCTCAAACACTTTCCCCTCATTACCCAAACAATTATTATATAGCAAAATATTCAATTTATGTCTGAAACAAAATTTGCCAGCACTAATGTAATTGCTAATTAAATTAATCCTGAAAAGATAAAAGTCATGCTATGCATGTTATTTAAAATCAAGAATAGTTAGCTGGAGTGCTTGCTAATTTATGGACAATATTGTGTAATCTACTCATTTACAGATGGAGTATCAGAAGAGAGCCTAATGCATTCAAGTAGGATCTACTGACTTAAATATACACATTTATACACACTTATCTAAAATATGTCTTGTATTTTATATAAAAAAGGCAAAACAAATGCAGTCATAAATACATTGTTGACTCAATGTATGGACTGATTGTGAAAATGGAGACTTTCACACATCAGCAGTTTTAAATGTAGGCCTTTTATTCCTAGAATTTTTTTTTTTTGGCAAAAATGCATAATTTTGAGGGTTGTATTAAAGCAACAAGTGTGTAAAAGAGAAAACAAGATTTACATGAAGCAGGTGGAGATGCCCAGTTTTGAGTCCTGATTGTTAAAAGCATCAGGCAGCAGGAAATGGGGGAAAAACACCACATTACTTGTGATTCTAAGAACCAAAGTAGACAATATTGTGCTGGATGTCCTAATAATGCAGCCTGTGAAAAACAGATTTCTGTTTCCCTGTGCTGTTTTGACAAGTAAGTCTGTATTAGTTAAATGTTTTTCTCTTTGTTTCAAAAGTTCAGGCTTATCACATCTGTCATCTCTTCTGTAATTACTTTAGAGGATTTCTCCCAGAGCAAACTTTAACTTCTGATTCGGATATTATATGATAATAGTATGACAGTGTGGAAAAGAGCCAACAATGATACAAAATTTTCCTCTGAGTTGTAAAGCTGTAAAATGGTCTGTATTAGCTTACATTTTCAGTAGGGTGTGTTCTATGTGTCTTTCATCTTAATGCAACCTGAGGTTTGCAAACTCTCCAGATGTTGATTTCATGATTACAAAGAAACAATTAGTATTGGAATCTAAATTTGTATTCCCTGACATGAAGAAATAAAACCTTGTGGGACCAAACTTGACTAAAGACTGCATAGACTCAGCAACAAAGCTTCAAGTCAAAAAGCTTATTATGCAATTAAAGGTGATTATGTTTTACATACTATTAATCCTGAGTGTGTGCATGTGCATGTATATATTGTTCCTGTCGTCACATGAACAATTATACCATTATAAATGACTGTTTTATATATTATTTTGTGTTTATGTGTGGGTATATGTGAGATCCCAAATTTCATTATTTTGTGATTTTTTCCCCTTAAAATTAATGTATAGTTTGACCATTATATATTAATATGACAGAAATGTAGTTGCAGCATACATGTATTGTAAATGGAATGCACTCAACTAAAGCAGCCTGCCTGTTTGAAAAAGTCTAAGATAATTAACACAGGAATCCTACATGCATTTTCTTCGGAGTAGATCTCAGTGAACTCAATGAATAAATATGCATAAGACTGAGCTATTAATGTGGTTATCACACACTCTTGCCTGAATGAATTCTATATTTAGAACAAAAATCTCACACCCTCTTTGCCCATAAAATTGTTCTCATTGTACAAGTGCTTTTGCTGCACTTATATGCTGCTTCCATCATATACAGTATATTTTCCCAGTTTAGTAAGGAAGATTTGGAAATACTGCATCATATACAGATCCAGTAGTCAACTGTTTCTCATACAACACATTAAAACATGTGTGAATTGTTTGATTTTGCCTTCACATGATGTGTGAGCCTAGCCACTGTGGTTTGTAGTTTCTAATTTATGGCTTGCTGTGATACCAAGCTAGCTAAGGGTTGCTCAACAGCTTTATTACAATGTGTGAAAATTCAGTTTCAATTTGTATTTGTTTGTCTCTGTTTATTCATTAAACTAGCTGGATGTCTGTAGCAATGCAATTTCTGAAACCATGACTATTGTAGATAGTTGTATCAAAAGTAGATTTGTTTATATGTCCATGCTGTTTACCAAAACTGGATAAATTCATTTCTATGTCTGACAGAATCCATACCATAGAAACAACCATAAAGACACAGCAAACAACCATAGACTCCATAGAAACAAATTTAGAAGCACATTTACTAGCATGTTTAGAATCACGTTTTAGATCTTTAGAAAAAAAAATTCAGCACAGAAAAATGAAAACTCAACAGATCAAATTCTTATCCCAACTCAACAACCATCACCTCAACCACAATCACAACCACAAGTATCTGCCAATCAAACCAACAACATCTCCATACTCATCAAAGATACCACTGAGCGTGAACAAAAACTCCAAAATGCAGTTTTATTTGGATTAGATGACAACAACGAGCCCAATATCACAAAAATTAGCAGCAGCAGCAGCAGCCATCATACACCAATCATCACCCCCGATGAAATCATTGAAGTTTCCAGAGACAGCCCACAGTACAAGAACAACGACGGCTCGGTGGCCCCCCGATTCTGCAGAGTAGTATGTAAAAATGAGTCCAGCAAATGGAAATTTATTTATATTATAAACTCCATTGCCAGAGCCAACCCCATCCATAGCAAACTTCGATCACGGCCAGACCTATCCATATTACAATGTATCTGCTCCCATGAACTTTGCGCAGAACTCAAAAGATGCCAAGAACTAGGTGACACTGACTTATACATAGACTACTGCGCCGACTGCATCAAAAGTAAGGCCCACAATCCATCCCCCAACATCCAACCCACCATCCCCCAACAACAAACCAACATCCAACCCACCATCAATCAAAACTAGGTACGCACGCCCCTTACTTCCTCAACACCAACCACTACTAACCTTAAATGTAAACTAATTAATGCAAGAAGCAACGTAAACAAAATGCCTGAACTACTCCTCTTATTAAATACTGCCACATTCAACATTATATTTGTCTGCGAAACATGGCTAAATGCATCCCTCCCAGACTCCATTATCACAGTACGAGACTACTGTGCACACATGCGAACAAATTAACCTTACTGCTAATGTGGGCGGCCTCCTGCCCATACCCTCTTATCTTTCTTGGTGACCTCAATCTACTTCTTATTAATTGGACCCTAAATGAATGTACGACTGAACCCATCCATGCAACCCTATACAATGCTGTTACTAATCTGGGACTAGATCAACTAGTAACTAACAACACTAGATTCAACAACTGCCTTGATCTCATCTTCTGCAACAGTTTAAGCTCAATTTATGGACCACAAATAAAAGAACCCTTTTCCAACAGTGACCACAGCATGATTGACTTTTGTCTCAATATANAGCATCATAACAATAAAACCCCAAATTATAACTTAAAAAAAGCCTATGATCTCATAGACGCCGACCTCTCATCTCTTGATTGGCAAACTCTATTCTCTGGCTGTAACACTGCCGATGACCATTATAACATTTTCTTGCTTGAAGTCAAAAGAACTATCAAACTACATATACCACTAATAACTACCAAAACGAAAAAAAACAAACTGCCCATATCAATAAGGAAGCTCCAATCCAAAAAAAAAATCTCTCTGGCGGAAAAACAAAACTGGCTACATAGCAAACTTTAAAAACCACTACAAAAATATATGCCACCAAATAAAGACTGAATGCACCAACTATCACAGCAAACAAGAGGAAAACCTTCTGTGCACAAAATCCAACTGCACCTTCTAAAATTTTGTAAACAACAAACAGACTTGAGATCCATCCCACCCCTAAAAGGACCTAACGGTAAAGAATTTAATGATGAAACAGTTAAAGCCAACCTCTTCAACACATTCTTCGGCTCAGTCTTTGTAAACAGCAACGGCTCATGCCCAACATTCCCTAGTCATACCACAAATAATTACAACAATCTAACACAAATAGATTTCACAGAAGATAACATTGAAAAGGCACTACACAACCTAAAACCATCTCTATCAATTGGACCTGATGGTCTATGTGCATACTTCCTAAAAAAGCTTTCCACTGCTATGGTTGAACCTCTAAGCACCCTTCAGGACCAGCTCCCTACCAAACCTATGGTCACTAGCCACAGTCATCCCCATCTTCAAAAAGGGAGACCCCAGCCTAATTGAAAATTACAGACCAATCTCTTTATGCTGCATCACCTGCAAAGTCATGGAATCAATCACAAACCAATCCATGACCCTCCACTTAGAAACAAACAACCTACTCTCTAACAAACAATTTGATTTCAGAAAAAAATTATCCTGTAATCTACAACTACTACACTGCAAAAACATATGGACTTCAAAACTCGATCAGGGCAAAACAATAGATGCAATTTACATAGACTTCTGAAATGCCTTCGATTCAGTGGTACATGACAATTGAATCAAAACTACTTCTAAAACTAAAAACCTATGGCATTTCCGGATCCCTGCATAAGTGGATAGCTGCGTTCCTATCAAACAGGCAACAAGTAGTCAAAATAGGGTGTGCCCTATCAAACCCTGCACCTGTTAACAGCGGCGTCCCCCAAGGCAGCATTTTAGGACCCACACTCTTTATACTCTACATAATTGACCTTTGCAATCATATTACAAGCAATTGTGTTCTCTTCGCCGATGATGTAAAACTATTTAACACCACCGACAACACTGCTACCCTTCAAAAAGATCTTGACTTTGTGTCAGAATGGTCAAACAACTGGCAACTCCAAATCTCAACCAACAAATGCTCTGTCCTACACATTGGCAAAAAGAATCAGAACACCAAATACAAGCTGAATGGACACGACCTTACAGATGACCCTCACTTGTCAAAGACCTTGGAGTACTCATATCTAATGATCTAAGTGCCAAAGCCCACTGTTAGAACATTGCCAAAAAGGCATTAAGAGTTGTAAACCTAATCTTGCGTAGCTTCTTTTCCAGTAATATTACACTACTAACCAGAGCATACAAAACATTTGCTAGACCAATTCTTGAATACAGCTCATCTGTCTGGAAGCCGCACTGCATATCAGACATTAATACAATTGAGCGTGTCCAGAGATATTTTATGAGAAGAGTCCTCCAATCCTCTGCTCGCAACAGAATATCTTACGCCACTAGACTTGAAATTCGGGGCTTAGAAAACTTAGAACTATACCGCCTTCAGCATGACCTAAGCGTAGTTCATAAAATTATCTGCTACAATGTCCTACCTGTCAACAACTACTTCAGCTTCAACCACAACAATACACGAACATACAACAGATACAAACTCAAAGTGAACCGCTCCAAACTCGATTGCAGAAAATACGACTTCAGCAACAGAGTGGTCAATGCCTGGAACACACTACCTGACTCTGTGGTCTCATCCCCAAATCCCCAAAATTTTAACCTTAAACTGTCTACTGTTGACCTCACCCCATTCCTAAGAGGTCTGTAAGGGGCGTGCATAAGCGCACCAGCATTCCTACCGTCCCTGTCCAAATGTTCCCTTTTATTTGTACTCATTTTATGTATTCAAATAATGTTATACTTATGTATATTATCAAATATGTATTTGACAAAATAAATAAAATAAATAAATAAATAAATAAAATAAAAATATGTACATTAAACTGAGCTGAAAATTTTACTCATTGTTAGTCTTGAATGAAGAGCATACAGTATCTAGTTAAGCATTCAGAATTGCAGACACCATCATCAAATGAATTTTCATAAATGTTGGTAGGAGTCTGTGTTATTTTTTGGGGAAAATGCAAACTTATATAGCTAATAAAAAGTAAGCCAGGAGTAATGTCATTTTTTATTCTAAATACAAAACAAAACACAGTAAGGATATTTAAATTTATTACATTTTTTCCTTAAAAAATACTTATGTGATTGTGAAATTGAAAAAATATTTGAATTGGGCTATAATGTTTAGAATTAGCTATTTATTTTCTTTGTACCCCTTTATTAAACTTCTGCTTTTAATTAAATCTGCCCTTAAAAAACCCCCACTAACTGGACCCAGCCTTGTAAGAAGGAAGAAAACTGTCATTACATGGTGCCATTTGTGGAATCTCCATCTGATTGGAGCGAGTGTTAATAGGGGGGCAAGTTTAAGTCTTTGCACAGCAAAGTAACTGTCACAGCAACTGTTACAGTCCTGACCTTCCCTAGAATCCTTGAAGCTTTATCTTACCATTCCTAACGAAATGTAGTCAGCTGGGAGTAACACTCTTCATGAATGTTTCTGATGCTTTCATATGGCAGTGCCCCATTTCCCAACCCTCAGAACCAGTTCAAAAGAATGTCATAGTTGATGTATCAAAAGCCATTGAGATATCAAGGAACACAAGAATGGATGCACCACAGTCATCTTGGCTAAATTACATGCCTTCAACAAGTGTGACTAAGTCTATATCCAATTGAATTCCAATTGAAACCCAACTGAAATGGGCCTGTATAATCTGCTTCCCTCAGGTTCCTTTGCAACTGCAATTGCAGCCTGAGCACCATCTCAATAATCTTTCCTAAAAATGCAAAGTTGAAGAATGGATAATAGATGTTTAAGATAACTAAGTCAAAGGACAGCCTCTTCAAGGGAGAGGGTGTGCATTACTGCTTCCTTCTAAACAGACGACCCTGACCCTAACCCATCTCTCAAAGAACCCAATAACACCACATAGACCCAACTACTCTACCCACCTTGCCATATTAATAACTGTGGGTCCCCAAACAAAGGGGCAAATAAATAACAGAGAATTATGTTCCTTTCCTCAAGAGTCACTGATCTGATCCCACCTGAGATCATAATGCCAGATTAAGTCCCCATGCACCTTGGCTGGACCTGCCTAGTTTAATTTGGTCTGGATCTGAATGACTTTATCTGCCAAATTGCCAGAATAATCCTTGCATTGTCAGCACATGGTTTATAATTTGTCTCTTCCTAGCAGAAACCTGGTCATTCTAAAAATGACTATTGGGTAACTATCAATGTGTACAATGAAGGTGAAAAAGATCACTTTTGCCAACTTTATTGCAAGGAAGGCAATCAATCTATCCATGGCAACAAAATGATATCAACATATTTTATTACCAGATCATATCATAACTGCCTCGAGGTGAGAGAGAAGGACAAATTCAATGTATGGGCCATCAATGACTTGGGACAGATCCATAGATTCCCTGACACTCATAGATTCTGAACTACTGCAGACTGAGTGTTAGATAGTGGGTAGAGATGACAGGAGACAGACTTCCAAAGCAGCTCTTTATTTCAGCTCTTGTGTAAGCAACCAGCAAAGAGCAGTCTGACAGCTTGCCCTTTTATAGGGAGCTGTCAGACAGACCAGCCAATAGCGTTTGAGCTTTTTCCCGCTCAAACGCTGGACCTGGTTGGAACCATGCAACACAGTTGAAACAGTTAGAACATAACACCCCTCCCCTCCTGGATGGAGCTGTCCAGCATACGTAATCACGCAGGTAGGCGGGGCGTTTTGGAGCCCTACTAGACCTGCGCAATTCAGTTGGTGGTGAGGCAGCGGCCTGTGCGGACAGGTCTGCTGCCGCTCCGGGGCTCGAGC
>QLTV01003428.1:78599-118636 GCA_003457575.1 Thermophis baileyi
TATCGTTTGCTTCCAGGAAGCAGTCGAATCGCCGCATGTAGGAGTCCCATTTCTCCCGGGTCGCGTCGAAAGGCGCCGGCGGGTGGAAGTTTGACATAGCGGCAGAAGGAGGCAGGAAGATGTCTGCCTGGCTGGTTGAAAGTGCTGAAGAAGCTAGTCACAGTTCTCCTGGCCCAAGCCCTCGTCGCCACTGTTAGATAGTGGGTAGAGATGACAGGAGACAGACTTCCAAAGCAGCTCTTTATTTCAGCTCTTGTGTAAGCAACCAGCAAAGAGCAGTCTGACAGCTTGCCCTTTTATAGGGAGCTGTCAGACAGACCAGCCAATAGCGTTTGAGCTTTTTCCCGCTCAAACGCTGGACCTGGTTGGAACCATGCAACACAGTTGAAACAGTTAGAACATAACACTGAGGCTACTAACTGGCAAACTAAACTCCATGAATAATGGAATCTAGTTGCTCACGTAGGAATACTACTTCAATGACTTATGGATAACAACATCCTCCCCCATCACTCAGTGTCTCAGCTGATGTAAAACCACCTCCCAAGTGGGCACAATTCCTCTCTCCCTCCCTCCCTCCCTCCCTCCCTCCCTCTCTCTCTCTCCCCTCTCTCTCTTTCTCTCTCTCTCTCTCTCCTTTCAGAAGAGCAAATGGGGGTAGGGAAGAGAAACCTTGCTGCATTCCATTCTATCTATCTATCTATCTATCTATCATCTATCTCCAATGTATATATTCACAAACAGATATATAGAGAGATTTTTTTCATAAGTAAAAGACAAATCTAAAAAAGGAAGAATAAAAAGACAAAGATGCAAAACAAGAAGAGATAACTAAAGATACTAAAGTATATGAATTCTGCCCTTTTCAACAGATATTAACAAACACATATTCTCCCTCAGGGGTGGGTTCTGGATCCTTTTGCTGCCGGTTCGCTCAGGGTTGTGTTGTGCCCGTGCGCCCACAGCAATAAAAAATCCAAGATGGTGGCGCCCACAGAGACACCGACAGAACTGGCTCCGTGACGTCATCACCGATTTACTAACGGTTCTAAAGAACCAGTTAGAACCGGTAGGAACTCACCTCTGCCTTACATTTTACAAAGATCCCTTCAGCCCCTTATTTATTCCTTATATTTTTCAATCAATAAGTCCATATATCATCATTTCATTTTTCTTCTCTTAGCAAAAAGTCCATAAAGATTTCCAGTCTTTCAGAAAAGTTACTGTTTTCTTCTTGACCAATAGGTTTTGCCATTTGTGCCATTTTCAATATCCATTTCTCCATTGTGGGATGTTCAGTATCTCTCCATTGTTTCAAATATGCAGCTATCTTGACTTTTTTTTTTTACCTTCTTTAAAGATACTCCTGTTAATATTTGATTTTTTTTATTTGACCAACCATGATTGCTGAAAAATATCACAAGTAGACAAAACATTGCTCCAGTATCAGTGAAACAATTAAACATTAATTAAACACTTAATTGAACTCTAACTTATGTTTCTATTGGATGAATAAAGTACAGTCCTTGATGTTGATGACTACTGAATTTCACTAAATTATTTCTAAATTTACTCTTCCACTGTTTTTCTTTTTTCTTTCTTTTCTTTTTTACCAGCAGTAATTCAGAAATAACTGAGAAATCCAAAAAAAATGTTGAAGGTCCCATGACTTGTTGATCTATCTCTCGATCTGTAATATTTCTTAAATATGTAGTGCCCAAACATTTATACAATATAAGATTACTTTAAACTTAGAAGAGAAAAGGCCAGATATAAAAAAATCCATTAATAGTTATTAAACTGAAAAAGTGTCTATTCTTGCCTAAATGGAGGACTTTGTTCATGCTACAATTGGGAGGCATTTTGAATTATTGTTACAGTCATTCAGCTAGAAAGTAAAATTAAACTTTCTTTTATTGATTTATCTTGCATTGTTGGTGGCTAATTGCTGCATTTTTATACCAACTGGAACTTCTGTGATTTTGTCAATAGTGCCACATAGAGCACTTTAAAGTATTTAAGACAAGATATAACAAAGATAGGAATAATTATCACTGTATCCAATTTGATTGAAAACGGATATAACTGATGCAAGTCCAGTGACAGCCTAAAAGTAAAAATTACCTCACAATTGCAAACCTGCTTTTTAAAGACAGCACCAACCCAAACAATCTGAACCAGGATTCAAGAGTACTGATTGCTATCATGGAATTGGATGAATAGGAAAAAGTGGGGGGGGGGTTTATCACAGTTTAAATTTTAAATAGTGTTGATATTATTAAATAATTTGGGGGTTTTGATCTGTTTTTTTTTAATTCTTCCAAACTCTTGCAAGATGAAATCTTTCTACAATTTCCCCAAAATCTGATGTTTGTTCTTATAGAATAATATTTCAACACTTGCATTATGTAATAAAATATGTCTGTAAGTTCCATTTAGGTTTTTAATGAAAAATCGAATAAATTTTTTTCAGTAAAGTTAAATACAACAATCATTACTATTGTGTAGCAGTAGCCTTGCTTGCCTCACGCAGTCAAGATAGAATGGAATGGAATGGAGTGGAGTGGAGTGGAGTGGAGTGGAGTGGAGTGGAAAGGAATGGAATGGAATGGAATGGAATGGAATAGAATAGAATAGAATAGAATAGAATAGAATAGAATAGAATAGAATAGAATAGAATATGATCATGTACAGGGCCATAACAAGAAATGTTAAAAAGAAAAGAATCAGAATTTCAATCAATACAGCTAAAATATTCTGAAACTCAAAGAAACAAAATTTATTTGTAAAAAATCTTTGGTGAAAATAGGTTATTTTTAGCTTCCCCATGGGGAGGAAATAAGGGAGGGAGAGAGGGAGTAGGAAGGAAGAACGAAAGAAAAAAAGGAAAGAAAGAAAGCAAGAACAGAAAGAAGGGAGACAGAAAGAAAGCAAGAAAGAAAGAACGAAAGAAAGAAAAGAAAAGAAAAGAAAAGAAAAGAAAAGAAAAGAAAAGAAAAGAAAAGAAATATTCATGGTTGGGATGTATTGTTTTCACCTTTATTTATTAAATTGGCCCAAGAATGTACAGACCTCTTTTTTATTATTGTAAATCACCTTTTCCATGGTATGCAATTTGTCTGACTTTCCATGTTTCAAGTCAGATCTGGACAAAGAAATCATGAGAGAAAATTACATGTGTTTTGTTGGTTTGTATGTTTGTTTTTCTAAATCAAAAAGCATGAATAAGAAGCAAAAGGGAAGGATTTCTCTGGAACTTTTCAAACTGAGGTGATGGATAGTCAATAAACATCATGTTGTATTAACCAGAACTGGAATAATTCCAAGAAATAATGCTATGAAGAGAAGGTATTTTTTTAAACCACTAGACAAGGTAAGAGTAGGTTGCTTGTATCTCCATAATCAAAGATAGAAAGACAGATTAGATTTATAAAGAAGTTGACTTCCTTCCTTGTAGAAATCATATGGCACTAGTTAGGAGTTCCTCAAGTCTGATGAATCTGTGGTATGCTACTGTACTGAATCCTCATTGGAATAAAGTCAATGTTGTTCTGAACTGGTAAATAACCAACGGAAATATTTGGCCTCACTAAAAAAAAAGGAGGTATTTTAACTAGACTTATTTTTTATGTTATATTTTAAAAGGAAAGATATAAAGATGTGTTATCTTGAAACAGCACATCTTAAATATATGAAGAAAACTGAATTTGCTGCACTCAGTTTGTCTTCCCACATGCTAACACTAGCACACTTTTCTCCTTATGATGCATCTTCAATCATCACTTTTGGCATATCTTAGAAATTTGTTTGGTCCACTCCAGCCAAGTGGAAACAGGCTCAAATAAATTAAAATACCATTTAGGCTGTATGGATGCCCTGTAACTCAAATGAGATGGTTCAAAATGGCTAAATAATTACAACATTGGGGAGTGGGGAATGACATTTTGATAACATATTTAATAATGATAGCCAAATTCATTCATGCTTGAAAAAAACTGCTAAATATATAAAATATATAATAAATAATCACACAGCTGTAGTAAGAATTAGTATAGTAGGTAGCACGGATGGGCAGCAATCTACTTTATGCATCAGAAAAAAATAACAAAATGTGGTATCTTGAAGAGGAACTTTTAGAATTTGTTCATTTTTCACTGTTGACCTACGCAATGTTATGCATAGCTAGTTTGAACTAGATACTGCCATGTACGTAAGGGGTACTACTAATTAAAGATGCACACAATTTCAGTCTTGATGAAGATATAAGTGAAAAATAAAACCTTTTATTGAAGTGATCAGTTAATTATACATATTTGTTCTTATACAAGTAAGGCATAAGATAATTAATGGATAGGTAGTCCTCCTTTAATGACCACTCCTCAGCAACAGTTCAAACTGAGAGCAGTGCTGAATTAGGAGAATTACAACCAGTATTCACAGTTGCAGACCTTACAGCATCTTCACAATCATGTGATTTGGCCTTAATAGCAATCACATACTTGTGATGATTGTGGCATCCTGCACTCATGTGATCACCATTTGAGACCTTCACTGACAGATTCTGACTAGCAAAGTCAATGGGGAAACCAGCAGGAGAGCAGAAATGGCAATCACATGACATCCCACTTACTCATCCCATGGGATTTGCTTACTAACAGCAATTTGAATTGCCAAAACTGCCATCCAAAGTCTGCTGTTTTATGTCACTTAGTGAAACTGAAACCACAATTGATGGTGTTAGAAGGGAAATTTTGGCCAGCCAAAGGTCACATACAGGTGCAATCAATGTAATATAATATATTTTAATAGTATATCCTGGCCTGAAACCTGACTGAAAAGGATCTAAATCAGTGGTTCTCAACCTTTCTAATGCCGTGACCCCCCCGCACCCCCCCCACTGCCACGCGACCCCCTCCCCGTGCGTGATGATGTGACAAAGGGGGCATAGCACCAGGGGTGAAGTTCTCCCGGTTCAGGCCACCCGGATGCCACTATTTGGGTTCTTTTACCCTCTGCGCATGCGCAAAGCGTTCTGCGCATGCACAGAGGGTAAAAGAACCCAAATGGCAGCGTCCGGGCGGGTGGGCAAAGTCTCCCGCTTCTGTCGCTACCGGCTGTCCGGCAACCCGCAGGCACGGCCGAACCAGGAGCATTTCACCCCTGCAGTGACGGTGGCACCAAGATGGCGGGCTAACACGTGCGGCGACCCCTGTGAAATGGTCGTTCGACCCCCAAAGGGGTCGCGACCCACAGGTTGAGAACCGCTGATCTAAATGATTTATTTCCTCCAGAACTGGAGTTATAAACAAATTATCTATCCTGCTATATCCTAAAATTACTTGCATGGACATTATAATCAATGTTCCCTCTAAGCTGCGCGGCAGTTTCCAACTGCCGCGCAGCGATTTTCAATGTCAGAGGGAACATTGATTATAATGGCAATAGGATAAAGTGCAATAAAATTCAAGCTGCAGCCTATGAATATTTTTTTTCTGCTTTGGGTAAAAAACTATTGTTTTCTCCTATCTCACTTCATAATTCTTCTATTTTAAGTACCATTCATTTTTTATGGAAGTTTAAAGGCAGAAAGATAAAACAAACCCAAAACACAGCAGATACAGACTTCTAAGTTGTGTTAACCATTTGGAATTTAGGAAAAGATATATAAAACAGCAGGCACTTTATTAGAGACCACAAGAAAGACAAGGGAAAGGAATGGCTAGTGAGGCTTCCTAATAAGGAACTAAAATTACCATAAGAAATAATTAATAAAATACATGATTCCATTATGCTTGTCTGCTGGTAGGGATAATGATTATTAAAGAAGCTAATAGGTGCTGATAGCACATTTCCTCCTTTCTGTACCAAAAAAAAAAAAAAAAAAAAATGGCAAGAAATTTTTTTGGAAAGGTCTAACAATATAGCAAATACCTGGATAAGAATGTGCTTTTAGGTCATATTTTGCCTGCAAAATCTATCTTAGAATCATTTTGATACATATTCCTTACCACCAACAGAAAAAAGAGTGCTCTAAGGGTGTTCCATTTTCCTGTCAGGCAGACTCTGTTGTCATCTAACTATACCTGCTTGACAGCAGTTTGTAAGACTTAAGTGGCCCACTTTTACTTTAAGAGAGCTGCTTGTTGGAAACATTGATTTTGGCCTTCGTTGGCATGACTGGAGAATTGGAGTTGCTAAGAACTGATCCAATTAGGGATCCAATTGGGGATTGAGACACACAGTTTTGAGAATATTAGTAAATCAGCAACTTTTTGAACAAGTATGGTATAGGGCCCAGTCCAGCCAGGAAATCCAAAAAAAATACATGGTCTATGTATTGAAAGCCATTATCTTAGAAGTATTTTCCTTAACTTTTCTCTGATAGAGATTATTTTCTGAAGAATACTCTGAAAGTCCAGTTGAAATGGATTTAGGTAAGCAATATTCTTTTTTTCATGTTGTATTTTTTATTAGTTTATCAAAATATAAAATACAAAAATACAAAGAAAAATGAATGTATATCATCTGTACTGTTTGCTGTTTGCTGAGAGGCAAATTGCTGGGAGGCAGAGGCAGATTTTTCCCCCCTTGTTTTCCTCCCCCCAAACTAAGGTGCATCTTATACTCCGGTGCATCTTATACTCTGAAAAATATGGTATTTTTCCCTCCTTAGTAGTTCCCAAGTAGTTCTCAATTTTGCCCTCGAGCACCATAAAGAAGTCACTAACAGTTCCATTTATTTATTATGTAATATCCTGTTTCACCCATCTAAATTTGCTGCAGTGCCACAGGGCACTGTGGTCTTTAGTTTGGGTACCACAACTCTATAAACCCTTAAAAAGGTTTTCTAATATTTAATTTATGACATATTTAATATATCATGATAGCCGTAAATATGAAATTTAAAGCTGACACTATTATATAAAAATCTAGATTACTTGTCATTTGCACCCAATATTTTACAATTGGTTATTACTTGAAATCCAACTTCCAATGTGATTGATAGCTGATGGGGGGGTTTTGAGAAAGTCTTATAATGCACAAATTTGATGCAAAAGAAATTCTTGGTGTATCAGAATAAAAGTCCGTGTTCCACTAGCTCATTATATATTGGTGTTTTCCTGCTATCAACAGGGTGAGGATTTTTAAGTTACAGTTTGGTTCTCCTAGCAAACACGAATAAATCCTTATACTTGGTTGAATTACTGTATCTTTGCAGTAAATAAATAAGGTTTAAATTTATATTTGGATGTTGTGGAGGGTAGAAATTGTATCGAGATTGAAAAATGTTTTAGAAAAAAGTAAGTAATATGTGAAGATCTGCTTGCTTGTGAAGAGCACTACATCATTAGAGGAAAGCCACCATTATATATATCTGGAAAGTATATTATTCTTAAAACTGTCAGCCTGATAAGGTGTTGTGCAAATACTCTGATGTATGAAGTGCCCGGAGTGTAGCAGTCAGTTTTCATTCTGGAGAAAGTGCAGCACAAGTATTTGACTTTAACACATGTAGTGCCATGAAAAGTGGAAGATTAAATTGTTCATTGATTGGCTAATCATGAGATTGTTGAAGATGATATGCTTCTCCCTGTCTTCCCAATCCAATTTTGTCATCAACTGAATGTTTTTAAAATGTTACAAAACAGACATGGTTATAAATTCAATAAACTGGAATTACAGGAATTTCTTTGAGTGTCTCATTCAGGAAACAGAAATGATGGCCTAGTTCATTTGCCTCAAGCTGACAAGAAGGCTCTTATACACAAGCATGCTTCAAAGGGGTCATTCTCAATGTCCTAACCGCTTTGTAAAATGTTTTGAAATCTTCCGTAAATCTTAAGCCACTTTAAAGGACAGGTATCCTCTCAAAATTCACAGTCGGCATGCTCAAAAGTTAGCACTCTTTAACCTTCTAATTTGAACCAGTAAAAAAAAAAAAAGTATACTGCATCTAATTTGAACCAGTAAAAAAATCTACACTGAATCCATCCATAAATCTTAAAAAAAAAGGAGGAGAGGAATAAATGAAAATGTTGATACAGTAAAGGCAAAATGGTGTTAAAGTAAATAGTGGCAAAATATTAAGTTACATTTTAGGGTCTGATGTTCATTTACATAACTAAGCAGAGTGTCTATTTGGCCTTTTTTGTTTTAATTTGCTTATTCTAATTTACCATTTACATATTACATTCAACATTCTTGTTACCTGTGTATTGGTGATTTTATAAGCTTTAAGTGTTCAGGAAAATGTTGACAAAGTGATAATTTGATATTATTATGAAGTTTATTGAGAACATTTATTTATTTATTTATTTGATTTATATCCCACCTTTATTTTGTACAGTTCAAGATGGATCACATAAGTATCTCACTTACTTTTTTCCTCCCAGCAAAAAAAACTGTTAGATGAGGCCCCTCTCCTGTTTAACCTATTTTTATCTGATCTGGCTTCTTACATTGCATGCATTGAGTCTCATGCCCCAAAGCTGTCAAATACGAAGATTCCGCTTCTTCTTTATGCTGACGATGCGGTCCTTATTTCACAATCAAGGCCTGGTCTAAAAAGGCTACTCTCTGCATTTGGGTCCTACTGTACTGAGAATTTTATGTCTATTAATTACGGCAAATCTAAAGTTTTGGTGTTCTCTAGAGCTCGGAAACTATACAATTGGGCTATCAATGGCAACGTTATTAGGCAGGTTTTTCATTTTAAGTATTTGGGGATTCAATTTCAGAATTCCGGTGCCTGGATTAAACATCGTTCCCAGGTGTTGAATTCGGCCTCCTGTAGCCATCAGCAGATTATGATTCTTTTTTACCCAAGGGGGTCAGTTTATTCCTTCTGCTTTGCGCATATATAAAGCTAAAACCATGGCCCAAATTCTCTATGGTATCCCCATTTGGATACGAGGTTTCAAGGACTGTATTGAAAGAACTCAGGCCGCCTTTCTCAGGAAACTTCTAGGTCTTCCTCCCTGCGTTGGATTTGCTTCGATGTACCTGGAACTGGGCATTCGGTCACTCGAATTCATGGCGTGGATTAATACATTCAAATGGCGGTTTCGGGTGCTCTTCTCGGCAGTCCCTGGTAGCTACCTCAATTAATTCATCTTTCTATACTTTACCCATCCCCAAGTATAGAAGAGTCTTCTCCTTAGCCCGTTTTAATGTTTTGCCCTCAGCACTACTCGATGGACAATTCAAGAGGCGCCCACTCAGTGAGCGATTATGCCCTTGTGTTAGGGCTGAGGTTGAAACTGTGGAGCATGTCCTATTACACTGCCCTATGTATAATACAGCAAGATCCAAATTATTGCCTTTTCTTAGAATCGATCCCTTGGGCCCTAATGCTGGTAATCTGGTTCTCTATTGTCTAGGGGATGATTTCCCCTATATTACTTCACAGGTTTCTAAATTTTTGTTAAGAGCTGTAACTATCAGGGGAGAATGTTGTTATTCCCTTTAGCCAAGGCTTTTGGTGCTAATTGTTGTTGTTGTTGTATTTGTATTTTGGTCTGTGACTGTAAATAAATTTCATTCATTCACTGTTAGATGAGAAAGATTGGCTGGCCCAAAGTCATCCAGACAATTTTCAAGTGTAACAGAAGATTAAAATTCAGTCCAATTGCTTCTAGTCCAGTTAACCAAATTGGCTCTTTTCCAACTGCTGTTTTCTAGAGAAGACACAGACTTTTCTGAGGCTGGTCTTCAGAAATCTTTTAACTACTGTCTAGTACCACCCCTCACAGTGATAATTAGTACAGCTGTGTCTTCATGTCAACCAAATCAAAAATGACCACACAGCTATGCAGGAAAGCATTTAATTGCTTAAACCATGTTGTGATTAGCCAACAAAGAAAAAAGTAAAAGTAAGAAACAGCCTTCTGCAAACAGGTGGCATTTGAGCTGATTGTACTTACTGAGAGAAGAATTTGGATTTATTTAACTGGGGTTTTTCTACATTTTAGTCTGTTTTAAAATAATGCCTTAATAATGTTTTGATTTAGTTGTTAGCCACTTTGAATATTATCCATTGGATGGAAAGGCACAATATAAATCCAATAAGTAAATGAATATGAATTTCTTAATAGATATGTCATGAAATGTAATATCAGCTTGCTTATTTATTTTGTACTTCATATATTGGGTTACAGTTTATAGGCTGAAAAAAATATAACATTTCAATATTTAAGGATAAAATGCAAATACAAAACAGTAATTTAGAAATAATATAAAAGTTTACTTGGTATGTTTGTTAAGGATATCAAGAATAAAAGGTAAAGGAAATAAAGTTCTCCATGGAGGTTGGAGCTAGCATTCAGAGTGGGTTGTCTCGTCCAATCAGGATGAGGACTGAGTCTGTCAATCAAATTCTATCCCTGTCCGCCATCTTGCCTCCCAGTTAGACTCAGTCTTCAGTGAGGCAAGACGTGGTTCCTGTCATCTCTGAGTGCTAGCTTCAAACTCTGGCTATTTCTGACACAGTAATCTGTTTATTCTGCGTTTGCCTTTCCCTGTGCCTTGTCATTGGCTGTCAGGGGAGGTTTTCGGCATTCGGGTGGCTGCCCTTGCCGTGCTGATGGCTGTCAGCTGTGAAGCCCTTCTCAGCGCTTGCGCTTGGGCCCTGAGGGCCTTGAGATCGGCCCTCAATACCGGAGCTTTAGTTTGAGGAGTGAAGCGTGGAGCTGGATATCAACTTTACTACCATGCCTTTGCCATACCATATCGTGCCTTTGCTCCACTTCTCCTTTATGCTCCGAGGCGCCCGTAAGCCTCTGGCTGCAGGGCGGGCGGTTGGGACGTTTTCTTTCCCCTCCCGCTTTTCTGCTTGGCTGTGAGGGGGTTGAAGTTGCCTGTCGGGCTTGCTCGCTGGTGATCGCCCCCCCTCCCCCTTTCGGAACTCGTACAGCCAGCAGTTAGTGCCTGGACCATTTGGGCTTGCCCTAGGTCGGCACTTTGGCGCCGGACAGTTTTTCGCGCCATAAACAATTAGCAGAAACATCGGCTACCTTCTCCCTGCTGTTGCCGAACGGTGGCCATTTTGTGGGTCCTTGAGGCTGCCTTCTCCATCGCGGTGGCCATTTTGAGAGCCTTGGAACTCCGCCTTTTATATTGCGGCTTTTTTGGGTCGTTTGCCTCATGGCCGACCCCTGCCTTTCTGCTGCCGGAACTAAGCCTCCTGGCAAGAGGCACAGGAAGTCCTCTAAGGAAGAGGTCACCCGGGAGGTTTCTCCTCCGCCCCTCAGGGGAGGTCGGGCCCAGCCTCAGTCCCCACGCGATGAGCAGGTTGGGACGCGCCGTGGGGCATGCACCCAGGGGCGCAACATCAACTGGGCATTGCCCATGGTGACCAGTTGGCCTTGGATCATCCTGGTCTGCTCCTGCTTGCTAATAATGTCTGGGGCTCTGGGGGGTTCCTTAACCCTGCCATATATCCGTCTCTAAATCTGCGTCGGTTGCAAAAGGCAACTTTTAATAAAGAATCATAAAAACAAAATGGTTGAAAGCAAAAATCTGAGTGACAGAAAGGTGAAAGAAAAATAAAATTAAAAAATGGAATACCTCTTAAAGGAGATCTATTATCAGTACCGTGAATAAGCTCCTTGGTGTCTGCTTAAAAAAATGAAATATATATATGAGGAGTTGACTCCCCTTAGAAAGTGTTGTAAGTCATTGGACACTGAAAGTCTCCATGGGTGCCAAAGCAGCATAGTTTCTACTTTGATAGGATCCATTTGGAAATACAATAACCCACATAAATATAAGGCAAACATTTCAAAGACCCATTTCTACAGCTTTTCATGCAAGTTGTATTCAAGGAACATTGCAATATAATTTCAGTGGTGAAAATGAGGGAAACAGCGGCAAATGTTAATGTACAGACAAATGTTAACAAAATGTTATTTTCCTCTATCTTACAAAGATAAGCAAAAGAAAATTGTGAAGAATGTCGAGCATGATGTACATTTAACTTGTAGGCTTGGAAAAATGACAGAGAGAGAGAGAGAGAGAGAGAGAGAGAGAGAGAGAGAGAGAGAGAGAGAGAGAGAGAGAGAGAGAGAGAGAGAGAGAGAGAGAGAGAGAGAGAGAGAGAGAGAGAGAGAGGGAGAAAGAGAGAGAACATAGCAGCCCAGAAACCCAAAAGGAGCACTGCAATTGGAACTGCCACTATATTGGAACAAAATGCTACAGTCCACTTCTCTAAAGGGCTTAAGCCCCGTTTTTCCAGTAAAATCTGTGTTCCCCAGTAGAAACTGGAATATATTGTTGGAAGAATTCCAGGTCCCAATCCAAACTGGGTTTCTGAAATAAGACACCAGACATATTGCTGTGGAAAGGAAGTGATCCATTTATTCACTAAAGCAACAGGCTTGCTTGTAGAGGCAATTACAAAGAAAATGGGGTACAGAGAGGTTGTTTTATAGGTGGACTAGTCCTTGGTTTTGGGCTTGAGGGGCTTATTGTGTGTATGTGTTGGTTCTAAACTCTGTTAAAAGGCCAACCTTAATTATCCTTCCTTATGTCTCGCTTACTTTTTTTATCGTGTAGATGGTGACTGGGTTTGGGGAAGTGTGGGTGAATGGATTATTTCTCTGGTTAATTACTCTTGCCCAGATAATTGATTTTTTCCTATTTATCAGTTGATTGCTTAGCAGAGGTGTCTTTTGGTGATCTTTATTACAATGTATCTCCTTGATTCACAACACACTTTTCTGCCTTGGTCTTCTGTAGATGGCTTTGGGGCAGTGGAAAAGGGTGTGATTTCTTACAATAAAATTGTGACTATTTCCACAACATAAATGGGCTAGGATGGGCTAGGATGGGAAGAAGGTGACAGCATTTATTTTTTATGCTCAGGAGGCAATGAGCAATCATACTGGAATAGATGGATGGATAGATAGATAGATAGATAGATAGATAGATAGATAGATAGATAGATAGACAGACAGACAGACAGACAGACAGACAGACAGACAGACAGACAGACAGACAGACAGATAGCAGGGGTGGTATTCGACCGGTTCAGACCGGTTCAGGCAAACTGGTAGCGGCAATTTGAATTGGTTCGCTGAACCAGTAAATACCACCTCTGGCTGACCCTGCCCATGCCCGCCTAGTCGCCCGGTCACTGCTCGCCCCTTCCGGACCCTCGCCCCTTCTGAACACTCACCGCTCGCCCCTTCCGGACGCTCGCCGCTCACCCCTTCCGGATGCTCGCCGCTCGCCCCTTCCGGATGCTCGCCGCTCGCCCCTTCCGGACGCTCGCCGCTCGCCCCTTCCAGACGCTCGCCGCTCGCCCCTTCCGGACGCTCGCCGCTCGCCCCTTCCGGACGCTCGCCGCTCGCCCCTTCCGGACGCTCGCCGCTCGCCCCTTCCGGACGCTCGCCGCTCGCCCCTTCCCTCGCCACTCACCCCGCCCACCCACCCCACCCTATATATGTTGCCTTTGCCACACAGCCCAGCATATTGCCTTGCCAGTCGCCTCGCCAACGCCCACACAGCTCAGCTCACCAAAGGTAAGCAATGCATGCCACCCGCTCACCCTTCACCTTGGGTCGGGGACCGGGGCCCCAGGGATGCGCCATTCACCGAGGCCCCAGAGCCGGCGCTCACCTCAGCTGGGTCGGGGAATGCGCCATTCCCTGGCTCCGGCCATGCCCTGGAGCTGCCACCCACTCGCCGCCTGCCTCGGCTGGGTCGGGGAATGCACCATTTTCCAGCTCTGTCCTTGCCCCGGAGCCACTGCCTGCTTGCCACCCGCTCTCCCTTTGCCAGTCGCATGTGTCGCCCCATTTCCGCTCTTTCAGAGGCCCCGGCCCTAGCCCCGCTTCCTCTGCCACAACTGCCTCTTTCTTCGGGCTTACCTTCCTCCCACGGTGGCTGGTCTGGACTCTGGAAGGCAAGTTCTCTTTTTCAGTGTGACTGCGAGAAGCCTCCCAGCCGCTGCCTCTTTGCCAGCTGCTTCCCCGCAGTGGCGGCTGGCTGGAGGCCGCCAAAAACTACCAGAGGTCTCAAATGCACCAAAAAAAAAAAGGTGAACGCATACCCCATTGCCTGCTGTGCTGGAGGGACTTGCCCGGGCAAGTCCGAGCGGAGCAGCAGAGCAAGCAATGGGGTGCACGTGCGCGGAAGAAGAATAGGGCGGTGATGGCAGCAGCTTTTTTGGCGTGTTCAAGACCTCCGGTAGTTTTTGGTGGCCTCCAGCCAGCCTCTGCTGCCGGGAAGCAGCTAGCAAAGAGGCAGCGGCTGGGAGGCTTCTCGCAGTCGCACCAAAAAAGAGAGCTTGCCTTCCAGAGTCCGGACCAGCCGCTGCGGGATGAAGGTAAGCCCGAAGAAAGAGGTGGTCATGGCGGAGGAAGCGGGCCAGCATCTCGTGACAAGGGGGGTGAGATGCGGGCTGGCAGGAAGCCCATCGGCAACTGCTCAGCCCTGGCTTGCCTTCCCCTCTGCCACCAGCCGCCGTGGGAGGAAGGTAAGCCCGAAGAAAGAGGTGGTCGTGGGGGAGGAAGCGGGGCTAGGGCTGGGGCCTCTGAAGGAGCGGAAACTGGACTGGCGAAGGGAGAGTGGGCAGCATGCAGGAGGAGGCCTTTGACAGATTAGGCCAGGCCTGGGCAGAAAATAGGTAGATAGATAGAAATTCAATTTGTTTTCCTACCAGGTTCTGTGGGCATGGCTTGGTGGTGGGGGGGACATGTGACTGAGTGGGCATGGCCATGAGTGACGTCGAGTTGACCACAAACCCACTCAGTCACATGACCCCACCACCAAGTCACGCCCACAAAACCAGTAGGAAAAAAATTTGAATAACACCACTGATAGATGATAGATAGATAGATAGATAGATAGATAGATAGATAGATAGATAGATAGATAGATAGATAGATAGATAGATAGATAGATAGATAGATAGATAGATAGATAGATAGATATAAAATAATAAAATAAAATAAAATAATAGATGATAGATAGATAGATAAATAGATAGATAAATAGATAGATAGGTAGGTAGGTAGATAGATAGAGGGTAGAGATAGGATAGATAGATAGAAATAAAATAAAATAAAATAATAAAATAAAATAAAATAAAATAATAAAATAAAATAAAATAATAAATAAAATAAAATAATAAAATAAAATAAAATAAAATAATAAAATAAAATAAAATATTGTGATCAAGAGAAATCCCATGATTCTGGCAGCTACAGCAAAACTGAGATGCAGAGTTTTCCAGCTAGACAAGCAGGCAGACCTGCAGCAGGCCAACTGGAGTTCATAAGGTTGCTAACACAGAATGGTCACAAATGAGGTTTTCTATTTTCCCTGAGGGAAGGCCACTTTCCTGCTGGATAATCATGATTTACCTTCAGTCTTCATAAACAGTGGACTGATTTATATTTATTTTCTTTATTTTCTTTCAGTTTCTCACAAAAAGAAATCTAGAAGAGATTTCCAAATAGAAATAAAATTGGTCAAAGGCTTTTCTTTAATCAAAGCTGTCAGTTTTGCTATCGCTGCCATTCCATCACGTTCACCATCCATTTTCCATTGTAGGTATTTGTGCATATAAAAGTTTTGCTGTTGTTTTCATATATAAAAGCAAAGTTTCATAAGATATTTCCATTTGTTTGTCCATTAAACCAGAAAAAAAGTCTCTAGTTTTAATTGTGCATTCTCTTTTAAAATCTTCTGAATCAAAATACATACTTGGTCCCAATATTTTCCAGCTTTCTTTCATGTCCACCAAAGATTAAATATATGTACCTACAACTTGATTACATTTTCAACAAATATTTAAAATGTCCTTGTACATATTTGACAGTTTATCCAGAATATGCAACATTTTATTTTTTAAAAAAATATCTTTTAAATCATAATTCAATGTAAATTTCAACCCTTTATTCCATATATTCTCCCATTGGTCTAACTATAGTTTGTATCCATTTTTGCCCATTTTATAATAAAATGTTTAACTTATTCATTCTCTGTTTCCATTTTCAATAAAACATTATACATCTTAGCAATAATATGGTAATTATTTGTACACAACTCCACATCAAATTTAGTCTTAACATTTTCAGATTTATAATTTTTTCTTACCAAGCTTATTTTTTCCTGTTAATTGAGCATAAAGAAACCAATAGCATATAAAGCCTCTCAATTCCAGGTTTTCTCTTGTTTTTAACTTAAATTATCCTTGAGAAAAATTCAACAGATCAACATAAGTTACCATTTTTGTTAAAATATTACTTACCTTCTAAAAATGGTTTCTTGGGATGAGAACTATAAAGGGATTTTTGGAAACAAATTTATCTTTACCTTTTCCAAATTGTCAGTATGGCACACCTAATAAAATGAATTTTGAAATCTACATACAAAATAAAATTACAAACCTGGTAGTTCTAGCTCCCCTCTTACTTTATTATTCTGTAGCAATTTTTATTTAATTCTTGGTTCCTTGCCTTGTCAAACAAATTTGGAAATATACATATTCTGCCATTGCTTAAATACTATATCAGTCATCAGTATAGGTATTGTTTGGAATAAAAATAACATTCTAGGCAAACATTTATCTTAATCACAGAAATTCTTCCCAACAATGAAAGATGCAATTTCCCCCCATCAAATATTTTTTAACTTCATTCCATACCTTAACATAGTTGCTCTGAAACAACATACAGTTCATATTAGTCAAGATTATACCCAAATATTTAAGTTTTTTCTCAATTTTAAAACCAGATTTTTAAATAGAACTTGATATCAGTGCTGAACTACCTTAGATACCTGATCCTTAGACATATTAGACTTCAAGGATTAGGATTAGAATGCTAAATTAAATAGAGATACAAATAGAGATACAAGAAATATCAGGAAAATTTCTTCAATATTGGTGACAATTTGCTTTAATGTAGTTAAAACAAAAATGCTGGCTTAGTAAACCAGCATTTCCAAACCTAATGCCCTTCATATGTGTTGTAATAATGTTCTCATCATTCGTGGTCAGTGAAAATTACATCTGAATAAAAATAGATGAGACAAAAATAAGCTTTAAACTTCTGAATAGCCCAACTATAGAATGAAATGCAATTATCATGTGATAGATCATTTGGCAGATTACTGCAGGTTAGATTATTTTTTTATTCTCTTATTGTACACACGTCTAACATATGTTTATGACAACAGCCTAAATATTGGTAAATTATCACAATATGAGTTATCTTATTACAAAATTATCTGAATTACTTACAGTTTAATTGTCTTTGGCTATCTTTTCTGTTCCCATTGGCAGTACCCCTGCAACAGTCTTTTGGAGAATGTTGATGACAAACCTAATAGTTGTGCCCTTGAACAATATGACAATGAAATCCAATTCTCTGAGTCATTTTTCTTTTCTTTTCTAAGGATTTTTTCTAAGGGCTTGAGCTACATTCCCAGAAGTGTATTTGTGGCTATAAACTTAATTTCTGATGACTGAGACCAAGCAAAAATACACTAATCTCAATTCATTATCAGTCAGTTTTTTCCAACTTGATTTTCCTTTTCCTCAAATGGGAAAATAATTAGTATAGGCAGTATACTGAGGCAAGTGTTTTTAGGGTCAGTGAGTTACCAATCTAAAAAGAACAAATCCCTAGTATAGGTCTCCTGCGTGAGCAGGGGTTTGGACTAGATGACCTCCAAGGTCCCTTCCAACTCTGTTACTGTTAAAGCAGGTACCAAAGTTGTTAGATTCGCGTGGGAATGAAGAGGCAAGACGCAGGGACAGTTCAACACCTTTATTGTCTATTAGCTGGAACTAATACGGACTACCGGCAGGCTGCAGGGAAGCCGCTTTTAAGGGCTTCCCTGAAGTCTGCTAGCCACTGACAGCAGTTTATTTCTCCCGCCGCTAGATTAGCCAATCAGCGGCGGCTATGCAAATTCATACTCCGTACGTCAGTATGTAACACCCCTCCCCTCTTAGTTTCTGTAATGTCCAATCAGTAACCTACGTAGGTCACGTAGTCACGTAAGTAAACAGGGTGCCGAATGGTCCTACTGGGCCTGTGCGATTCAGTTCCTCGGGAGTCTTTGACTGGAGCGGACATGCCTCTTACTGCTCCTTCTCTGTGTTGAGGAAATATCTGGAACCAGCCTCCAGGTGTGGCAGCTGAAGTCTTGACGTCGTTGTCCTCCAGTCCTGGGTGACTTTGCTGGACTCCGGCGGTGGCAGGTAGGTGTTCGCGTTCTATCTTCGGGCTTGAGAGTAGGGCTCCCTGGTGTCTCGCAGATAGGGCCTGGTTCTCGCCGTGGACTTCTTATTGAACTGCATTGTATGGGCCTCGGGTTGCTCCTGTCTTGTTGGCCCGGGCATTGGGTTTCCAGTGAGGTCTCCGGTTGGCGGAGCCAGGATTCGCCCAACCTACTCCTGAGTTGGTCAACGTGTCTTCGCCACACCCGGCTGTCATCTAACTTAACTTTGTACGATTTGGGACCGGTAACTGCGATTACGGTGGCTTTCACCCACTTGGGATCCCCTGCAAAGTTTTGTGTGAAAACTAGTTCACCTGTAGTCAGTGTCCTGGTTGGCTTGCTGGAGTCCAGAGGTGTCTCCAGGTTATACATGGGATTCAGCCTGTCCAGTTGGGACCTCAGTTTCCACCCCATTAGCATTTCAGCAGGGCTCCGGGTAGTGATAGCGCATGGGGTGATGTGTTGTGCCAACAGGAACTGGTCGATCCGTTCCTGCCAGTTTCCCAGCCCCATTCTAGTTAAAGTCTCTTTGGTCATTCTCACCATTCTCTCCACTTGTCTGTTGCTAGCCGGACAGAATGGTGATACGAGCACATGTCTTATCCCTAGGTTGGCTAGGAATGATTCCATGTGTTTGGCTGTCAGCTGTGGCCCGTTGTCCGATACGATGACATCTGGCAGGCCGTGGGTCGCAAACAGCTTCCTCAAGGCTCGTATGGTGGCTTCCTTTATTGATGTGGGCGTGTTGATCACCTCCAGCCATTTAGAATAGGCATCCACCACTATAAGGAATGTTTGGCCCACCATAGGGCTCACAAAGTCTATGTGGACTCTTGACCATGGGCCTTTGGGTGTCTCCCATTCTAATGGAGCGGTCCATGGTGGAGCTGGTCTGGTTTCTTGGCATGGCAGGCAAGTCGCCACCCACTCGGTAATTGGCCACCACAGGTAGCTCCTTGCTAGTGCTTTCATGCGCACTATTCCTGGGTGTCTTATATGTAGTGTCCTTATTACTCTTTTCCGCAGGCTCTGGGACACAACAACTCGCTTCCCCCACAACAAACACCCCTTCAGTACAGATAGTTCGGTCTGTTTATTTTTAAAGGCTTTAATTTCTTCCCCCTCTTCCTCCTGTGGCCATCCCCTTAATACCCAGTTCACAACTTTGGACAGTACTTTGTCTTTCACCATGTGTTCCGCGATGTCTCGAGAAGTGACAGGGCTGGTTCGTTCTATGTCAACCAGCAAAATTTTGGCCACAGGTGTGGGGTCTTCCACGAGGTTGGGTGCTGGACAGCGGCTGAGCGCATCTGCATGTCTGATGCTCTTCCCTGGTCTGTGTGTTAGCTGGTAGCTGTAACCGGACAGGAAGATGGACAAGCGGGTCAGCTGTGGTGACATATATTGTGGTGTTTGTTGGTTTCCTGCAAGTAGACCCAATAGCAGTTTGTGGTCTGTCACAAGTTTGAATTTTCAGCCGTAAAGGTATTCGTGGAAGCGCTTGATGCCGGCCATTGCTGCAAGCACTTCCTTGTCCAATTGGCTGTAATTCCGCTCAGCTGGTGATAGTGTCTTTGAATAATAGGCGATGGGGGCTTCCGAGCCGTTGGGTAGTTTGTGTCTGAGGACCGCCCCCACTCCAAAAGGCAAAGCGTCACACGTTAACAATAGGGGAAGGGTCTCGCTGTACTGCATGAGGACGCTGTTAGATAAAAGCAAGTCCTTTACAGCGGCAAAAGCGTTGGCCTCTCTTTGTCCCCATGTCCACGTGGCCATCTTCCCCAGGAGCCTATGGAGAGGCTCAGTGACGGTCGCCTTCTGCTTTAAAAAAATGGCATAGAAGTTTAGTAAGCCCAGGAAAGCTTGTAATTCTGCCTTGTTCTTGGGAGTCAGTGCCTCTTTGATGGCTTTTATTTTTGCATCTGGGGGGCGAATACCGGACCCGTCGATGAGGAATCCCAGGAACTCTATGCTGGTGACCCCAATCTTACATTTGTCCCTTCTGACTTTGAGCCCCCTTTCTTGAAATCGCCCTAGCACCTCGCCCAGTCTGACTATTAATTGTTCCTCTGAGTCCCCCGAGATGAGGACATCATCAAAATAGGGAACCACTCCAGGGATGCTGTGTAGTAATCATTCCATCATGCTCTGGAACAGTCCTGGGGCCACGCTGACCCCAAATTGCAGGCGGTTGCATTTAAAAGCCTCCCTGTGCGTAACTATTGTCTGGGCTTCAGCTGTGGCTGCGTCCACAGGAAGCTGCTGGTAGGCTTGGGCCAGGTCAAGTTTGGCGAAAAATTTTCCACTGCCCAACGAGTGCAAGAGATGTTGCACAATGGGTACAGGGTAAGCGTTTGGCTGCAGGGCTTTATTAATGGTCCCCTTATAGTCGGCGCATATGCGAATCGAGCCATCTGGCTTCATTGGGGTGACAATGGGGGTCTCCCATGTGGCATGATCAACTGGTTCCAAGACCCCTTGGGTGATTAATTTGTCCAGTTGCTCGTCCACTTTTGGTCGGAGCACAAATGGGACTCTTCGGGGCTTAAGTCTAATGGGGGTGACACTGGGGTCTAGGTTAAACAATATAGGCTTGCCCTTATATTTACCTAGACTCCCATCGAAGATGGTTTGGAAGTCGGCCAGAAGCTTGTCTAACTTGTCCCCTTGGATTTGATGTAGTCCGGTGATGCCAATGCCGAGGGGCTTGAGCCATTCCACTCCAAGCAGGGTCGGTCTGTGTCCTTCTACAACTGTTAAGGGTAGTTTCCCTCTGAAATCTTTGAAAGTGATTGGAATTTCTGCTCGGCCGAGTACTCAAATGGGATTGCCCTGGAAATCATTTAGTCTTATGTTCTGTGGTTTAAGCTGTTGCCTTGTGATGGTTGGCAAAACTTGCTTCAGGGTCCCCCAGGACATGATGGTTAATAGGTAGCCAGTGTCTAGCTTCATATCGCAGGGAATTCCCTCGATGGCCATGGTGATATGGAACTTCTCACCTTGGCTGGCATCGGAGTGATCCACAGTGGTGTTGTAGATCCCCCTGTTGTCTTGGTGTTGGTACTAGTCTCTTCGCCTGCCCCATTGGCCTCCTGCATGGTTCTGCCCATGTCTCCCTGGTCCCATAGGTTGTTTGGGTTGGAATTGGGCTGGCTGGTAGGGGGTCGGTTGGGTGGCTCTGCAAGCCTCTGCAATATGGCTCCGCTTTTGGCGCAGGCAGCAAATGGCTTCTTTAAATTTTCAGACCGCCCTGGCATGGCCCCCTAGACAGCCAGAACACCGTGCCTACCTTTGTTCAAAGTCTCTGGGGCTCACCCTTGTTTCTGGTTGTATGTGATGCACGTGGTCTTCCTCGTCGGTGTCTTCCTCGCCCTCCGGGACCTCGGTCATCCAATCGGTCTCTCGATGTGTGTGATGGACTCCGCTGGTTCTCCAGATGTCAGCTGCGGAATTGTCTGACAACTCGGCGGCTCTGGCTTCCTCGACCACGTCCTTGAAGGTTGCTCCCCTCTGGATCAGCAATTTCTTATGTAGGTTGAGATCCCTCATACCCAAAATAATTCTATCCTTCATAATTTCCTCCGGGTTTATGAATTCACACTTGGAGGCGATCTCTCGGAGTTTGGCTATGAAGTCGTTAATGGATTCGCCTTCCTGTTGGCGCCGATGGTAGAACTCATTTCTGCTGACCATCGGAGGGGCTGAGGGCGTGTAATGTTCTTTCAGTGTGGTTTGCAAAGTTGTCCATGAAATGGACTCAATGTCCGCTGGTGCCACCAGGGTCTGTGCCATCTTGTATGTTTGTGGCCCGCAGTAGGTAAGAAAGAGAGACCTCTTCCTGTTATCTGGTAGATCCTGGAAGTTGTTTGCCTCCAGCAACATGCGGAAACTGGACATGTAGGTTCGCCATTCTTCCGTCTTCGGATCGAAGAATGTTGGAGCTGGAGAGGTTTGAGTAGTCATCCTTTGGTTTGGCCGGAGCAGGTCGGTGTTTGCTTCTAAGATGGCCACGGATGCCACGAGGTGCCTTTGTCCAGTTGTCCTTCTTCAACCACCTTTGTTGCCAGTGTTAGTAATGAAAAGGAATGAAGAGGCAAGACACAAGGACAGTTCAGCACCTTTATTGTCTATTAGCTGGAACTAATACGGACTGCTGGCAGGATACAGGGAAACCGCTTTTAAGGGCTTCCCTGAAGTCTGCTAGCCACTGACAGCAGTTTATTTCTCCCGCCGCTAGATTAGCCAATCAGCGGCGGCTATGCAAATTCGTACTCCGTACGTCAGTATGTAACAAAAGTTAACTGTTATATGTCTTTGAAAGAAACAGAAATAAGAAGAAATTTCTTATGTATCAGGTAGGGAAGTTGATCCCACCAATTGCATGACTATTTCTTAAGAATTTATCTCTCATCTATCATCCCACTCTCTATATCTGTCTATCCACCCCCCCCCTCTCTCTCTCTCTCACACACACACACACTATGATAAAATGGCTACAAAATCATAACAATAAAATCCACTGGGAAATTATAGTCTATTTGGAAATACTGTACAAAGACTAAAGTAAGTTATACAATCTATATTATTCTGGCTCATGGAATACTGTATATATCTTAATATATATTGTCAAGGTTAACTCAGCCTTCCATCCTTCTGAGGTTGGTAAAATGAGGTCCCAGATTGTTGGGGGCAATACAGAGGTGTGTAAAGCACTGTGAAGTGTTATATAAGTCTAAGTGCTATTGCTATTGCTATGATGGACTGCAGCCTCTATTTTTTTTTTCCCTATGGTATTTCATTTGCATTAAAACTTCCACAGGAATGGTTTCTTCTCTGCCTGACTGACAAACCTACACTTGCTATATCAAGGAGAACATAGAATAATAGGGTTGGAAATTACCTTGGAGGTCTTCTAGTCCAGGGGTCCCCAACCTTTTGGACCTCAGGGACCACTACATTCATAATTTTAAATCCCGCGGACCACTAATACGAATCCAGTGCGCCGCTTGCTGAAGCGCCTGTACTCCCAGTGACGGGATGGGGTCCTTCAGGCATTTTCTCCCCCTGTCTCTTTCTCTCTCTCCCCCTCTCTCTTTCTCTCTCCCCCCTCTTTCTCTCTCTCTCTCTCCCCCTCTTTGTCTGTCTCTCTCTCTCATCTCTCTCTCCCCCCTCTTTCTCCCTCTCCCTCTCTCTTTCTCTCTCTCATCTCTCCTTCCCCCTCTCTTTCTCTCTCCCCTCTCTTTCTCTCCCTCCTCTCTTTCTCTCATCTCTCTCCCCTCTCTCATTCTTTCTCTCTCTCTCATCTCTCCCCCCTCTCTCTGTCTCTCTCTTTCTCATCTCTTTCTCTCTCTGACATCTCTCTCTCTTTTTCTCTCTCTCCCCCTCTCTCTTTCTCTCTCTCCTCCCTCTCTCTTTCTCTCTCTCCCCCCCTCTTTCTCTGTCTCTCTCCTCTCTCTCCCCCTCTCTCCCTCTCTCTCTCTCTCTCTCTCTCTCCCCCTCTGTCTCTCTCTCATCTCTTTCCCCCTCTCTCTTTCTCTCTCCCCCTTTCTCTTTCTCTCTCCACCTCTCTTTCTCTCTCCCCCCTCTCTCATCTCTCTTTCCCCCCTCTCTCTCATCTCTCTCTCCCCCTCTCTCTTTGTCTGTCTCTCTCTCTCATCTTTCTCTCTCTCTCTCTGCCATCTTTCTTTTTCTCTCTCTCCCCCTCTTTTTCTCTCCCTCCTCTCCCCTCTCTCTCCCCCTCTCCTCGACGCTCCATCCCTCTCTCTCTCCCCTCCCTCTCCTAGAATCTCTCTCCCCCTCTTTCTCTCTCCCTCCCTCTCATCTCTCTCCCCCCTCTCTTTCTCTCTCTCTGTCATCTCTCTCTCCCCCCCTCTCTTTGTCTGTCTCTCTCTCATCTCTTTCTCTCTCTCTCTGTCTATCTGTCTGACTCTCTCTCATTCTGATTCTCCGGCACTCTCTGGGTCTTGTGAGCACTCCTTCGGCCTTTGTTGGTGCTGGATGCTTGGGGAGATGCACAACCTGCTCTCCACCCCGACACTCACCCGACCCAGATGTAGCCGATGCACTGCATCGTAATGGGCTCCAGGAGGAGAAGGAGATGCCATCTCCCCCATTGTGAAGCGAGCTAAATTTAACTGCACTGCAAAAGCAGTGGGCAGGCCATGGAGGTGCCAACAGCAGCGGCAGAGAGAAACAGCCGGGCCGGGCCAGTGTCTTGGGGCTGAGAGGAAGTCACGCGTCTCCCTGAGAGACCAAGGTGCACGGAGCACCAACAAGGCCTGGAAGAAATGCCCGTGAGACCCAGCAAGAGATGAAGCAAATCTCTATCCCCTGCCCTTCCGTTCTCAGGCCAGGTGAGGAGTGACTGGGAGGGGGAGGGGGAGGGGCAGGCTAGCCACTGGTGGATTCAGCTGACAGGAAGCCACAGCAGGGGGAAGAACGAGCCACAGGTTGCCAACACCCGTTGCTTCGGCCTGCCTGCACCGCCCCTCCTTGCACCATTACCTCATTCCAGACGTCGAGGGCTGCGCTGCAAAGTTGCAAGTTTCACGTAGCTCCCTCTACGGCAGAGATTTCCAACCCCATCATGAGCTGCCTGGCTGGTCCCATATTCCAGAGCTCTAGTTCCAGGACTGGCCATTAGTCATCCCGGAGAAGCTCCTCCACCCGGGAGGACCACCAACATTTTCTCACGGACCACCAGTGGTCCGCAGACCACCGGTTGGTGACCTGTGTTCTAGTCCATCCCCTGTCCATGCCAGAAGATCGTACACTATGCCAGACAAATGGCTGTCCAGTCTCTTCTTGAAAACCTCTAGTAATGGAGCACCCATGATTTTCTGGAAACAAGTCATTCCACTGATTAATTGTTATGCCTGTCAGAAAATTTCTCTTTAATTCTAGGTTGGAGCTCTCTTTAATGATTTTCCACCTCATACTTTTTGTCCTGCCTTCAGGTGCTCTGGAAAATAAATTGAGTTTCTCTTCTCTGTGGCAGTCTCTCAAGTACTGGAAGACTGCTAACGTATCACTTGTAGTTCTTTTGTTTCTTAGACTAGACATATCTAGTTCCCTCAGTTCTTAAAATGGTTTAGCCTGAAGAGCTTTTATCATGTTTATTGTTCTTCTCTGCACTCTTCGACTCTCAACAATTTTTGTGTGTCATGGTGACCAGAATTGGACACAGTATTCAATGTGTGGCCTCACTAGTGCAGTATAGAGCAATACTATCACTTCACATGATTCTGAAATTAGCCCGCTGTTTATGCAGCCTAGGACAGCATCAGCTTTTTTGACAGCTGCAGCACATGGCACAGCAAAAGAACATGAAGAATTTGCATAGGTACAATCGCATGAAAACTATCATGTGTACTCAACATAAATTAGCATATGGTCTTTGGTCGATCCCAAGTTATAAAACAAGGGAAAATTTTTGAGAGATAGCACCATGAACTGTCTTTGCTGCTATATTTTGCCTAGGTCTGGAGCTAGGTAAAATATACACTCGTTATCTCTGGAGTGTTTGCAAGCACTCTAATGCAATAGCTAGGCCTTTTTACTCCTGGCATCATTCCCAGAAAAATACCATTAAGAAAGCAATTCCACAGTAGCTCTAGTAAACTCAAGGTCAAATTACATGCACACACAGGATTGAACCCTTGATCTATATTTGGATCAAAGTACATGAGAAGGAAAAGGTCAACATTTTTTTTCCAGTAATGATTCTCTTCTCATCCATCCATCCATCTATCCATCCATTATCTATCTATCTATCTATCTATCTATCTATCTATCTATCTATCTATCTATCTATCTATCTATCTATCTATCTATCTATCTATCTATCTATCATCTATCTATCTTACATAGTAATTAATTGTGGAATAATTGTAGCAATAAAATAAAAAACAATAGATAAATACAGTATGTTCTTTATGTATTGTATGATATACAGTAATTCAGAAAATACGAGATAAGCTTTTTGTTGCTGATGAGAAGAATTCCAGTATATAAAACTTATATATTTTCTCCTGTGACCGTATGGTCTGGATTGCTATGTAAGCTTAATAAAGGTGCAGTATATTAAATGAATCTCTTGCTTTAGAAAAACATTCTGCTATTAATTAAATCTGAAATTTCCATACTGCTTGAGGAGATCCATCCATTGTTGAATATCCAAGATATTCAACAGCAACAAGGCCATGGACAGTTTTGAACTCAAGGGGAAATATAAGAGATTTTTTTCTATTGGCAAAGATCAATTGTGGACAAGATTAGCATAATTTCAGCACCAAGTAAAGACTTTTCTATTTTCCTAAGCTTTTTAATTTTATTGTAATTCAAATTGGTTAAATTTTTTAGTAACTGCTGTGCTGCTGCTTAATTTATGTAATGCTGTTATTGTACAAGGTTATTCAAAAAGAATGAACCAAATTCATGATGCAATATTTTATTAAGGAAAAGTAATACAAAACTCCAGCCAAGTCACAAGTATTCTACTCACAGTCAACTTTTATTTCCTGTCTTACAAGTGTTCAATGTGGCCACCACCTGCAGCACGGGCAACATCAATGTGCTAAGAGAATTCCTCCCAGGCGAGTATCAGCATATCACAATCCACTGAGTTGATCGCTGTTGTTATTTGATGTTTAAGGTTATCAAGGTTAGTGGGTAGCAGTGGAACATAAATGTGATCTTTTACATATCCCTACAAGAAAAAATCACACACGGTTAGGTCTGGGGATCTCACAGGCCAAGCACAAAAAGCAAGGTCTTGGGCCCCCTTCCGACCAATCCAACGCAGAACGCCTTTTCGTGAGGACTCGCCATTCCGAGGGTAAACAAACAACTGAACGTTGCCAGAAGAACGACACGACTACATCGCCCCTGTGGCAGCCATTCAAAACTTAGATAACTCCTCTTTCAAATGGTCACTGACTCATTACATGACGATGCTTGAGAACTGAAGCAATGCATCATGAAATCGGTTCATTCTTTTTGAATAACCTTGTATATTTTATTTTATCATACAAGTTTTTACTCAGATTATATTTTGATATACTTTATTATAAAGAAGAACTTCATCAATTTTGGGGGGAAAGAAAGAAAGAAAGGAGGGAGGGAGGGAGGGAGGGAAGAAGAAAGGAAGGAAATAGGAAGGAAGGAAGGAAGGAAGGAAGGAAGGAAGGAAGGATTTAACACCTGTGAGGAACACCTTAAAGCACTTTCATTTTTTCCTGACTTTTCTTCCCTACAATTTCCAAGAAAGATTGCTTAAAATTTTTCTTTCAGGTTAAGAAAATCAAGCTTTTTCTTCCAGCTACCATCTGTAAAGTATATAAAGTAACGTATATAACACATACCTTTGTGTCCCTGCTGATACTTCTATACCATGGTACTGGTAGTATTAGAATCTGTGTAATTTTTAAAATCAAACTAATTAGAACTCCTGAACATTTATTGATAATACTTGCCATTTGCAACTTAGTGCTATTAGACTAGAGGGAGACTCACCAGTAATTATAAGAAGGTGAGCTCCAGAATATTTTGAAACTTCCTTCAGGTAGTTACAATTCTCACTTGCTAAGCATGGTTGAGATATAAAAAAAAAGTACATATTCAACTCATTACTTTAATAGCATCCTGGCCAGGAGGATTATTATAAAATACTTTTAATTGTAACTAGGTGATATCACTATAAATTGTAGGGGATATTTATGCTAATTGGTTCAATACTAAATTGTAAAAGTTTGATATCACAAATCATATCATTGAAATCAAATCCATGCCTACTACATAATGCAAAGAAATATAAATGCAGATAAAATAACAAAGAACATTCAAAGTTATCTTTGAAAGTGCAGCTAAATGATGAAGTAAAGGAGGGAAAATTACCACATTTTTACAATACCGCAGTACATTAGCCATACATGGAATAAACAGCACCATGAGAAACAGTAACTTTTTGTCCCATCCAGGGGTGAAATGCTACCGGTCCGCTCTTACCTGTCGGTCGCCGTAGAGCCGGTCACCAAGGTAGCGCGAGGCACCGCCCACCCGCCCGGACGCCGCCATTTAGGTTCTTTTACCCTCTGCGCATGCGCAAAGCGTTCTGTGCATTTGCAGAGGGTAAAAGAACTCAAATGGCGGCGTCCGGGTGGGTGGGCGGCGCCTCGCGCTACCTTGGCGACCGGCTCTACGGCGACCGACAGGTAAGAGCGGACCGGTAGCATTTCACCACTGGTCCCATCCTCTACTTTGTTTTTTTATCTTTTTTTCTGATATAAAAAATCGTTAAAAGCTTCTGTAAATAAATAGTAAAATGCCGAACTAATAATAATAAAACAACTGCTTGACTGAGACTGGGAAAAATTACATGTACCACCTCTTCAAGCATAGTTTCTTTTCTGTCTTCTGCCTAAACTTATCTTCTTCCTGGAATTCCATATTTATTTATTTTGCAATTGGCTTAAGTAAGGGGAGTAACCAGGGTCTTTATCAGTGGTGAAATCCAATTTTTTTTACTACCAGTTCTGTGGGCGTGGCTTGGTGGGCGTGGTGTGGCTTGGTGGGCGTGGCTTGGTGGGTGTGGCAGGGGAAGGATACTACAAAATCTCCATTCCCACCCCACTCCAGGGGAAGGATACTGCAAAATCTCCATTCCCACCCCACTCCAGGGGAAGGATACTGCAAAATCCCCATTCCCTCCCCACTCCTGGGGGAAGGATATTGCAAACTCCATTCCCTCCCCACTCCTGGAGGAAGGATATTGCAAAATCTCCATTCCCACACCACTCTGGTGGTATTTGCCGGTTCTCCAAACTACTCAAAATTTACGCTACCGGTTCTCCAGAACCTGTCAGAACCTGCTGGATTTCACCCCTGGTCTTTATAGTAGGGAACTGAACTACTTTGGGTGACAGTTCTCAATGTTTGAAGCCAAAGTATGATCTGTGGCAAAAGCAGGGTGGGGGGGATAAAATGAAGACGTGCAAGTAAGTTGGGAGGCACTGGAACAAGAGATCACAGCCCAGACCAATATCATGAGCCTCTGGGAACAGTTTGGGGAATCAGTAGTCTGACATCCTTAAAGGAGAACTATAGCAGAACATGAAGTTCAGAAAAAGGGATGAAGCTGGGAGAAGAAAGGGGTGATAGAAAAGGCATATTTCTTCTCTTTCTCTGTCCTTTGAAATACTAAGCAACCAACAACATTCCAGCTGTGCTCACAGTTGTCATCAGAGCACAGTGCCATTGTATGAATTGTGCCTAGAGCAAATATCCCTGACATCTACCATAACTCCAACAGAGGAAGTCTTGGAAAATAAACCCTACCTTAAAAAAAAAAGCAACATATCTTAAAAAAAAGGTTTGTACAGCCCTTCCAATAGTTAGTCATGCAGTAGTCACCTCATGAATATTACAATGTGCTCTACAGGGGGCTGCCCTAGAAGGAAACTACATTTTCTCAAAATATGGCAGGTCAGGCAATGCTGGGTGTGTCATGTATGCCGTATTGTTATATATCAGGATCTAAGAAGTGTGATTCCCCCTTGAATCTTGTCTCCAAAACAACATCCCCCCATAAATCTGTATGCTCATTAACCTGATGATGTTTTAAAAGTCTTTGAAAATTTGGCTTTGCTCCCAGGGCTGGGTTTGTTTTCTCTAGATATGCTGATTTCCCCCCCCACACACACACACCATTTTAATATTTTTTTTAAGTACAAATCACCTGAAGTTGTTGGAATTGACCAATTTATTTAAGTTAACACACAAATCAATATAGACCAGTTTTGGGAAATAAAGCCCATTTAGTCCAGCACTGTATGTCCTGGATGAATTTGGGAACTTATAAGCATGGAAAGAAAAGCGCTAGCCTCTTTTCCACTATCATTAGCCAGAAACTGGTGTTCAAGGCATGGCCATGGTTCAAGAGCTAGTGACAGTAGTCATTGCTAGCCTAATCTTTCATGAATCTCACTAAGTCTCTTAAAAAGCAAACCATTCATATTAGCCGTCATTAGCACAACTGTCAGAATCAAAATCAACAATTAAATTATGTGTTGCATTGGGAAACAAAAGCCAATCCTGTCATCCTATATTTAACTTTAATAAGTAACTTCAGAAGGAGTGAAGGAGAAAGAAACCCATCCTATCTATGTCATTGATGGGATGCTTGATTTTATTTGGAATTATTTGACTTATAAAGTGATAAATTTAATTTAGAACTTTACTGGCAGTTAGAATTTGTTAATTCTAAGATGTACCCCATTTTTAATTTCACAACAATGCAGTTTAAATGTGCAATAAATGACTTAAATTACTATATTGTTATTAAGAAAAAAATTAGACAAAGCTACTTGCTTAGAAGCCATCTACATTCATCATTTCTTCCTTGAACCAGAGTTTAATTCAGTGCAGAAGACAATAGTGCTGCAGTGAAAAAAGAAGGGCTGCTGGAGGTTCATTCTATGCTTTGTAATACAAACTTGATTTTATCATTAAAACTTTAAAATTCTTCCTGAAGAAAGTGCTTTTTCATTGTTGCCATGTTCTTGCTATAGATTAAAAATGATAAACTGTAATATGTAATGCAATTGTGACTAGATTCCTAGTTATTTCAAAGCTGTATGATGATAATGAATGCAGATAAGAAGTCTAAATGTGGACCTATATGTCATTTACTAACCTTTGTGGGAGCTAATGAGATACAAATAAAGTCTATAAATCCTCATACTATCAGGCTGGCCCTTCCCTCCTCCTCTGGCAGTGTAAATCATAAAATGTCCTTCAAGTTTTCAATGTCCTACCTGTCAATGACTACTTCAGCTTCAACCACAACAATACACGAGCACACAATAGATACAAACTTAATGTAAACCGCTCCAAACTCGACTGCAGAAAATACGACTTCAGCAACAGAGTGATCAATGCCTGGAATTCACTACCTGACTCTGTGGTTTCTTCCCCAAACCCAAAAAACTTTAACCTTAGACTGTCTACTGTCGACCTCACCCCATTCCTAAGAGGTCTGTAAGGGGCGTGCATAAGCGCACCAGCGTGCCTACCGTCCCTGTCCTACTGTCCTATTGTCCTCATCTATCTGTATTCACTTTGATTATGTTTATGTTTATACCTATACCTGCTATCTTGTACATTTTTGACAAACAAATTAAATAAAAATAAAATAAAATAAAATAATTTGAGTCTTGATGAGTCTACAGAGTCTACATAGATAGTCATGCAGTGGTATCCTCCTGTACTGAGATCTTTTTCAACTTTCTTGTTTAGTCTAATCCTGATCTTCCTCTAGTTAAGTGCTAAATCCCACGCTCTTAGATTCTCAAACTTTACAAGGTCATACAGAATGAAATAAAAAAATAGGGTAAAGCCTTATACATTCTTTGACCATTTGGGGCAATTTCTCTACAATTGCCTTATCTGAAATGTGAGATGCTCTCCCCTTTTTTCGTGATGAATATGTAAGTTCCACTTTCCTCAACCAAATATCTCCCAGGAAAAGGTGGCATTCTTTGCTGTTATTGCTGTTGTTGTTTTCATTCACTCTCTGAAAAATATATAATCTTTCTCCCCCTATGTTTCCCACAAATAGAGGAGTAAGTTACTTGTGCACCTCTTGATATTCTTGAAGCTCAACTCCCTGAAATCAAATCAAACCACATCAATTATTTATTATCTTTTCTAGCAATATTAATATCAAAAGTTACATACTCTTCTCAGAAAACAGACTACAAGCATTGGCTCTATTTCTCCCTCCTCCTAATGATGCTTGTTTGCTCATTGATTTAATAAGGAAGACATTCACTTAAGCGGTGTGATTATCATTTCATACTGCTACAAATTGCTTTCTAAAATTTCTTTTTTTCTCTCAAATTCTGTTTTAGACAGATTACAGATTAACAGAGTTGGAAGGGACTGCTGACTTTTATTTACCATTTGACTTCACAAACTATCTTGCAATTTCTGTTATCCTCCATCTAATTCTTCATTACCTCTTGCCATTTGAGGTTAAGCTTAAACTGAAATACTTGAAAATATTTCAATTCAATGAATGATAGATAATGTTTTCATTATTTACACATTCATTCTTTTGATGTAGCATTATGCAATCATAATAGTTTAAAATCACAGGTATACTGCACTTTCATATGCATTTGTTTTTCAACTAGCAACAGTGAAAGATAACACTAGAGGACACATACATAATGGACAGATATGGTACTGTATATTTCTCAAATTACAGAGAAAGAGAACAATTTTCCGGTTTTCCATTTTTCTGGTTCTTCTTCTTAGGTCTATGTTATGTTGAAATTTAACTGGACATGATTCTGGGTAAGCCCACATGATTGGAAGAAGTATCTCCTATGTTTATCTGTTATATTTCAAAAGTTCAGCAGCTGGTGATTTTGTGGTGTCCATTCCCTAATTGTATGGATCTACATGTATGAAGTGATCATAATTAGAACTGCAGAAAAAACAATTACTACCAACCTGCCTTCCACTGAAGACCTGTATACTGCACAAGTCAAAAAGAGGGCTGTGAAAATATTTACAGACCTCTTGCATCCTGGACAGAAATTGTTTCAACTCCTACCATCAAAACGACGCTATAGAGCATTCCACACCAGAACAACTAGACACAAGAACAGTTTTCCCCCTGAACGCCATCACTCTGCTAAACAAATAATTCCCTCAACAATGTCAAACTATTCACTAAGTCTGCATTACTATTACTATTAATCTTCTCACCGTTCCTATCATCCATCTCCTCCCACTTATGACTGTATGACTGTAACTTATTGCTTGTATCCTTACGATTTATATTGATCGTTTTCTAGTATGATTTGATTGCTTATTTGTACCCTATGACTATCATTAAGTGTTGTACCTTATGATTCTTGACGAATGTATCTTTTCTTTTTATGTACACTGAGAGCATATGCACCAAAGACAAATTCCTTGTGTCCAATCACACTTGGCCAATAAAGAAATCTAATCTAATCTAATCTAATCTAATCTAGGATGGGAATGAAAATCAAGTTAGAGATTTGTTTGGAATATGCTTTCTCTTCATAACAGCCATCTCTTTCCATGTGCTGCTGTCTTAGTACTGTATGTTGTTTGAGTAGTAGCATGCCCAGAGGCTTTCTCTGTAGTGGAGCCTTTCATGTGGAATTATTTTTCTCTTAATTTTTAGATCAGCAAAATGAAATATTTCTCTTTAAATAAGTGTTGTTTTGCTTAATTTAATTTAATTTATTCATAGTTAGTTTTGGTTCTTTGTGTTTTTGTCTCTGTAGCTGATTTAAATACATTTTAATTATTGGTTATTGTTATTTTTATGTTATTTAAGCTCTACATAAAGTAAAAAAAGAAGTATTTCTGTCAGCCTTTCACACTTCCCAATTAGAAGTATTTACTGTTCTTTTTAAAAAAATTCTGAAGGAAGATGGAACATATTAAAGAATTATTATGTGAGTTTTACTGAAGTGAAAGGCTAAGATAAAGAAAATTGGGTTCAAACCTTTGCTGAGCCCTGATTTAGTGTACAAACACTATTTTCTCTGCAGAATTTGATTAACCAGTATGTACACCTGACCTTTTGTTATAGTTTGTTACTTGGTCAAAGCTTCTATTATTTCTGCAGAACAGATTAAAGCTTTTTAAATGAACTATATACATTTAGTATTATGTGGAACATTGTAGTTCATTACAGTTAACACAATATTGGAATTAAAGGAAACCTGGATATATTTTTCATTTAAAAATACACACATGCTCAATAGAAACAGAATGTACAGTATGTACAGTATTATTAAATTGTGTGAACAGCTTCTCTACAGAAAAGGAACTTGTTTTCCTGTATGGGTGTAAATTTCTGAATGTGGAAATTAATTCATGGGAACAGAGCGATGTCTTTGGCCTACAGAATCTAAAATGGAGGGTCTTAGGCAGATACATGAGCAGTGGAATTAATACTATATTAAGGTTCAAGGAAAAATATTTGGAATAATGAGTCTAGATTTGTATGTTCTTTCTTTTAGTGTTTATAAGTATTTCCATTTGTCAGCCTAGCTGTCAAGTATGTCAGCTGAGTAAATGGCCATGTTATTAGTTTTGGAGTATACAGTGGTGGTCCAAATTGAAATATTGATAATACTATAAATTATTTCTCAGAAATGTTAGCTGTCTATAAAGCAGAAGTGAGATATAAGGATGAGCTGGTGGGTGAAATTTAGCTTCTAAACACAAATCTCAGGCCTCAGTTCACTTTCATTGAATTCACTACTGCTATCTCTTTTGAGAGCTGGGATGTACTAAGAGAAGACATAATTTTTCTTTCTCATGGTTTGAATGATTTTGGGCATTGTATCTGGGCTGAGAGCCAGTTTGGTGTAGTAATTAAGACACCAGACTAAAAACCAGGACACTCTGAGTTCTAGTCTTACTTAAGGCACATGCCAGTTGAGTGACTTTAGGCCAGTCATTCTCCATCAGACCTAGGAAGATGGCAACAACAAACCATTTCTGAAAAACTTGCCAAGAAAATTTCCGGGGCTAGTCCAACCCCAAAAATTTAATTTAAAAGAAGCCATATAAAAGTGAGCCTTTTCAGACGGAGGATGACCCTCTTGTATTGTTAAGATGAACCTCTTCAGAATTGGAACGAATGCAATAGGACTATGTGATGTTTGTGAAACAGTATATCTCACCTTTTGTTACTGTATGCCTTATTATAATGACAGAGGTTTATTATTGTAGGGATTCTTTTACTTGGGTATTTGGATTTCCTCTTTAAGAAAACTGCTGAATAACAGAATAAGATTTTTGCAGCTAATGTGGGTATTTTGGCAGGACTGATTGGTTGTGACTAACAGAATATACAAATTCTTTTAGTAAAGATGAAAATATATAATGCCCTAATTTTCCCATTGACTCTGAGAAGAAAGTAATAAACGAAGAAAGAAATCCAGGATTTTAGTTTACAGAGGCTGGTAGTGTGATTGCACCTGATATGTTATTCCCTGATGTAAATGAAGATGAAGGAAAAGGATACGAGTGGTATGAATGGTACAATGGTCTCCTTAAGATGAAGTCTATTCAAGATGAATAGACTGTCAATAAAATGGGGTCCCAATGGGGATGCAGCATTCTGGAGATGGCTATTGGATTAGAAAGACTCCACCTCTCCCTGTACTTCATGTTCTGTTCCTCTCCGTCTTTTAAAACAGAATTACTACACTGGATGTACATTACATTGCTCAAAAGACAGCAATATAATGTGACTTTCAAAGATTTTTTTTTCTGTTTTAAAATATTTATTGCTTGGTTGTGTTTTTCTTTTTTCTTTTTAATAAATGAAGCTTCCCACAATTTGTGAATTCTGCAAAGTATAGGCATGATTATTTTGAGATCTCATGTGTCTTCTAACACTCATAATCATGCTAAGTAATAACATATTAATGTTAAATATGTATTACTCGCCTACAGTATCTAAAAGGGTGAGTTGCTATCAAATAAGAAATGTATTTATGTATATATGATTTGATATTTATAGGTTGGATGCCTAGCTGACCTCATTAAAGAAAACACAAAATATTTTACAGTTTTGTTCTCATTGGTGCATATCTGTGGTCATACTGTATACAGAATCTACTTTGAAAATGTTAGTAATGTAATGTATTAATATACTGTAAGCTTTTATGGAACAAATGCATAGCTTGGTTCATATTGATAACCAATACAACTGAGGAGACCAATGGAATCTGCGAGAATTCTGAGGAGCACATTATTTAAAAGGGCCTGCCAGCTGACCTGGGGTCCCAATGGGGATGCAGCATTCTGGAGATGGCTATTGGATTAGAAAAATTCCACCTCTCCCTGTACTTCATGTTCTGTTCCTCTCCATCTTTTAAAACAGAATTACTATGGTTATTTATTGCTTTATCATTTTAACGTGTACTAGTTTTTACGTTTGAAAGCCATCCAGAGTCATCTCTGGACAAGATGGGTGGTACATACATTTAATATATAAATAAATAATGGTACATAAACTTTTCCATTTAATTGTAGGTACAATATTATAAGAGGATAATGCACATGTTGATTTAAAAGTGATCCTGTGGTAATTTTTATAGCATTTAAGTTTCAGATGAAACATTTTCTCCAACAATATGATAAATTGGATGACAGCAGGAAAAAGGGCTGGCCATCAGGCAACCATGTTGCACTGTAAGCAATGTGACATATTTTAAATAAATTAAACCCATAAGCTGTCTCTAAAACCAGTCAGCAAGCCTATGCATGTTTGAAAATATTTTCCTACTACAGCAATGAATGTTTGGATTGAGCAAAATAACACACTGACAAATTCTTAAAAAGACAACTTTAATCAATTAGATATTGATTAAATCTACATGAAATGAAGATAGAAGATCTTCATTTCATGTAGAGTAATATGTGAAAAATCAAAACAAAGTAACATATTAACACTGTTTCTCATGGCCAAATATATCAATTAAGAGAAAATCTCAGAAGTAAGTGTTCATTCAATTTGATATATGCCCTGAGGGTGTTTTCAGTAACTACAATTTTTTAGTGGTTGTGGAGTGTTGGAATTTTTTTAATGTTGGCTTTACTGTTCTGATGAGTTTGATTTTGTGACATATGATGCATAAGATAGGTGGTCATACATGTCAGAAAGAAAGAAAGAAAGAAAGAAAGAAAGAGAGAGAGAGAGAGAGAGAGAGAGAGAGAGAGAGAGAAAGAAAGAAAGAAAGAAAGAAAGAAAGAAAGAAGGAAGGAAGGAAGGAAGGAAGGAAGGAAGGAAGGAAGGAAGGAAGGAAGGAAGGAAGGAAGGAAGGAAGGAAGGAAGGGATATTCTTCAAATTTTCTCCAGCATAGCTGATCAAAGATTTGTTTGTCTTCTTTTACTCTTTGTGATGGTTCAATTTTTATAACCATATATTATATGGGAAAAATTCATTGCTTGACAGTATATATCTTTATTGTCTGAGTAATGTTTCTCACTATAATATTAGGTTGATGCTGCCTGTTGATATAATGGGGGGGGGAGGGAACTAAAGGGAACAGCAGCAGCAGCAGCAAACCAGCTTTTGCACTCTCTTGATTCATTTTCAACTATAGATTCCTTAAGTCTTCCTCATCTTCAGCTATCAAATTGATATCAGCAGCATATTTTAGATTATAGATATTTCTACCAGTGAGCTAAGGTTTTACACTATTATTCGTTTCTTGTAGTCTAGCATAGTCATGATATATTATGCATATGTTAAATAAGAAAGTTGCTAGTATTCAAGCTTTGTTCAATTTTCAAGTTTTGAACCATAGAATCAGAGAATGTAAGGATAGGAATATATCCTGAAGATGATCTAGTCCAGGGGTGTCAAACTCAATTTCATTGAGGGGCACATCAGGGTTGTGTTTCACCTCGGGGGATGGAATGGGCGTGGCCAGGGTGGGCATGGCCAGCTTGATGTCACTCATGTCAGGGGCACCTGTGATGGCCTGAGCGCTCTGCCAGTGAAAATGGCCTCGCGAGCTCCGTTTTTGGCTGGGACGGCCTCCTGCAACCCTCTGCCAGCGAAAATGGAGCTCCATTTTCACTGGCAGAGGCACCACCGGCTGGTCCTTTGCTGTTTTTAGGGCGGCCCTGCAGGCCAGATCTAAGCACCACTTGAGTTTGACACTCCTGATCTTGTCCATTTAACTGGTCAATGCAAAAATCCATTACTTCAACATTCTTGGCACCTCTATTTAAACACTTCTAGCAAAGTAGAGCAACAGCCACTGAGCAATTTTGTTTCATTTTTGAACAGTTCTTATCATTAAAACATTTTTTCTATGTTTAACCTAAATATGTATCTTCTAATTTAAGCCCCTTGTTCTGGGCTTGTGATTTGGAACAACTTGAAAAAGTCTGCCTAGTCCTCTTCATGACATTCCTTCACGTTCTTGGAGAGAGCTATCAGGTCATTTATCAATCTTGGCTAAACCTATGCATGTCTCTAACAATCTCTCATTAATTTTTCTTTCTGGTCTACTGGTATCCTCTGGATGTGCTCCCATTCGTCAATGTCCTTCTTATAATGTAGTACCCAGAACTGGATGCATATGGTGTACCAGGTGTGGTTTTATCAATTAAGAATATAAAGGAACAATGACATGTCTTGATTTTGACACTGTACTCCTGCTGATGCACACTAGGACTGTGTTTGCTTCCCCCTCCCCTTTTTTTGCAGGTATATTGCTGGCTAGTGTTTACATTTTGAGCTTTTAAGATCCCATTTTCTTACACACATATTGCTGACTGTTATTTTCTCTCACCCCCTCCCCACAAAAATACATGTCTAATTGATCATAGCTGCAGTCAAAAGTACATACATAAGTGAATACTGCATAACTGTCTTGATATGTTTGAAAATGAATAAAAGAAACTCTGTTATGAATAAAGGCATGAACAGTAACTGCTCTCTTATGTTCTGAATCCGATCCTTTCCCAAGAACCCAATAATTAGTAATAAAGTTGATGACACTGGCAGGATAAACAAGCAGTCTTGTGAATAACAAACCATGGCAAACAGAGTAAGACATGGAGATAGCATAGGTCACATGTCCTGCTCAATCCAGAGAACCTTTGAAACTATGGAGCTTGAGAGACAATTGCATGCCTATGCTTTCAATAGCCAGATAGCTAGTGCTATCTGCTAACCCAGCAAGGGATGGACAAACTAAAACCTGAGAAAGTTCTTACTGACCAGTGGAGGAAGAAGAATGGTCTAAGACACAAATTTTTAATTCTGGGGAGAAGAGTATCTTTAACCAGTGGTGGGTTGCTGCCAGTTTGGATCCGTTCTTTAGAACCAGTAGCTCTGACTCCAAGCCGAGAGAGAACCGGTTCTCTGTATCCAGGAAAGTGGGCCCGCCCGCCTGCTCCTGGGTTATACTGACCTTCATCTCTGCTTCCGAAGCCCAGCTGATCAGGGGGGCAGATTGAATTGCCGCTCCGCAGCTGTTTTCCGTGCTCCTTGCCTAGTTTGCAACGCGGAAGTTCTATTTCCTCTGAACTGCGCACGCGTGCACAGCGAAGCGCTCAGTGAAGCACGCACTCAGTGAACCGGTTGTAAAGCCGATAGCAACCCACCACTGTCTTTAACCTAAGAGCTGTGGGAATTGGGCAGTTCTACAATCCTAGTAAGAAAAATAGCACTATCATAAAACTTTCTAGTGAAAGTGACATCTTTTACTGACATGTTTTCCCATTCCCTTACATTTTTATTCCATCTGCTAAACACAATTTAGATATTTATAATTTAGATATTGAACATTAACAATTGTTGCTAGGATCTATTTAAATACTGTACTTTATTCTGTTGTTTTTAACTGCTATCATAACTTCTTCCTAGCAACCATGTTCCAAATGTCTAAGATTGCCTTACTTTTAATAAATCATATGTAAAATTAATTTGTAATTCCTGCTTAAATTTGATTCTGCTTCTGTTATAGGTATTTCCTATCAATTTTGCCATTGCTAACTATTATTTTGGTCTACCAATCTGATATCATTGGCAAGTTTCTCTTTTCTATTTTTCAAAGTAATTTTTATTAAGAATTTTAATTACAGTATAAAAATAATATTAATTAACGGAGAAGGAAAAGAGAATGGAAAATGATAACAAGTGAAAGAATACACACACACACACACACACATGCACACACACACACACATATATATATATATAAAGAAACAGAGACACTGT
>QLTV01003428.1:119510-143499 GCA_003457575.1 Thermophis baileyi
TATATATCTGTGTGTGTGTTTGTGTGTGTGTGTGTGTGTGTGTGTGTGTGTGTGTGTGTGTGTGTGTGAGACAGAAATCACATGGAAGTATATATGAATTCAGCAAATAATAATTAATACAACAATTTCAGGAATTCAGGAATTTAAATGTTAGAATCATTTAGTCTAAGCTTCATTCCATAAACATTCAATATTTGAAATTAATTCAAAATTCATTTTAAAAGACTTCCCTCCATATTTATGACCAAAATATTTATGCATAAATATTTATGCAAAATATTTATGCATAGGTATTTACTTTTGGAATCAAAATATATAAAACATGCATATTTTTGTAAGTAGAAATGATATCATTCACCTTTCTTGTCCCCACTAGCTGTTCTTTTTGCCCATTTGATAACTCATTAATATGAAGATGGCATTTAATTTCGTTGTACGAGGTGCAATGACAATAAAGTAAACTAACTAAATGAATCTCTTTGTGGAGTGAGCCATTTACCAGCATTAAATTATTTGATTCATTTAGCAGTGGTTAGACTGCAATACTGCAGGCTATTTCTGCCTACTGCCAGTTGTTCAGCAGTTCAATTCTCACCAGCTCAAGGTTGACTCAGCCTTCCATCCTTCCATCCTTTCGAGGTCGGTAAAATGAGGACCCAGATTGTTGGGGGCAATATGCTGACTCTGTAAACCAGTTAGAGAGGGCTGCAAAGCACTGTGAAGCAGTATATAAGTCTAAGTGCTATTGCTATTTTGTTTCCAAATCTAATATGAGTTAGAAGATTTTATCAGTGATTTGGATCAATTAACATATTATCATATGCCAGTTGTGCCCATTCCTGGATCAGGAAGCTCTGCTCACAGTCATGCATGCCCCACTCACCTCTTTTTTTTAAATATAGTTTTATTTATAGTTTTTTCTTTAACATCCATAAATGCTTGGTGAACTGTGTATTGTCTGGGTCAATATATTTTAAACACAGTGTTAATAATAATAATATTATTTAGATATACATAATCGTAGTCTTTCAACTTCTAACGTTTGTGTATACGTGGTAATTATAATGTGTTCTATTATATATCAGTATACATAATACTATTGTTCTGACCTAGGCTTCCTGATAAATAATACCACACACACAGAGTCCCAAAAACCTCTTTTTATTTAAACGGCTGTGAATTCTGTTCATTCCCAGCCGTAATAAGTCCCAAACAAGATTAATTAGTCCGACAGAAGTCTTTCGGAAGAAGGCTGATATCACCAATCTTTATCTCTTTTGACACGCTGCCAAAGACCTAATTGGCAAGGAGCTTTGCAAGGCCAAACAGAACACGGAGTCAGAACTGAGATGCTGAGTTATACCGAACAGAATTGAACCAAGTTGCTTCCTGCAAAGAGCACATCCGTTTGCTCCACCTTTATAGCCTATGGGAAGGGCCAATTATCTCCAAGCCTTACTCCCGAGTAGTCCTTCTCCTCTGAAACTGTTCTTGCCTTCTGGCAGCTCTGCGCATGCGCACATTGGGAACAGGCTCCCCCTGTTCCTCTGCCTCACTCATGTCAGCCTCTGGAGGCTCTGGAGTCAGCACAGACCTCCCAGATGGCCCGGGCTGGATCTCTGCCTCTGGCACCAAGTCCTCTCCAGACTCCAGGCCTGGCCCATGTTCCTCCCCAGCCTCCTCGCTGTCCGACTCAGCTGCCAGCTCCGCAGGCCGCTGGCGGACCACAACAACTATTTTCCCAGTTTTCACTTTCTACCTCTTTTTTCTAACTCTTAATAAGATAGCCCCACTCACCTCTTGAGTAGATTACTATAATCCAGTTTACTGTGGCTGTCCTTAAAGAGCATCTGGAACCTGCAGTTACTATTACCGGTATAATGGTCTGGAGAATAACCTGGAGACTTAGGAGAAAGACATACAGCCTAAACTATGGTCTGATACATGAAATTTGAGTCCAAATGAGGAATTGGGGTGGAACAAGCACAAGAACAAGAACCCTTTCTACTTGTCTGGAAAATTAAGGTGAGGGAGGAAGTGCTTTCATACTTGAAAAATTCTGTTACTCTAACTTTATAATAAATGTAGTATTAGTAATTATGGGTTTGGTTTCCTATCTGCTGAATCTCAAAAGTCTGACAAGTACAGGATGTGATGTCAAGGTATTTATGTGTGAGCCTTGATCAACACATGTTGTATCTCTATTTCATGAGCTGCGCTACTTGCCAGTTTACTTCTAATTAAGATTAAGGTACTGGTTATGACATATAAAGCTGTATATCACATGGAACCAGGTTATTTGGGGGTGGGCTTCTCCATAGTTACATCTATTATCCTATTAAGACCAGCAGGAGAAGTATGTTATAGTCCAACCTAAACAAAAGTCATCTAGTGGGATCTAGGAAGAGACCCATTTCTGCTCTGGCAACCAACATCTGAAACATCCTCCTCCCAGAACTTAAATTGGTCCTATCTCTCCCAGACTTCGGGAAGGCACTGAAGAAATGGAACTGCCTGGGGAAATCTAGTGTTCCAACACTGGAGGTTTTTAATGAGAAATTGAACAACCATTTGTTTGCTTGACCAATGGGTTGGACTAGAAGACCTCCAAGGTCCTTTCCAACTCTGTTATTCTGTTATTTTATTATTCTGTTATTTTACAATAGCTGTGTAGAGCTGATGTAAGAAACGATTCTTCTGCTGATCTTGATTTTTTTGTTTTTGCTTTGAATTGATTACAGTGATCTTATTTGATAGTTAATAGTTTTAAGTTGTTTTATTGGATTGATTTTTATCTGTTCTAAGTCACCCAAAGTTGCATAGATGAGATGGGCATTATTATTATATAAACAATAACAGTCATAGTTGCCAGTTCTTTAGTTGGTGTTGTCTTCATAAGCACTGAGTTCTTCCCAAGAACCTAGTATGTCATAATGCTAGGACCCATTGCTCTTGGGACCTAAGACACTACATATGTTTCTTGCCCTATTTTTAGGTCATGGATATTTTTTGATTGCTAATTCTTCAATTACCTGCTAATTCTTCAATTATCTTCAACATTAACTTCCCAGGTTTAAATCTGACTTTTTCCCCTCTAAAATGAAAATCAGTAGTCAAAAGCTGACTTTTGTAGGAGGAGAGATATAATTGTGCCTTTTAATAAAATGTGTTAGTATGAAAGGTGCTACCAGATGCCTTTTGATTTAAGATGGAACCAATAATTGAAATTCACCATCAAATCTGTGTTTATGTGCTGGAAAAGATACCACTTTTCCTGCTTTTACTTTGCAGATTGTTGGTGACAAGTTTAATAATAAAATGAAATTATTTTCTATTCTTTACTCTTTAGTTTATAGAAATGCCTCAAGGAGCTATTACAAATTAATCTCCTTAGTAATCCCCCTGCAGAAGACAATATAGTACCTCTATGATTACTTTTGCTAAAATACAACTAGAAATATGCCTCTGTCTGTCTGTCTGTCTGTCTGTCTGTCTGTCTGTCTCTCTCTCTTTCTTCTCTTCTCCCTTCCCCCCATTTATTTTTCTTAGTATCTGGAGAATATTAATGGGAAAATGTCTGTGCTATTCATTTTTTTCTGAGAATAGAGAGATACAAATTTATTAGTTCTGAAATCATAGTGGCTCTGGGATTCATTCACTCTAATTGTCTGATTTTTGTGCATTTAAATTCTCAATTATGGTGACGATGCCTATTAATATAACTTTCCTGCAGTGTGTTTCTTGGGAAATGTAAAAGAAAATGGCTGTATATCATCAAATTACATACCTGTTCCGAATTCCCAGTTCTTTACCAGTTTTTGATGTGGTGTTTGTTGCAGACTATTAAGAAAAGAAAAAGAAAAAATAGGTAAGAGGTACTTTATGTTTTAGATGAAAATGAGTTACACAGAGAGAGAGCTCTCATGAGAACATTGTTACATATCATGATGTCATATGAAAAGGGTATGTTCCAGACAAAGAGAAATAAGAATCAGAACTTTGCAAATTGGGTTTAATATTTCTTTCTTCTCTTAATAACTTTTCAATAGCTTTTGTCTTCCAAAATAGTGCATTTTCAATATGTATATCATCATTCCTATAGGAACAATATATTATTAACTTGGTGCTTGGGGTAAAATACTGAGTTACTGTCCTCCTTACTTTAGTATTTGGATTATTAGTAATGCATAATAAGCCAAGTCATAGCTCAATTGTTTCAGATTTATGACTTCTATGATTTCATTTGCTTGAGTTCTTGCTTCATTTTTGGCATTAATGAGTTACATAAACTCATTCATTAGATTGGGGTGGGGGTTTTTTTGCCCCACTCACCACCAAGTTGGCATTAATGACTTACACAAACTCATATTTTGTTCCCAACTCACCACCAAGTTGGCATTAATGAGTTACACAAACATAACTACCCATCAAGATCCCAGTAGCTTTATTCAAGTTCTGACACTAACGGATGGGTGTGTCAAATGAAGAACACAGCCACCTGGATGCTGTTCTGCTTGGGAGAATTTTATCTCTGTTTACAATTCATTCAATTATAATTGGCAGTTCTGTCACCATTTCTTCATCAGTTCTGCAGTGTATTGTTATAGCTGAATACATATAATAGCTGTCACTTTTCTTTTCTCAGCGTACAGTTCTATTTGTTATTTTCCTCTGTTTTTAGTAGCTTAAGTCATGTCACTTATATTGCGTGTGCATTGACAGGTTTTTGACTGATGCACAAATTAATTCAAAGGAAAAGAAAGGGAAAAAAAGATTCTCTTTCCTTGACATTTTTATTTTTATTTTTGCATGCTGCCTTTGACAGGCTTTAAAATGCTGTTCACATATTCAAATGCATATTTACATAAAGAGAATTTGCTACATGAGAAATGTATTGTTCATGCTTTTTGTTCTTCAATTGATTTTTGGCTATATGGGAAAGATGGAGTCACTTAAAAAGCCATCTTACCTCCCATCCCCTTATATTTATGGTTATTGGCAAGAATACTTAAAATAAAGCACCAGCATTTTATAATGTAAAATACTACAAATATATAATCACATAAAATTATGTTTTGTAATAGTATCATCTGAGGAATGCAAAATGTACATCCAAGATTTGGGATACAGTATGCTCAAATCCCAACGTCATAGAGATAACATTAACATTTGATATAGCAAAAGGTCACTGATATCAATCATTATTTCTTCGAGGGATCTGTAACTTAAGAGATTGCTATTATTTAAGAGGACAGGGACTTATCACCTGTTCCAAAAGAAGGGGATATACAAGGTTTTCCTTCAGACTAAAGCAAAACAGTAATCTCTTGAGTATACTCTACCTCAAGATTTTCTGCCAAAAATAGGAAGTTGGATTTGAATCTTAAAAGAAAAAAAATTCATTCAATTCTATGGCACGTTCCCCCTAGCCACCTTTACCTATTGTGAAGACATCTCACTAGCCATTTCCAGATAAGATTTCAAGCCACTCCCTTAATCTCACCCTTTTTGTACAGCTGAGACCATGCAAATTTGGATTTTGCTGTTCTTTTGTGCTCTTATCCTGGTACAGTCATGCATTTACAGACTTAAACATCTGTACAAAAGTACCACAAATATTATCACTTCATCAACCTCTACCCAGATCTGTACATTGTTAAGAAAACAGGCCTAGAACATCTCAAATTTTAGTTAGTACTATCCTGAGATGTTGGAATGAGGAGCTTGTGTATCACAAAATTCACACTGATCTTAATGTATTATAGTTCTGATTAAGAATCATAATAGTATATGGAAATGACTTTGGGTGATAGAAGAAAGAATAACAGTTTCACAATGATCACAATGGTGTGATGAATGAAATTTGAAAATAAATGGGGTGGTGGTGAGAAAAGTGGCTCAGAAGAGACCCTTCCTAGTTTTCAAAAGAATGTAAATCAAGTAGATTTTCAGACTTACAATGTTCTGTTAACATAACCTTACAATAAAGAAAGAGCTGGTACTCCTGAGTGTGCTTCTTGTTGGGACTACCTCACAATACTGACATCATTTAGTCTTAAAATTGTTGTTCCTGAAAGAATATACTCAAAAATCCTCATCAGATTTTTCTTATATAAACTATGAGTAGCCATAGATTTAGATGTCAGGAGATGGAGCTAACAATGATGTTATTATTATATTCACTGATAATAAGTATATATTAAAAATTTATGACACACGTAGAAGTTATGTGGAACTTTTGTAGACTTCAACAAAATTGTATTCATTGAGCACCCATTTTCTCTTCCCTGAGAATTACAGATGTTGTTTTATTGAATTAGGGCTGAGAGCATAAAAACAGAACATGAAGACCCAGAAGCTGAAGTCCTAATTTTGGTTTATATTTTGAAAGTGAAACAATTTACTATTTCAGTAACAAGCAGAATTTTCTCCTGGATCTCTTCTGTTTGAAAAAGAGAGTGTTTTGTTTTGCTTTTTTTTTTTCAATGTTCAATAAATTCTGAAGAGTTGGGGATTAAAAAATCTTGGCTTAGTCTATCCACCTTCCAAATACTTGTCCTACATAATTGAAAGAACTGTGACATTGTCTGAAGCCAAAGTAAGATTTTCACAGCATTAATAACTGTGTGACATAAGGAACTTGAACAAGGATAGCTTGCATCATGAAGAACAGTAACTGCAATTTCTTCCACAACTGTTAAAAGATTTGCAATTCCTGCCCTATCTTGTTTCTAGCCACTGAAGTCTGGAAGGATTGGTAAATTAGTAAATTATCTGATTTTAGCACATTTCAGAAACCTATTTCCAAACCAAATTCTCATGTATTTTAATAAGACTCTTTAACCTTAACAAATGTGCATCTTGATGAATTTACCCAGTAATCACATATAGAACAACTATCTGTATTCCAGTATTAGCTACCCCACCATCTTGAAATCCTCTCCCTTATTGATCCAGTTATACAACTTCCCCCAATTCTCTGCTCCTTGAATGACAGGTGCCAAATAATGCAAAATGTATTGTTCTTTCATTCAACAACCATTCACAGTTATAATGGTATTTAAAAAGTGAGTTATGGCTGGTCCTCATGACCATCACAGCGTCCCCATTGTCACATGATCAAAATTTGAGTGCTTGGCAATGGGCATGTGTCTATGTTGGTTGCAGCATCCTGATTTTCATTTATGACTTTCCCAGGGGGGCTTCTGACAAGCAAAATCAATGGGGGAAGCCCAGATTCACTTGACAACCACAAAGATTTGTTTAATAACCACAGCAGAAAAGGTTGTAAAATAGGGTGAAACTCACTTAATGACTGCAACACTTAGCGATGGACATTCCAGTCCCAGTTGTGATTGTAAGTTGAGAGTTCCCAGTATTAAATTTTATACAATTAATTCTCAATGTACCAGATAGTATAAGGCCTCACACATACTTGTCCACCAGTTCATATGTAGAATATAATACTGTATGTGGACTTCAGAATAGTCTTCTTCACTAGCAGCAAGGACAAACAATCCTTCTCCAGGTGCACTGTTGTATTCTTCTGCATAGATTGTGCTTTGCTGGGAACATATTGTCCTGCTTTCTCAGATTGGCCTTTGTGAGATGCCAGCAATTGCTCAAGTTGCACAGGTGACTGCCATCCTGACCATCTGCAAAGTGATTGCCAATCACAACAGAACTGTGATTGCCAAGTGGTTACTCTATTGAGAAGATGGAGTGGGAGAATGTTTCTCTATGTAAGAAATGAAGTTCATATGCTTAAGTTGGAAACAAAAACAGAAACAACTAATATTGACCTTTTAGACAGCAAAAGCTATGCAAGTTTAGTTTTCTGCTGGTTTACAGGTGGGAGACACATGAGCCATGGAAAATGTTCTAAGGCAGGGGTGTCAAACTCACATCGTCACGGCGTCGTCACATGACATATTGGGACTTTTTCCCCCCTTCGCTAAACCAGGCATGGGTGTGGCCAGCATGTGACATATCCGGCCCATGGGTCGGGAGTTTGCCAGCCTTGTTACACTAAGACTAGGATAAAACTGAGTAGATCTTTGTCAATAGAAAGACTGAAGTAATACAAAAACCAGAAACAATATTGTAATAAAGAACCAGGATGCTCTGTCCTCAAAAGTAACACTTGACAGAAAATAGAGATAGAGCATTAAAATACTTCAGATACTTAATTTAACATTTTCTTTTTTTGAACCAAAGCATTGCTTTGATACCATAGAGACACCATAATCAGTTATCATTTGTCTGTTTGAGATAGTTGACCCTTTCAGATTCTACTTATGTTACATTGGCAGCTCTCCAATAGATGTGGCCATTGTATGAGCTAGTTCTCAAGAAACAAATGATATTCTGAATTGTATAGACAGACAATCAGTTGCACATATTTTTTTTAAAAAAATAAGAGAACTCAGAACAAGCTATTAATCAGAGTGGTATACAGCTCAGTCTGGACTGCTTGACAAATTTTTTTCCCGGACACCCCCAACTAGAAGGAAATAAATCTGACTTAGAAATCCTATTAAATGCCTTTGTTTGGCATTCAGTCTTTTCAACATGTTTTCCAGCCAATATTTTCAACACAAATCAAACTTGTTTAGACTCTAGCAACATATCTGCACTATAAAGAAATACCTATATTGCTTCCTGCAAGTCCTAACTCAGCATTATTTCAACTCTCTAATGCAAAAAAAACCCAAAACAAAACATCTATGTGTTAAAATACCACTACACACATTCTTCCCTTAGATGCTTGGTTCTTGTTTGTTTGTTTTTTAAAAATATTTCATAAGATGACAAATAAAGTTTTGGAAGGTCATCTATTGTTGATTATTCAAAAGCACCAATGATTGATGTAGATTCTAGGACAAAGTAATATTCTGCTGTAAGGTTTGGTGTTTTTGTTTCTAATGCTACATATAGAATCCTATGCTCTATGTTGGGAATTCCCAAGAGCCATCTTCCCAAATCAGGTTTCTGATTTCCAGTTAGGAATGGTAAATTAATGCCCAACATTTTCCCCTTCTCTAGATTGTGGGGTGGCAGGGAACTATTATGGCCAAAGAGGTTTCTGGATGTGAGATGCAGGCTACCAACATCTGTCTTTGTTATAGAAATATTTAAGACCAATAAGTACTATGGATAGTTGCTTTTCTATGAATAGATAGCAGAAACCAACGTATTTGCAGCTGCTTCCAATCAGCTGGGAGTTGCGTGTTCTATCATGCTCTGCAGAGACTTTCTCGATCTCAAGATTCGATGAAAACTCATCTTTTTAATCACTTTGGAGCTTCTTAAAAATTGTTTTCTTAAGTTTGAAAAATCTTCAGAACTGTAAGTTTAATAGTTGCTGCATGAGTCTTTCTTCAATCTCTTTCAAAAAGAAAAAAGAAAGATGATTTTTGTCAGATCTTTATTTTTTTGCAATATGCAGCAAAAGAGCTAATATAGTGTAGTTTTGGGAAAGTTTTTAAATATTAAGTGTTTGGATGAAATTTATTTAAAGAAGGACTATGAGGTTAATTAGAAATAACCTCATGTTTAATAATTTTTAATTTTTGCAATGTTGAATTATTGACTGGGATTAGATTAAATGGAAAGGGGGATTATATACTTACATTGTTAGAGCATTTATTTAACTGCCTCAAATTTGCCTATAACTGTTTGTTGATCTTCTGTAGAGAGGGTACCAAAAACTGAGCTAGTTATTCCTCTTCCTCCATAGATCAACTTTTTCTTTAATTAAATTAAGGGTGTTATGCCTCCTGTGCTTATCTGGACCTGACTTTGGAGTTTGTAGAACAGTCTGGTATGTAGGTACTGTAGTTCTGACTGATGTTATGAACTATGGGGCTTATGCTGTCCTCCATTATGTGCTTGGCTCTCCCCTCAAGTCTAGATATCGTAGGAAAGACATATATACTGTAGGTGTAGTTTCAAATCTCCTTAGGAAATATTTACATTTAAAGATAATAATTAAAATGCCTAAAAATCAACATTACTCTCTCAAGTCCTTGCCATCTGGGAAGCCAAGAGATTTCTGCAACCTAGCTAGAATATACTCTGCAGTGAAGGAGTTGTAAGAAGAAGTATAGTATTACTCATCTATTTTTCCACCTGATCTCATTAAGAAGATTAATTGCAAGTTGGAGTAAAATCCTGTGTTGCTGCAAGAGTAACTCATCCTTAGCAATTTCCATACATGGAAGGTCTCATGCAGAATAAAAGTTTTGAGTAATTGTATTTATTTTACTACCCTCCAGCTGTACTTCCATTGAAAACTTGACATGTTCAAGTCCATTCTCTGCAAGATTAAACACTTATATCCTTTCTCTTTTCTAGCTATACATACACATATCATTTTTATTTCATCCATTAAATGTTAACTATAACAATTATTATTAATAATTCTAAAGACATGACCTTCAAAAAAAGCTGGCCTTATTTAAATTACAGTTGTTCAGATGGCAAAGAATTATGACATATTTTAATCTTCTGATAATTATATTTATAGTTGAATTTTCTTCACTTAAAGTCATCCTTAGAGGAGTTGAGATTTGATAAAAAAAAGGATTGTTTGTAATGTTTTAATTTCAAGTCACCTAAGTCAAATAATATGGGATTTTCATATATTAACATTGAAACTTTGCTTGTTATCCACCAGAAAATAGACCAATGTTACAAAATGGGATTATACAGACTGAAATTTAGATTTTTTTGGGTGGTGAGGGAACAGCAATCTCTTAAGGATTGTTTTAATCATGTAGTTACAGCATATCTCCTCTATATTTACTTTGTATTTAGCATTCAAATATATTGATTTAGATTTTCAGAGGGCTTGTAGTTTATAAAATCATGCTTGTGTTATATATTACAACTGTTTAAAAGTATTGTAAAATTTGGTATGTCTTGTGAAAAGTAACAATAGTGACCACCAAGGAGGTACATAAATATTCCATTAAATATATTGTAAAATATATTGGCAAATTGAATATAGTGGCCTAAACAAATTGGGCACTTAATATGTTTATTGAGGCACTTTGACTGTTTGTTTGAATACCTAGAAATTAAATCATGCCAAAACAAAAGAAAGAAAGACTGTGGCCATCAAATCTACTTTTACAATTCTAGCATCAGGTATAGAAAATTATTTCCTTTCTTTTATTGTTATTCATTATACTTCTCTTTTGTCTTTAGATTACACTCAGCATCCCATTGGTTCTTCATTTTCCATTTTTTCTTACATTAATTATCTGGGATAAGCTAAATTTATAAACTGTGATTGATTAGTAAAAATTTAACCAGATTATTAAGATCAGGGATTCCTAAACTGCAGTGTACCTCCCTTGAGGAAGTACAGAGAGAAGCCAGAAGAGATATCAAGAACATTTTAATTACAGTGTTACAATAAATGCACCTTTTCCAAAGATTCATTGTATTATTTTCATTGTTCATTTATGATTACATTAGTGTTTGGAGTTTTAGAGAAAGTGTGTACATTAAGATTACACTTTAAGGAGGTATGATGGCAAACAGTTCAGGCCTCTTGCTATAAATGAAAGGTGAAAATTGTTTTGATTTCAAGAGCTTCAGTAAATAAGTTGATAGTTAGAAGTATCACTAATAACCAATCATATACATGTGAATAGATATGCAAACATTCCTTCCTTCTCTCTTTATCATTCCACCATACTGTAGGGACAGTCCTAACATGAGGTAATATAAAGCATACACTTAAGTGCATACCATTGGGGCCATATATGTATTGTCATGAACTACCTCACCAATTCACTATGCCTAAGATGTGTGATCTTGTCTCTATCTCTATGTGCTGATCTGTAAATCATAATGACCACTTAACAAATTATTATTCTGAAAATCTTTTCAGTTAGTATAGAATAAATGTTTGGTTGATCTGCCAGTAAGTGTAAGATCTAGGACTACATCACTTCCCCGTTGTCAATAATGACTATAATCAGCACTGGAGGAACATGTAGATCCCCTTATTGCTGACTGATGGTTCTGAAATACCCCAATTGTTCTAATCTCTGATACTTAGTTCATCAGGTAATAATTTGTGTGGCAGGTATCTTGTTTTTCTAGACATCTGGCAACAGTTCATTTCCTGACAATCATCTTATCATACAGTAACTACACCATGTAAGGAGGTAGCAATGCTTCAAGATTCTATATTTCAGTAGTTGCTGTCTGTAAACAAAAACAGAGTTGCCTGGGGCTCTCCAAGTGTTTTAGACTATAATTCCAAACTGCCTTTTTACTGTCCAGGCTTGTGGTTGATAGAAGTCAAGTAAAAGATGCTTGTCAAAGATTCAAATTACCAATCTGTGCAAAGAATATTCACATTCAAAAAAATCAATTATGTGGCAATATGATTTATGTAATATGGTAATAATGCTAATTATATAATTCCATGTTATCAATATATGGGACAAAGCATAGGTATTCATTTGCCAGGAGGAATATTATTTATTATTTTTTAGCTCTTCTTGTAAAAAATGTGTATATGGTAATTTGAATAAATCTCCTAAACAGGCAACAGGTTTTTGAATATTTTTTGGAGTTCCATTGCTAATAAAGAAAAAGGTAATTGGATGTGCAGGCTGTTACATAATTAAACTAACTGCCCATGTGATCTGCAATAATTATGCAGTTTTTCTTTATATTGCTTAGAAAGCTGCCCGTGCTTTTGAATGGTGAAAATTATTCACAATTTAAGCCAATTGTGTGTAATAATGTATGCTTGATGCATAACATCAATTTCAATTTGTTTTGCAAAACAAAACAATATCTGTTTTTATGAGTAAGCATGAATAAGTATCTGAAATCTGAGATCACAATGTCCAAGAAGCTGAAAATATACACCACCACCCAAAAAAGGCAGGGTTTGAATTTACTAATTGCTTTGAAGGATTATTATATAAATTCAAAACAAATGAACATTTATGAATGAAAAAGAAGAAATGAAAAAGATTTCCAATACTTCATGAATTAAAATTATTTTTAACCCAGAGCCATAATTCTTGTCAATTGCATCAATGTTGTGTTCATAATTACAGACATCAAGAAAAACTACAGGGAAATAGGTAAGGGGGTTGACTACCTGAAATTTTCAGTTTAATTGCATGGTTTTGAGATATCTCTCACTCTAATACAGCGGTTCTCAACCTGTGGGTCGCGACCCCTTTGGGGGTCAAATGACCTTTTCACAGGGGTCGCCGCGCACACTAGCCCGCCATCTTGAAAATGCTCCCAGTTCGGCCGTGCCTGCGGGTCGCCGGACAGCCGGTAGCCACGGAAGCGGGAGACTTTGCCCACCCGCCCGGACACCGCCATTTGAGTTCTTTTACCCTCTGCGCATGCGCAGAATGCTTTGCGCATGTGCAGAGGGTAAAAGAACCCAAATGGCGGCATCCGGGCGGGTGGGTGGAGTCCTGCTTCCGTGGCTACCGGCTGTCCGGTGACCCGCAGGCACGGCCAAACTGGGAACATTTCATCCCTGGTGCCACGCTCCCTTTGTCACCTCATCGCACGTGAGGAGGGGCGGGACGGGGGTCACGGCGGCAGGGAGGGGGTCGCGGGGGGTCACGGCATTAAAAAGGTTGAGAACCACTGCTCTAATACATACAGTATACAAGGAAAGATTATTGTAGCCAATATTACAGAGACAAGATATAGGCTTATTTTCTTGACATGTAGATCAGTTTTACCATGAGCCCATTTCATTGTAAGTATTAAGCTATTTAGTAAATGGAAGGCACATTTTGCATATCAGATCTCATGAACTGAATGAACAAAATAAAATGAAAAGATACTTGATATTGGCCATGTATGTACAATATCATTTAACAGCCATACTCTTAAATATTGTATAGGTATTCTGTATTAACACAGGACTTTGGTTTTAAAGGAGGTCCTCAAACTGATTTGCTCACCATGTCCAATTTTTAAATAAAATATGCCTTCTTCCTTAATCATCTCTGGTAGCAAATCATCCTGTCAGAACTAATCCTTCTATTGCCCCCACCATCCTGCCAGAACTGATAAAGCTTCTTGGATGAGAAGTAAAATGTCTTCTTCTTTTTCAAGGAAAAAAATAGTCCAGTTGCCTTTTGGGGGGAAAAACACCTTTGAGACAGTCTGGTAGCAAATCTTTACATCCTCTTCATATAATAATTAATATATGTCATAGCTTCTCTTTCACTCACTCACTCACTCACTCACTCACTCACTCACTCTCTCTCTCTCTCTCTCCCTCCTTCCCTCCCTCCCTCCCTTCCCTTATATTATTACATCATCTATATATTCTGGAAAATCAGTGTTTTTTAGGGGTTAAGACAGTATAAAATTTTCATAGAAAGATGCTCTAGCACAGTGATGGCGAACCTTTTTTTGCTTGGGTGCCAAAAGGGCACGTGCGCGTGCCCACACCCATAGTGCAATGCCCTCCCCCCGCACATGCACGCACAACCCCCCCTGCACTGCCCCCCCCGCACATGCGCACAGACCTCACTGAAACCTCCGGACTTCCGTAAGTTTGGAAATGAACTTCCGGTAGGCCAGTTGTGCTGTTTTTTGCCTTCCCCAGGCTTCAGGCATCCTGAAGCTTGGGGAGGGCGAAAAACGGCCCAATGGGCCTACCAGACGTTCATTTCCGAACTTCCGGTAGGCCTGTTAGGTCCATTTTTTGTCATCTACAGGCTCCGGAGGCTTTCCTGAAGCCTGGGGAGGGCAAAAACAGCCTCCCCCACCCTCCGGAAGGCCGAAAATCAGCTGGAGCTGACATAGGGCAATGCCTCGTGTGCCCTCAGATATGGCTCTGCGTTCCACCTGTGGCACGCGTGCCATAGGTTCGCCATCACGGCTCTAGCAAGACTCAAGTCAAATTCACTGAAACAAAAGAATATAGATGAATAAGCACCTAGAGAATTTTGACTTTCCAAGGAATATTTTAAACAGTATCTATATTTTATGAATGAAAAAATAATAAATGTGTTACCATAGAAATGACAGCCAAGTAGGATATGTTGCTATAATGTTAATTGAAAATGAAATTCCAAAACCATTCAACATGTAATGCAGTCTCCTCCTCCTCTCCTCTCCTTTTCTTTCTCATTCTCTTCTCTTGTTATTGTGCTAAAAATCTTCATAACTGATGTTAGGATATGTGTTTGTTTGTTTGTTTGTTTGTTAAATTTATAGACTGTCAATCTTATCTCAAGGTAACTCTGGGTAGCTTACAATCATTAAAAATATCTATATAAATTAAAAACATAAATAAGTTAATAAAATCCAAAACATTACACTACATATTAGTAGAACATGTTCAAAAAGACATGTCCATCAGCCGTTGCTAGCCTTCTGGGATAAGAAAGGTGGAGGCAGATTCTCGCTGCTATTCATAACTCCAGGACAGGGCGGTAATAAATTATTACTGGGTAAAGCAAAACTACAGCAAGTAAGGGGTGTGTGTGTGTGTGTGTGTGTGTGTGTGTGTGTGTGTTTGTGTGTGTGTGTGTGTGTGTGTGTGTGTGTATCATGCTATCTACTTACTAGGTTCTGTAAATTATATTTTCACTAGTATATATTAGCTCACACTATTTTATTAGTATATATTTCCACCTCCTTGTACCAACAATATCATCAAATTAATTTCTGGGAATTCCATCTTATGATGTCTATATACTGTATGTAGGCATCATTTCTGTTTGTGTTAATAATGAGGACTATGTTAGCAATGAAAGCTGTCTTTGCAATGAAGATATCGTTGGATTGGCAGAAGTCAATAAATCATTCTCCTGCTTCAATTCTGTTTCCAGTGCTATACAAACCAATTTTCCTCCTTAATACTTACACCTCTAGCATTTCACTTTCCAACAATAAGCAGCACAACTTGCTTGCATGTTGTCTCAATTTTATACTAAACTCAACCATAAAGCCATTGCTTCTTATACATCACAGGTGGAAGTACCCTGTTTCCCCCAAAATAAGACATCCCCTGATAATAAGCCCAATCGGGCTTTTGAGTGCATGGCAATAAGGCCAAGCGCTTATTTCAGGATTCAAAAAAATATAAGACAGGGTCTTATTTTCGGGGAAACACGGTATAAATATGAAATTTTCAGATTAGAGGGTTGTCCATATAGTTTAATTAATATTTTTTGGTCATTGAGTGTGTTGTATTCAACTAATGTCCTTGTTATCAAAGCAATGTTTCCTTCTTTGTTTTTCATGTACTAAGTAGTAAATAGTATTATGTTTCTGACTGAAAGTGTCTAATTTCAAATTGATGATAATTAAGAAATCAATATGTAATTAATTTCTCTTTTATGATGTTGAGCTTTCCTATGTTCATACTTTTTACATCCTGTATTCCAATTGTAATTTTGTCTTTGAAGCCTCAGATGTTGCATATTTTTTAAAACTATAATGTAAATTTTTAGAAATACAAAATAAGTTTAGTTTTTGTCTCCCCACTTTCCTTTAATATTCTCCCAGTTTCCCAGAAAAAAAGTAGTACCCCCCCCCCAAGAAACCCAACCTTACACCTTTCACAGGAAAGGACTACTTCTGAGAAAGTATAAAGCAAATTTCAGCAAAGCATAAACTGACAAAGAAAACCCTACACTATTCAGTTTGCAATTAATGAAACTCATACTCATATCAAATGGCCTTTATGTCATCACTACCTTGATCATAATGTATGGTGTTTTATCTATGTTGTGAAACATGGATGCTGTCTTTAAAGATGAAAACTTTTTTAATTATTATTTTCAATTAAAGATTTTTTTCTTTCTGGAATACATTAGTGTGGTGATAGCACACTAATGCAGTTGAACTCAAAAGTGGGTCAGATTAAAAGCATGGAGAACAGTATATTTCTAGCATGTCCATTGTTGTTGTTATTTGTGAAGTCATGTCCGACCCATTGTGAACCCATGATCAACGTTCCTCCAGGCTTTCCTGTCCTCTACCATCCCCCGGAGTCCATTTAAGCTCACACCAACTGCTTCAGTGACTCCATCCAGCCACCTCATTCTCTGTCATCCCCTTCTTCTTTTGCCCTCAATCTTTCCCAGCATTAGGCTCTTCTCCAGTGAGTCCTTCCTTCTCATTTGGTGGCCAAAGTATTTGAGTTTCATCTTCAGGATCTGGCCTTCTAAAGAGCAGTCAGGGTTGATCTCCTCTAAGACTGACCGGTTTGATCGCCTTGCAGTCCAAGGGACTCGCAGGAGTCTTCTCCAGCAAAATAGTTCAAAGGCCTCAATTCTTTGGTGCTCAGCCTTTCTTATGGTCCAACTTTCACAGCCATACATTGCAACTGGAAAAACCATAGCCTTGACTATACGCACTTCTGTTGGCAGGGTGATGTCTCTGCTTTTTAGTATTCTGTCTAGATTTATCATAGCTTTCCTCCCCAGGAGCAAACGTCTTTTAATTTTTGGCTGCAGTCTCCATCTGCGGTGATCTTGGAGCCCAGGAAAATAAAATCTGTCACTACCTCCATTTCTTCCCCGTCTATTTGCCAGGAATTGAGAGGGCCGGATGCCATGATCTTAGTTTCTGAGGTTGTTGATATTTCTCCCGGCAATATTAATTCCAACTTGTGATTCATCTAGCCCCGCCTTTCTCATGATGTGCTCTGCATATAAGTTAAATAGGCAGGGCGACAGTATACAGCCTTGCCGAATTCCTTCCCAATTTTGAACCAATCAGTGGTTCCATGTCCAGTTCTCACTGTTGCTTCTTGACCCTCATATAGGTTTCTCAAGAGACAAATAAGATGGTCTGGTACTCCCATCTCTTTAAGAACTAGCATGTCCATGAACATATATATATAAAGATTTGTTGAAATAATTATTTTGCTTATTACTTTGTTTAATTATTTTAAAATTATTTGCTGCCCAATTCTCTGCAAGTGTTTTTTTTTTAATTTTTATTATATACACAGACAAATACATACATGGGGATACTTTATTCTTCCATTTGTTCTTGCAGTCTAGTTTTAAATGTTACTCAAAACTTCACAATATATTATAAAATAAATATTTAAGACAGATATAAAAAGAAACTAGATTTTTAAACGAATAGCAATACTCAATGTGCATAAAATTCTGAAGTCTCATTCCACAGGTCATAAAAACATTTTCATAAAATAATTTCATTTCCAACTGTGAATCAAAATAAGTTATATCCCATATAAAAGTATAAGCTGTACACTGAGCAGCCACACTTCCTCTCAAATCCAGCTTTAAAAAATAATAATTGCTGCCATCTTCAAAGAAACTGAAGAATAACCAGAAGCTAAGAAATAGATGCATTTAATAACTTCAGTAAGCGCAATCTCAGAACACTGAAGGGCTTTAACAAGGGGCTAATGAAGGCACCTGAAGTAATGACTGGTTCTGCTTTGCAGCAACTCTATTAATTTTTGCAGTGAAGAGAGCCAGGATAGAGCCCATGTTTACTATTTTATTAAAGGATAACTTAATCCATCTACTTTGGCAAATTAATTTGTACTATACATTTTTGGGGGACACAGTAATTCTAGCATTCCCAATAATTCTAGCATTCCGGCATTCCAAAGGAAAATAATATAACCTTGGACATCTCCTTTCTGTTTAGCAGTCCCTATGCTCCATTTCACTTTTCAAATGTTTAGATATTATTATAATTGCAATTAAAGGAAAATTTAGAAAGCTACATGCTGAAAAATAATGCTTATCTATACTTATCTTTATTTTCATAATGCCCTTGGATTCCACATACCACCCTTATAGTAACTATATTCTCTACTTACAATTTGTTGTCAAAATGTCCAATGTGCCCATTTGCTCCCCCAAGTTGGACATACTTGCAATAATACTTTATGCTAATTGAAAAGTATTTCGCAAGTTTCAGCATCTAATATTTAGTAGTTTGCCCTACTTACTGTAATCTTTTTAGATAATGTTTTATCCACTTCCAGGGGTTTCCCATCACATTGTAGGGAAAAAGTAGAATGGGAGGATGAAGTGGATGCCTGTCAAAATATTAAATACTGTGATTCATGCATGTAGTATTATTTCTGTAAAGGCAAATCTCCCATTGGATAAAAATAAGCACTGACTAAAACAGTTCATCAGTGGTCTGTTTTAACTCAGATCAAATCATAAACTGGTTTGTTTAGGGATATGAGCTGAAATGAATTTATAAAATGAGATGTGCATGTTTATTAATCAACATGTTGTAAATAAAAAGCAGTGATAACAGTTCCTCTCTCACTTCCATACTAATCAATTGAATTGGATATCTGCAGTCACTGATTTCTACCAATTACTCAATTCCATAAAACTGTTTAGAGTCAAGGACTGTTGTGTTTATTGTTGTTATTACTGCTCTTATCTGGCTGGCTTGTTTGGAAATTTACAGACAGATCTAAATAGCATATGAAAGATTATGACAGTCCTATTTTAGTTCTGATAACTTCAGAGGATTGTACAAAGCTACAGAATTTACCAAAGTGGCTTGATTTGTTTCAGTGTAAAACCCTCAATACAATCTTCTGCCTTTTCACGGCCAGTAATAAAAATGATAAATAATGCTTTCATAATGCTAAAAGAATCCAATTGTAACTGATTACTCCAAAGAGAAAGTTCATCTACTAAACCTATCTAGTATTCAAAACAAGAGACATAGCTTTTACCCCCTCTTTAAGTACTAGATGGCCTTTATGTTTGACGGGAGCATAACTCTGGGACTATTTAGTCTCAGTCAAAACCTGTAATCACATATCAGCATATCTGTGCTTGGAAATAACTGCCTTATTTTAAAGTTCCCAATCTATGGAGGTATCTTAAGATCAGCATATGGAACTTCTCATTAGAATTTTAATGTTTTTAATGTTTATTTGCTGTTGTTAAGCCGCCCAGAGTCCTTTGGGAGTTGGGCGGCATACAAATATAATAAATAAATAAATAAATAAATAAATAAATAAATAAATAAATAAATAAATAAATAAATATATGCTTGGTCTAAGAGGATCCAACTTCAAATCCCAATTGATTGTGAACCTCTTTGCTTCATAAGACTTGATAAGAGGATAAAATGAAAGGTGATCCTATGAATACCACCTTGAGCCCCTTAACAGCATGTAATAATACATGGACTTGTTAAATAAAAAATAAGTAGTAAGCAATGTTGTGGATTGTTGTTGTTGTGTATTTTTGGAGGGAGGTGGGGTAAAGGGGCAGTTCTTTTAAACAGAGAACTTGTTCCAACAGTTTCTTCCTCCCCAACCATATTCACTTTTATTTTATCAACATCAGTGTAAAGAGTCCATAATTTGCCACTGCTATTTACAATTTTTCACACAATGAATAAGTGAAACTATTTGTTTTTCTTGCTTAGACTTAGTTTTCCAAACTAGGATCTAGTCACTTACAGGAATGTTGTCATGTAAATACTATTTCATGTTCTTCTGTGAACTGATTTCAAGTCTCTTTCAAAGTTTGTGGTAGTTTGGCATAAATAACTTATCATGTAAATTATCTCAGCATGAGACAGCTTTTGGTATGAGAACAGCATATCTGTGTTTGTCCCTCTGATTGGTGGGAGGTGTATATTGACAATCTGCCCTCTGTCAAATTTAAATTGGAAAAGGGTTTAGTATATTTGTTTCATAAAATATTGTTGGCATATGACATTATGAATAGCTATTTTCTTGCATGTCTTTGTTATTTTACTGAACCTGGTAGTGGTTGATCATCTGCTGAAGATGAGTTTTCTCATATATACTTGTTTGCATTTTCCCAAGATGAATTTCAATTTGATATTTTCTGCCTACTATTCCAATTTCACTGGATCTCATTTATAACATTTCTTTGCCCTCTTCGGTGTTCTCCTTGCTTTCTAATTTATCATCCACAAATTTCATTAACATGCTTTTCACTCCCTCTTGCAGATTATTAATAAAGATGTTACATAGAATGAATATCTTCAAGACTCTCCTAGACATTTTCCATCATATCAAAAAGAAGTAAGCTATGGCATTTTCATTCTAGATTTTCTGTAGTATACTGTACATATATGGATGAAGTCAAAACAAAGTTGTATAGACAATATGTGTAATAGATTTGTTTATTATCTTAAACTGAAACAAATATTTAACTGTTTAACTAAGGTACGCACATGCACGATTGACTAGACTTGCTGTGTCCTATCATATATGTGGATTAATTTGGATTAATTATAAAACTCATAAATGTTGTCATTTTTCATTCATGTGACATATGTTTCAGGGTTTTGTCTCTGTGTGATAACCTCATATTGTGCTCCTAAGTTAGATGACAAGATCAATTGGTATAGCTCCTGAGAAACAGCTAAGCTCCCAACAGCATTAGTTGCAAATACCTACAGATAAGAGGGATGTGCTAGACTTGCTAAAGACAACAGAATCAATGAAGTTGCCTTTTATTTTCCTATTTATTTTCCTATTTTAAAAAGTGATCTTTTCCAATTGTGAGAAGAGCTCCTATAAGAGCCGAGGTGGCGCAGTGGTTAGAGTGCAGTACTGCAGGCTACTTCAGCTGACTGTTCAGCAGTTCAGCGGTTCAAATCTCACCGGCTCAAGGTTGACTCAGCCTTCCATCCTTCCGAGGTGGGTAAAATGAGGACCCAGATTGTTGGGGGCAATATGCTGACTCTGTGAACCGCTTAGAGAGTGCTGTAAAGCACTGTAAAGCGGTATATAAGTCTAAGTGCTATTGCTAAGTGCTATTGCTATTCTGTATCAAAAATGACAGAACACTTTTCCTCATTTTCTTTCATATTATTTTCTTTCTTATAATGTTAATACACTGACATTAATAATACATGTCTTCTGTATTATTTTATACATTCAGTATTTAGTATTTACAGATGATAAGTACAGAATATAATAGCACAGACCAAAGAAGATAAACCTATGCTTTATAATTATGTATATAATATAATTTTATGTTTTCCAAGGTTTATTTCCTACTTTTTGGACAATTCCAAGAAAGTTGAAAATATCTCTTTGGAAATGGAAACAACTGTGGGAGAAGAATTTAAATCTGGCAGAGTAACAGAGTAACAGAGTAACAGAGTTGGAAGGGACCTTGTAGGTCATCTAGTCCAACCCCTCCCCCCGCTCAAGCAGGAGACCCTACACCATTTTCGACAAATGGCAGTCCAATCTCTTCTTGAAAGTCTCAGCTTCCAAAGGCAAGCTGTTCCACTGGTTGATCATTTTCACTGTCAGAAAGTTCCTCCTTATTTCCAGGTTGAATCTCTCCTTGATCAGTTTCCATCAATTGTTCCTTGTCTGGCCTTCAGGTGCTTTGGAAAATAGCTCCTCTCCGTGGCAGCCCCTCAAATATTGGTACACTGCTATCATGTTTCCCCTGGTCCTTCTCTTCACTAGACTAGCCATGCCCAATTCCTGTAGCCGTTCTTCATATGTTTTAGTTTCTTCATATGCTTTTCATTATTCAGCATGAAAGCTCTACCACTACCATTAACTAGGTAAAAATACATACATATACAGAGTGTAGATGCTTACAGAATCAAAAATCAATGTTGGTGGCGAGATCAGGCAAGTCAAATTTTATCACAGTCCTCATTTGGATGCCAGCTAAACAGATCCTAATGAAGTGAATGAAGTTGCATTTTATAAAGTTCTCTGCTCTCACAGTTTAGTTCCCTGCCATCATTGAAAGCTTTTAGAAAGTCTCCAGGAAGGCAACAAGAGGCTGGACTGGGGGTACTGGTTAATGCATCTTTGAACGATGGTGTGATTCCATGTGTTTTGAAGGCGATCATGGCATATCCTTTCTCAATGAAGCATCAAGATTAATTCAGCAATATTGAACAAAATACATTCAGTCAATAACCTTGGTTGTTGAGAAGATGGTAGATCCATGGTTGCAAACAGTTTGCAAGAAATTGATTATCCAGAGCCTTTCCCGTTAGACCTCAATATAGTAATAAGATCACATTGATTACTCCTGTGGATAATGTTTATTGAGACCAGAATAACAGAATAATAATCTTGCTGGATGTCTCAGAATTTTTTATACCATCAATAGTGGACCTTGTCTGAGGGTTTGAAGTAGAAGATATTGTTTTGCAGTATTTCTCCTTCTTCTTAAAGGGGGGATTACAGATAGTGGAAGATAGTGGTAGAGGTTATGCCTTAGGGCTGTCGATTATGGGATGCTATCTGCTGCCACAGGTGTTTTGTGCATTTCCATTTTTTGTTGATAATTATACTGTTATAGATTTTTGTTTGCTACCTAGAGTTGTATGCCAAATGAGTGGCCATAAAAATTGAATATATGAATGGACAAACAAGCAAACAAAGGTTTAATCCCAGAAAAATGGACTGTGATATGTGGGGAATTTCTGGATAGTACTACTACAAAGCAGACTGGTTTGTACTTTAAGCATCCTCTGGCCCATTTGTTTGAAGGGTAGATGGCAGTTGTAACTAGGAGAACATTTGCTTAAATTCTTCTAGTGTACTACTTACAATATGTTTTGGCTCTGCTTATGGTGAGTGTCAGGGGTGGGTTCCAAATTTTTTTACTACCGCTCTGTGGGCGTGGCTTAATTTTGTGGGAGTGGCTTGACGGCCATGTGACCGGGTGGGAGTGGCTTGATGGCCATGTGACTGGGTGGGAGTGGCTTGATGGCCATGTGACTGGGTGGGAGTGGCTTGGCGGTCGTGTGACCGGGTGGGAGTGGCCAACTTATAAAATGTGGTGAAAAAGTGACTTATGACCATTTTTCACACTTAACGACCGTCGGTCATTACGTGTGAAAAATGGTGATAAGTCACTTTTCACCACCTTTTACAAGTTGGCCACTCCCACCCGGTCACACGACCACCAAGCCACTCCCACCCAGTCACATGGCCATCAAACCACTCCCACCCAGCCACATCGCCATCAAGCCA
>QLTV01003428.1:144283-159808 GCA_003457575.1 Thermophis baileyi
GCTGGTTCGCTTCCACCCCCGCCGCATGGGCGCGCCTCGGGGACGCGCACGCTTTGCGCGCGTGTGCATGCACAGTAGAAAAAAATTAAAAAAAAAATTCAAAAAAATTAAAATAAGCCAAAAATAAGATGGCGACGCATGCACAGTGCCGTAAACTCGGCTTCTGCACATGCGCAGAAGAAAATAAAAATTTAAAAAAAATTGGGGAAAAAATCGGAAAAAATTAAAAAAAAAAGATGGCAGCCCCTACGGACCGGCAACCACCGATCCGGTTTGGATGACGTCACTAGCGGGTCGCCCCCGGTTCGGGTGAACCGGTCCGAACCGGTAGGAACCCACCCCTGGTGAGTGTGCAGATAACCCATTTTCCACCAAAGAAAGATGTTATATTTCAAAATGAATAAAGAAGATGAAAGAAAAAGCTATACAACTACAAAACAGTTCCAAATCAGATATTATATTTTATGTTTCTTTTCAGTTAATTTCTTTTTCATGGATGATTGTAAACAAACCTGTTATAAGTACATGTTATTAAATCAGCTCGCTTACTTACTAATCCAATGATTGAACTGACTTACGTTTTACTTTCTCCTAATTTATACTCTGTATTTTTTATTTAATTCATGCTTACAAAATTCCACAATATATATGTTATTATTTCATAAAACAGGAAACACATTTATTTCCTATTTATTCCTTGGTATGTTTTAGTTCTCCAGGCTTTAAATTGTATAGTTTGCATGTTTTCCAGGCTTTAAATTGTATAGTGTGCATATTCTGAAAAACCTGTTTTTCAGAATAAGGAATCTAAGAAACTAAAATAAAGCTGATATTCTGTTGTTTTAGTATTCAGTTAAAACCTCAGTAGTCTACATGCAGGACATAAATTGTATAGTATGCATTCTTAGGTGAGAGACAGGATAAATCTATTACAATTCAAGATTGAGTTATTTAGCATTTATCCTTGAGTACCCATTTTCTTCCTTCAATATCATTTGCTTTTTGTAAGTTTAGTCAGTTACACATTTTTTGAATTTCAGTATTCAGAAAATGTGACAATATATTTCAGTAGTTGGCAGTCTTTTCAGACTCCCGAAGATCTTGTGAGAATGGTAAAATTACATGAGATTTCATGAGAAAATGACAAGGTATTTAACCATATGTAATAACATGTTTTGGGGGGATGAAGATGTTATTTTAGAGGACAACTGACACCCAGTCGCAATGATTACTTCTTTTTGACTTCTGGTATAACTGAAACAATATAAGCTTTAAAGGTAAAAAAAGAATCTGACATGAATTATTTGAAGAATGGTCCAGATTTTATAAGCAGTGTATAATTTGAAGTTCTTAAAAAAGAAAATCTTTGTCTGCCACCACCTGTGCCAAAAGAGAATAAACTATGGTACAATTTCTGCATTTTTTTTTAAACAAAGCACTTTTGTTTTTATCATGAATAAAAATGCGAGGAACTGAAATGTATGGATTTGGTGAAACTAAGAAAGTTTTGAAAATATAAATAGATATGGAGAAATATAATGAATATTGTTTAAATTACATTTAATATATTTTATTTTTCTCACCTCAAGTCTTTCATTTCTTTGGTTTACTAGTTCCTACTCTTTTTTTAGTACTTTTTAAAAAATATTATTTACTTCAAAAGGGAATAGTGTGAATATATGAATGTATAAGGAAATTACTTATTTGAAAGTGGCACTAAAATAATTTATCCACAGATATGTATATAAATTCATGGCCCATGCATGTATTTGTTATCTATGCAATTTACATAGGTAATAAAAACAAATAAGCAGCATGGAAACTATATATAAATTGTTTCTTTGAAAGTTTGAAAGCTGCCCATCTCCCCTATAAGATGATTCTGGGTGGCTTACAAGGTATAAAACAAGTAAAAAATAGCTAAAATATTAAAACAACTCAGAATTAAAATATTATTAAAAATATACTAAAACCAAACTAAGAGAGATGGGGATGAGGTCTTCTTATTCCATTAGCCACCTCCGGTAGTGAGACACTCCCCCCCCCTTGGGGCCCAAAACCAGTCAGTAAAGCCAGATTTTGATACCCTTCCTGAAGGCCAAAAGGGTAGTTCTCATGTCCAGTGACAGAATGTTCCACAGAGATGGAGCCACAGAAGAATAGTTCTTCTCCTTGATCCAGTCTGTTTCATTTCTTTAGTAGACATGATCCATAGCAGGCCTCTTCTGCTGAGTGGGATGGGCTTGTCCCATCAGAGAGATAGATAGTTCCTCAGATACCCTGGATCTATGCCATGTAGGCCTTTAAAAATAACAACCCTGAATTGGATCCAAAAGCACAATTGTTACCAATGCAACTCGCACAATAAGGGTGTTACGTGTGCATCCTATGAACTTCCAGGACTGTGCACACTGCTGCATTCTGTACCGGGTGCACTTTCTGAATTCTCTTCAAGGGTAGCCCCATGTAGAACACATTGCAGTAATCCATCAAGAAATGATTAGGGCATGAAGCCGCCCAGAGTCCCTCGGGAGTTGGGCGGCATAGAAATCTATCAAATAAATGAATGAATGAATGAATGCACAGGGCCTCAGGATCCAGTTAAGGATGCAAAACCAAACTAGGAGTGTACAACACAGAGTTGCACAAGGCTTCTAGCTATGACTGCCATATGCTGTTTGAGCAGAAAGACCACCAAATTGTATGCACAGAGTTAATGAACATAAGCAATTGGATTCAGAGGTCCCTTGCATCCATAGCCACTCTGTTTTACCTGGGTTCAGCTGAAGTTTGTTCTCCCCCATGCAGACCCTTCCAGCTTGGTTGTTTTCTTGTAGATGTTTCATTACTCAACTAGATAACATCATCAGTGCTTATCTATATCAGGCTTACTACATTTGTAAATAAAAAAAGGGGGCAAATAGGAACTTGCATGATTTGCCCTCAAGTAATAATGAAAGGATAACTTCTGGGGAAGCAGTGATGGAATGAAGACAGCTTCATGAGAGTGAAGCCAATACACATAGTAAACAGATCAGCTCCTTAGAACTCCAGATCAAGAAGAGAATATAGAATCTTCAATACCCATTTGCTCCATACAGAATCTTCCAACAAAGAGATAATAAAATAGCAATCTCCAGTGGGTTTGAAAGCTTTGGGACCTGGGGGGGGGGGAATCATCCTACCTATGTTGTAATTCTGTGCCTTTGAATGGGCACTGGTTTTGACCATTACTTCTCTTAGCAACTTTAGAAAATTGCTCAGTGTTGATTTTCTGGATGTTAAGAACCTTCAGAGTGGCAAGTTCCATTTATCCTGGATGAAAGAAATTTTGTATAAGTTTAAGGATTAAAAAGAAAACTTTAACTTTTTGTAAAACAGCAAAAGGGGGACCAGAATGTTGATTTGGGAAAGTTAAAGGGCAAGATGGACTTGAAAGAATATTTCCCTATGGGGTATTTAAAATTATATGAAAGAATGTAGGAAGATTTTAAAATCAGCTGCATAAAATCCTGTGGGAATGTTTTGCTGATTAGAAAATAATCATATGATAAGAGAGGATTTTGAAAGTTGACTGGAGGGAACCAGAGAGAAATAAGGATTACAATTAAAGAAGAGACCCATTAATACAATGGAGCAATATAATTTGACTACAGAAGAGATTGTTTGGGAGCAATGTACTGTAATGAAATGTATAATGTAGTGTCTGATACTATAAACATGTATTTAACAGAGAAGAAGAACATATTTTACTGGATAAAATGTACTTTAAAAAATCCCAGATTACAAGACTGATATGGAAAAAGATGCCATAATAGATTTGCATTTGAAACCATCTGATTTCTGAATAATTAAAGGGGACATACAAATGATACATCAAAATAATGATTTGGAATTTATTTCGTATCTTGGATTTACAAAAATGATGTAAACTGTTGAAGTTGTTCGTCAAAGGGGACAAAGTGGAAATTATAAGAAATCAATTTATGGAACATTATTTGTTGGGATTAAAGATTAAGCTTCTTGAAAGTAAATAGAAGGAATCCAAAGTGAATTTATCTCTTTCTATGAGAAATGAAGCAAAAGAAAATTTCCCCCATTTATAAACAGATTTTTAAAGACTTAATACTTACCAGAAACCAAATAAACTGGAATACCTAAAAGATTTATTTAACTAAGGTTAAAATATATATGTTAACATTTCTGATAGCTCTTAATAGACTTTTCTTATTAGAGCTGAATGATGAAGTTTTATAATTTGAGTATTGATAAGGAATGACATATGGGAAGAAGAAATGTATTCATTGAAATGCTAGAGAAAGTGTTAAATAACTAAAATAGTTTATAGTCAGGTAGAAGGGACGTCATTTTTATTTATCTTTTCATTTTCTTTTTGTTTTCTTTTCTTTTTCTATCACTGCATTTTTTTTCTTTTTATATTTTTTCTTAGTTTTTATCTTTGTATTTGTAAACTTTAATAAAATGATTTTTAAAAAGTAAACAATGAAAGGATCAGCAAAGTATCTATCATCAGTAGTGCAAGAATTATTAACAGTATCCAATAAATTCTTCAAGAATTAGCAATAGCAATAGCACTTAGACTTATATACTGCTTCATAGTGCTTTACAGCCCTCTCTAAGCGGTTCACAGAGTCAGCAAATTTCCCCCAACAATCTGGGTCCTCATTTTACCCACCTCAGAAGGATGGAAGGCTGAGTCAACCTTGAGCCGGTGAGATTTGAACCGCCGAACTGCAGCTAGCAGTCAGCTTGAAGTAGCCTGCAGTGCTGCACTCTAACCACTGCGCCACCTCGGCTCAAGAAAAAGTAATTATATTGCCACAAGTCATAATTAGAGGTACTATTGGCATTGTTTGTGCACATAGATTTCCGACAGAACATCATTCAGACCTGACTTAATAATTCAGTGTGGCATTTTCAACTGCCAAACAAGGTAAACATTGCTTGGCTACTCACAACTAATCATCTTCAATTGCAACACAGAAAAGACTCTTGCAGTTTTAATTCTCAAAATGTGATGTGTTCTCTAGACTATATTAAGATAATTGACTCAACTATTGAATTAATAAGTTGCAGCCTGGTTGCATAAATAGTCTTGCTACTAAATGGTTCTCCTAATGCTTGAGACCCATTTTAAGCAAAAGTTAAAAGAAGCATATTATTTGTAAATTCCAATTTATTTGAGTGAAGATTATAGTTTAAAAAATGGGCGAAAGGAAAAAAAATGAAAGAAAATAAAAATGTCATTGTAATGATCTTAATACACAAATCTATAGTGTGTTTGAATCTGGAATGCCATGTATAGCTCTGGTTACTACACTTGAAAAAGAATGTAAGACAGCTAGAGAATGTAGGGAAGATGACAACTAGCGTTATAAAAGAGTTTTAACAATTTCCATGAGAGAAATTACTAGAATATTTGGGACTCTAGTCTGCTTGTTATGGGATTGGAAGATATAAAAACATGCAGAAAGTTGACAGGGATCCTTTTTTTCTCCTTTTCTAAAAACACAAGGATCAAGATCCTTTCAGTGAAACTCATGGAAGTAGATTCAAGAGTTTAAAAGAAGCACTCTTTACCGAACACATAATTCACCTGTGGAATCTAATACTACATGATGCGCAGGGGTGGGTTCCAGCTTACCTCGCTGCCAGTTCGCTTCCTCATGCGCCGTGTGCGCGCGCGCGCATGCGCAGTGCTAAAAACAAGATGGCAGCACCTACAGCACCGCTGAGAGAGCCAGTTTGGGGGCATATCCAGCCGGTCATCGCTGCTGGTTCGGCGAGCGGGGGAAAATTCCCACTACCTGTTCTATAGAGCCGGTCCAAACCGGCAGGAACCTACCTCTGATGATGCATGATAGCAATTGATTTTGGGTGGCTTACAGCATTAAAAACATTAAAATAATCAAATATAAATATATACCCAATAAAATTCCAGTACAAATATCATTGTCAAGCATGGGAGACAGTTCAAATGAATATATATTGCAAGATTAAGCTCTCAACAAGAATCTGAACTATTAATAGTCAAAGCAAATTGGCGGTAGATAAGAGTCAACAGAATTCAAAGTGGGCTGGACTTAGATCTCTTGTGGGTGTGAAGTGACTCAAGACTGATGACGCATTTGACTCCTCCATTGGGCTCAGCCTGGTCATCTCCTACAATCATTGACATAAGATGGAGAAGGAGGCAGCTGGATGCATGGATGGAATTAGGTCTTACTTAATGAGCCAGCTCCAGTTTGAAGGTCCCCCTTGGGGACCCAGGCCATCTGGCAGAACCAGATCTTAAGGCTTTTATGGAAGGTCGGAATGGTGGAAATTCCCTGACTGATGGGATGCCCCATCTGCTGGTGAGGATGGAGTGGGCCAGTTCCATCGGGCTGAGACAGTCCCTCAAGTAACCTGACCCATGCGTTATAGAGCTTAAAAGGTAATAACCAACAACTTGAATAGCACCCAGAAACAAACCAGCAGCCAGTGCAGATCACAGAGCAGTGGTGTAACATGGGTCATTCTAGGGTCCTAAGAACTGGCTGTGCTGCTGCATTCTGCACCAACTGTAGCTTCCAAATGGTTGTTAAGGGTAACCCCATGCATTGCAGTAGTCCAAATGTGAAATGACTAGAGGTTGAATGACTGAGCACAGGGACACCTGATCCAGGAAAGGCCACAACTGGAGCACAAGATGAAGTTGTGCAAAGGCTCTCCTAGCTGTGACTGCCACTCCTCTTCGAAAAGGAGTTGTGAGTCCAGGAGGGACCCCCCACCCACATATATGGATTTGTTTCTATTAGTGCCACCCCATCCAAACTAAAGTTGTTAAACTCCCAGATCCTGAAGATCCGTGCACTCAAAGCCACTTGGGCTTGCTGGGGTTTGGCCAAAACTTGTTGTCCCCATCCAGGTTCCCACAGCTTCCAGGCACTGCAAGAGGTTCACACTGAACAACTGCTTCACTTAAAAATTGAATTGTCATTCCAATTGTAGTCACTAAATAAGCACTAGCTGTGAATTAACTGTCTACTGAAAATTTTAGAGTCAGTGCTATGTTCAAACATGATCGTATTTATGAAAACTCTGGCTAAATATGGACAAATCCTATCGTATAATTTGAAATAATTTGAAATAATTTTGTGAAATTATTTCAACTGCTTCCTTGGCACAAAAACAATTAAAGGGAATTTAATAAACACATATATACAGATACACAATGGTTTTTTTCTACTTTTCCTTGTAATATATGTATGTATATATTTATTTGCTTTAATCTGGGGAAGGAATCCCCACCTAACACTGCCTTTGGCATTCTTGGTACAAAATGTACATCTTTGTTTTTAACAAAAATCTAACTACATAAATAATAGTATTATTCTGAAGGTTGTAATCAAGTTAATGATGGCACTCCTGAATTCACAGACTTTTCTATTAATAGATAGTTATGCTGATTGACTTTATTTTCTTATGTTTTAGCATAATTTCTCACAAGAAGCCAGAAGAATGTTGTGTTTGTATCTTTGGTGTTCAATCATTAATTTGTTACATTATATGCTTGACATTGCATTAGAATTTTTTCTTCCCTCAGGAAGGCAATATTGTTTGAGAATTGAAATAACTGAGTGCCCTTTCACACACACACACACACACACACACACACACACACACACACACACACACACACACACCCACACACACATACATACATAAAAACTTAATATCTCCTCACACACACACACACACACACACACACACACACACACACACACTTATATACATATGAACTATACATCTTCATTACTTTCTGTGCCATTTAGAAAGAACTCTAAATGTTCTTCAGTTCTATTTAATAAATCATTTCAGGTGAGATTAGTTGAACTCCTCTCAGATTGTTTTCTTTTCTTTTCTTTCTCCCCCCCACTTCTTTGCAGGTTATCTTGGGCTTTGCTTTTGCTTCAATATAGGAATTTGGAACATGTAACCCTCCAACTTTTGTAATATTCCAATATTCAGTAGTGATTCCAGCACGGGAATTTTACTTTGAAAATGAGTGGCAGGTCACAGGATATTTGCTGCTGTTTTAATATCTGCACAATATTTCTTCACATACCCAATGAAAAGTCTGAAATATCTACCCATGAAAATGTTCTTTTTGGGGACACATTGCATAGATGAATTCTGTTCACATTGTCAACTCAATGGCTGAGTCAAGAAGGAAGAGAAGTAGCCAATTAGATCGGAGTGAGCCAGTGTCTGAGTCAGAATCTCTACTACATGAGACATTTTGCTAGAGCAGCGGTGACTTTTCCAGGATTGGGGAGATGGTTTAATTCCCTGAATGTGTATTGTGTTGCCCTTTTAACTAAATAGACTTTCAGGACACTGGGATCCAATTTCCGCATCCTCTAACATAGTTATTATGAGAGATTACTATCACTAAAGAATCTGGATTCCAAAGTAATGTTGTTTAATAGTATCCTTATACTGAGTATCTCTGTAATAATAATATATATATAGAGAGAAATATATAAAATTTTAGTGACCTGTCCAGCCAGTCAAAGAAGGAAATCCTGCACAACTGACCAGCTACTTATCTTCAGCTCTCTTTCTCCCTATCCTTCTTTATTCAAAGGTGATAGCTATTTCCAATTGATCCAAGCCAGGAACACAAGCTAAAGAAGCTTGGTACATGCAGAAATATGTATGTACCGGTATATATATTTCTGCCTCTTTTTCTTTTTTAACCAGAAGTCTTTTTTCTTCTTCTACTACTACAAAAAAACCCCTTTCTCTTTGTTTATTCTCTGTTCTTAAAGTAACCTGGTTGTTGCAAAGTGCTCCCTTTGGTGTTTTTGTGTAAGAAGTAACTTTCTACCACTCATCTTTTTTGCTGTAGCAAAAATCTTTGATGCTGTGTCTTTAAACTATTTTCTCTATTTGTCTTGAGAGAAGCCTCAAACTTTTTCAACCTTATTCTGAACATTTCACGCTCTTGCTCTGACAAAGTCTTATAGTATATATTTTCTGATCAGGACTGAATGACTAGGCTTTAAGGTTTATAGATAAGAGATGGGCTATAGAAAGAAGAGATTATTGTACATTAAACAAAGGTGATAAGTTACTAAAATTGCCTATACTTGTTATGATGAAAGGTGAAGTCATTTCTTTAAATATTTCTTTTTCTTTTTCTTTACTATATTCTTTTTTCCTTTCTATTTTTTCTTATCTGAACTTTCTATTATTTTCTTTTTTTTAACTTACATTAGCTTTTATCTTTTTAAATGTAACAATAAAATTATCAAAAAAATAAGTAGTGTATTTAGTTTCTCATTTTATAATTGTTTTCTTCATCTCTATGTCAAGCCTGTGTATATAGTCTATTAAAGTAAAACATTTTTCAATCCTCAGCTTCTACTATCAGATAAATACACCCTTTATCTGACTGTATTAAATGCTATATAGGCTATTATTTACTTAATTTCTGTCACATCCTGTAAGATTTTAATTGTAATTATAGAATGCCAAGTAATTATTCCATTGTTTTATATGCTATTAATTCTAAATATTGTTTAATGAATATACTGAATATAATGAGCCATGGTGGCGCAGTGGTTAGAGTGCAGTACTGCAGGCTACTTCTGCTGATCACCGGCTGCCAGCAGTTTGGAAGATCGAATCTCACCAGGCTCAAGGTTGACTCAGCCTTCCATCCTTCCGAGGTTGGTAAAATGAGGACCCAGATTGTTGAGGGCAATATGCTGACTTTGTAAACCGCTTAGAGAGGGCTGTAAAGCACTATGAAGCGGTATATAAATCTAAGTGCTATTGCTATTGCTATACTGATTGTTTAGAGCCAGTTTGTTGTGCTGGTTAGTGAAGGCTATAAAATCAGGAGACTGTAAATTCTCATTCCACCTTAGCCATAAGGCCAGTTGACTGTTCTTGGGTCAATCACATCCTCTCAGCGCAAGGAAGCAGCCAATTGCAAACCAAGTAAACTGCAAGGACTAGTCCCGGCAGTAGCTAGAAGTCAACACTGAATCAAAGATAGCCATGCATCCATACATGCACATACTCAAAGATTGATTATTCATTATAGCTGCATATTTCTTTTTATTAATTTGCAGTATCTGTTCTTAACAGAACAGTACTGTCAGAGGCTCCACTTCTTAACAAGAGTGTCTGAGTAAGAGAGAAGAGAAAGCTATATAAATCTGTGCATTTGATGTACGCCGATCTACTGCTTCTTCTTCTCCTTTCAAAACTCTCTGACTGCACTTCATTGGATAGAGAAAGAAATCTAGACTAAAATGTTCTTTATTTGTACCTATATACTGTATAATCTATAATCATGTAGAAATGCACAGGCATTCATTTGATAACAAAGGTGGGGAATATGAAAATTAGCACATAACTTCTGAAAATATTCTGAAGAGCAATTTTCTTCTGTTCCTGAGCACTACTTCACAGAAATTTAAATTGATTCATATGATAGGAGTGCTTTGCATTCTATTAATGATAAAAAAAGATATTGAGAGTATAATGCCTCCCTAGTCAAGCAGGTTTAAGCTGCAATGAGTTTGTTCAATATGGTTAACAATGTATTAAAATAATCCTGTCAGCCTGTTTTTCTCTCTATGATTATCTGTCATCACCAAATTTCAGTTTCATTCTCTCAATTTAATACAGTCCATATGAGGTTCAGTATGCACTAGATATATAAGGCTGTTTGAAAATGTAGTTTTATGATAGTCAAATTGGAAAGTTGTAACAAATTATCATATTTAATTAAATTGATTTGACAAATTGTGAGACCTTTGAGGCATGTATAAAATAACTTTTTCCTCTAAAACTTAGATTGAACTATTGAATTAAATTGAAACAATTTTCCCTATTGAATCTATCTAAGTAGAATCAATGATCACAATGAAATTTGTGCACCCATTCATATCTCCTTAATGGATGTAAGATATTTTAGTATCCTGTGGTATAGCATGCTTTACAATTAATGTCTGTGCCATGTGTATTGGAGCCAACATGCTCCATTTCACATTGTGTTCCGCAAGGCAACAAGATGATGTGATTTTCTTCATTTAGTTGCTTTATGGCAGTCTAAGACCTCCATTCAACTATTACAATAGTTGAAAATAGTTTACATAGCTCAAATAAAGTGCCAAACAAAACTTCGGTACCTCTGATACAGATATAAATCTGTGGTGGCAGTAAGCAGGTCTTCTACAGTACATGTATGATTTTCATCTTATAAGTAGTAAAGCAATTTATTGAACTTCTGTGTGTGAGTATGTGATGAAAACAAGTTGTTAATTATGGGTTTCAGTTTCTAGAGGATCAAAATTCATGATTGAGCTTTGTCTGAATTTTAATGCAGAATCACCTCAGTGCACTAGAAGTATAGAGGTAGGAAACCTTTCTTTTGAAAGCAACTTAGCATTAATTTTCACTTAAGTGAAGCATCCCTTTGTTTTGCACAGTCCTCCTACAAATCTTATATATTTACTTCCTCATTAAGATCTACCAGTATCATAGAAACATACATGCATAAGGGTTTGAAAATGGGAAGAGCATGTAGTCTTGCACATGATTTCATATTTTATTCTCTTGAATTTCCCACTTGATCATTGGGTGAATTTAAGAAAAGATCTAGTATATGTAATATATAATTTCTACTCTATAGGTCACACTATTGCTTACTGCTACTTATCTCACTATCTTTTCACATTGGAAAAGACCTCCATAACAGCTTTGTTAACTGATTTAGATGTAACCTAAGTATTTAGATTTCAATTTAAATAGTTAGCTTAGTGTAATCTCTGTTTACATTAGTCAAGAAATCATATTGATCAACCATATGTCCCTTTAATTAGTTGTGCTAGGATTGAAGCAATGCAATAATGAGACAAGTTAATTCAACTTTTGATTCAATAAATCTATACAATTATTGTAGTTTGTATTGTTGCCTTCTGTGGTACCATAGGCAAATATCCAAAAGTGAAACAAGGGAATGTTCCATTTCCTGTTTTCTAACTCTATCCTCTACTGACACTGAAGTTCATGTAACAGCCTGAAGAAAATTTATATCTAACATCTGAGTCAGATATGTTACATAACAGATAAGCATTACATTCCAATATCAAAAAATAAGCAATTTTAAGAATTACCTGGAATGACTTTTTATAAATGAAAAATGTCCAGCTTGCTTTTTTCATTTGGAAATATATTCACCATCATTATGGGATGTGACAAGTGTCTGATATAGTAGGTTATTAAACGTCTTTTATTTCTATAGTAGTGAAAATGCCAATAACATCCTGAAGAAAAAAAATCCCCTATCCTAAATAATTTGTATTGTATTGGCATTTCTTTTTACTTTATATGCATGCCTATATAAGATTGAATGAATTATTTATGGAAAACCACTTATTTCAAATTCTCAGAAAGTGAAATAAGACTAGCATGGCTTGAGTTGATTTGGAACAATAAGGTTCACTTAGCAAACTTACAGACAGCTACCCAAAGAAAGTCTCATTGAATACAATAGTTCTTACAGGAAAATTGGAATTAGTATTATAGCCTTAGTCAAGTTTTACAGATCCTCATGGATAATTTATTATCATGTTATATAAATATTTCTGTATGTGTTTTCTTCAGTTGTCTATTACAGTTATTTTCATATGGATGCCCTATTTAAGCTATACTTTTCTTTCAAGATGTGTGAGAAAGAAGGCAGAATAAAACTGAGATGTGAACATACCAGATGGTTCCACAATACTTATAGGACAGCTTACAGTAAAAATGATTAAAATAAAAAAATAAAACAAAATAAAACAACAAAATTATATATAGAAATGAATACATAAATGCACTCATAGAAATATTTAAATGGCTTTGGTGTGATGGTTTGATTTGTAAGTGAATCGATAGATTCACCTCATCAACATCAATAAGTAAAACATTAAAGCAGTTTTGTGAAGCAAAATGAAGAAGGGGAACTTCGCAGCTTCTCTTTGGCTATTTTTTCCCTGCCATCCATTGGTTTTCTCAGCATAAACAGTACATGAGTAGAGGCCCCCTGCCTCAAAACCAAGTAGCTGGTCAAGGTGGATTAACTTCACTTTGACTTCACAGAATATGCCCATAGACATCTGATTCTGTATCGAAAACTCGTTTAGTGATTTTTCAGTTATGATGGTGATGAAATGTAACTTGCGGACCAATCCTTACATAACCACTGATTTCATTTTGTGAATGTTTCACTTAACAACTGTGTTGTTGGTCCCAATTGTGGTCATAAAATGACAACTACCTGCACTGATAAAGTGGTCATTACCTTATTACGTAATGATTAATCTGTGTTCCATTGGTTAAAGAAAATCCCAGAACTGCATTTGTGAAAGAATAATTCAGAATACTGACATAATAGTATCTTAGAATGAAATCCCCCAGTTGCTTTTGTTCCTTTTTGAAAACTTTTGAGGGTTGAATTTCAGTCAGAATTTGTGCACATTATTTTTGTTGGTTTAAATTTATCAGCTTAGGGTGTCAGTTTTTGAGACTGGATAGATTTTATTGTACTTTAACCTGATTTTAATTATTATTTGAGCACAGTGGCTTACAGATAAGTATAACAGGAGCTTGGGCAACAATAGGAAAGATATAGTTAAATTTTGTAAGCTTCTATTTCATTTTATTGGGACAGATGTTCTTATATTCTTAGTTGCCATTTTGTAATGATTCAACTATCTCCCTGGCACTAATAAATAGAAAGTAAAGGGAAATCAGTATACAGTATATTTTTCTGTAAAAGAGGATCTTCCCAGTATTTTTCAGAGTGATGTTGAAAAGCATGAGAGAAAGCCTCATTCTGCAAGATGATAAATCACATTAATACTTGCCTGGTTACCATAAAGGGGCTTGTCTAGGGGTGGGCTTCAAAAATTTTAGCAAGGGGTTCTCTGCCTGGTTGCTGGGTGGGCATGGCCATGGTGGGCATGGCCTAGTCGGCCTCCTGCACCACAGGGGCGGGGCGTTTTTGCCCTCCCCAGGCTCTGGAGGCTTTCCTTGAGCCTCCGGGAGGGCTAAAACAGCCTCCCCAGGCTCCGGAGGCCCTCTGGAGGCTGGAAATGGGCCCATTTCTGGCCTTCCCGAACTTCCGGTAGGCATGTTTTTCACCCTCCTGAGCCTCCGTGCACGCCCTGCACTTATCTGCATCCAAAATGGACTGTGTGGGGACTCCTGGGAGGGGCGGGATGGGGTGGGTGGGGCCAGCCAGGAGTGGGATTTTGGGGTTCTCCAAACTGCACAGAATCTTAGCTAGAGGTTCTCCCGAACCCCTGCGAACCCCCAGCAGCCCGCCCCTGGACTTGTCTAAACTATTGTTTCCTGAAGCTGTTATATTGTTATACTATGCCTTTAAGCTACACATTCTAGAAAGTTAGTTTATATTGCTTAGAGATAAGATATGAGAGGAAAAGTAAAAGAACTATCAGATTTTCACTTCCTGTATCCATTTCTAAATGAAGATTATGATTTAGAGCAGGGGTGTCAAACTGGATTTCTTTCAGGGCCAAATCAGCATTGTAGTTCTCCTCCACGGGCCCGGGGGGGGGGAGAGACAGGATGGACGCCTACCAAATCCATTTGCAAGTTACTAACCTGTTATCTATATACTATATTAATGAAAAATAGTTAACAGGAAGAACAATAATAATAAACAAATACAAGATTAAAGCTGGGATACAGTGGATAGAATGCAGTATTGCTGGCTAATTCTGCCCACTGCTAGGAGTTCGATCCTGACTGGCTGAAGGTTGACTTAGCCTTCCATCCTTCCGAGGTTGGTAAAATGAGGACTCAGATTGTTGGGGTAATATGCCAACATTGTAAATTGATCAGAGAGTGCTTTAAAGCACTATGCAAATTTAAGTGCTATTGCTAAAGTTTCAAAACCCTCTGTTAACAAATTATTATTGTGAACAACTCATAGAAAATTTTCCACAGTATCTTTACATATCCCAAATATCTCAAAGGTTAATAGTAATTTATCCTGGATGGTTTGTAATAAGATTTTTATGGTGATGTGAGACAGTGAGATGGAAGTGGAGATAGTGAGAGAAACTGTCTGAATAATCAATGCATAGCATAGAAATGCAAGTAATTTGTGAGGCATTTGGACATTACAGAGAGTATTGATGTTGAAATATGAGCCACTTGAAACTAATGCTAATGGACTGGTTTGGCAGAAGATATAGAGAAGATTAACAGATGTTTACCACTATCTATGGCAGTGGTTCTCAACCTTTCTAATGCCACGACCCCCCTGTGCCCCACCACCCCGCTGCCGTGACCCCCTCCGCTGCCGCGACCTCCTCCCCTCCCCGCGCGGGATGAGGGGACAAAGGGGGTGTGGCACCAGGGGCGAAATGCTCCGGGTTCGGGCTTGCCTGCGGGTCGCCGGCCAGCTGATAGCGTGGAAGCGGGAGACTT
>QLTV01003428.1:159888-172569 GCA_003457575.1 Thermophis baileyi
CCGCCCAGATGCCACCATTTAGAGTTCTTTTACCCTCTGCGCATGCACAAAGCATTCTGCGCATGCGCAGAGGGTAGAAGAACCCAAATGGCGGCGTCCGGGCTACCAGCTGTCCGGCGACCCGCAGGCACGGCCGAACCGGGACCTTTTCACTCCTGCAGTGACGGTGGCACCAAAATGGCGGGCTAACGCGCGCGGCGACCCCTGTGAAATGGTCGTTCGACCCCCAAAGGGGTCGCGACCCACAGGTTGAGAACCGCTGATCTATGGGATGGGTATACTGATCAGAAGAAACTTAGGATGATGTGGATAGAGGAACCACTGGATATGTTTAGGGATCATCACCAATATGTCACCCCTCCCCATACACCGTCTACCATCCTTAGAGCTTCAGTGTAGTACAGATAAAGCATTGAAGAAGGACTGAAAAAAAGGATCTAAAAAGCATCCTTTCATTCCAGTTTGCATTTTCTTTCAATATTCAGATGAAAATTTATTAAAATTCTATTAAAATTAAAACAAATATTTTAAGTCCTCTGGTATTTAAGAGTCCCAGTTTCATCTATTCAAATTGAATTCTCTGCGTTGGTCTAATATCTGCATCAACATTATTTAGCTTACCATAGTATTTTTTTTAAAATGTGTGTAACTCTTATGAAACTTTAAAATATTGCCAAATCTTCATAAAAACAAATTTAAAATGGAAAACACAGCTTCAATATTATTTAGTCAGAAATAAATAAAGGGCATTCTCAACTACATCAGTCTCATACTAAAGAAAATCATTGTTCTAATCAATGATGTAGCAAAATGAATGCAATCAGTTGGATGGAAAGCACTGCTGGAACAAAACGACAAGCATAGGCATCCTCTGTTTTCTTAACAAGAATAAAGGGACATTGGAAGCTGCCTGATATTGAATCAGACCTTCAGTCCATTTAGTTAAACATTGCACAGACTGGGAATGGTTTTCCAAATTTCAAACAGATGTCTGTCTTCATGTATTAAAGATAAATAAAACAATGCATTACAACATCTAATCATGGTGGCACTCCTTTTAGCAAAACATTTTAACTGAGTTCTGTGGCCAACAGTAAGATCTGTCTGTCAGGTTATAAAGCTAAGCAAATCTGTTTGGATATAAGCTTCCCTAAAAATAGTATCCATTTTTTTTTCTGAAGCCAACATGGAATGTAAATATCCTTTAGTTTAAATCATTTTGACTGAAATGTCAGTATTGGAATATGTCATAAGGTTTTATAGATTTTACTGATTAAAATATATGCAATGTATAGTTACATAGAATGCTCTTAAAATATTATTTATAAAGGAATATTATTTTATACAATTCAGCTAAGATCTATTATAATGTCACCTGTAAAATCTATATTGTCATTCATATCCAATATACATTACAAAATGCTTATGAAAAACTAGATTATTTGTGGGATAGCATTTCAGGAAGAAAGAATTCAAACAAGAGTGGATAATGCCACCAACTTATCATAGAAATATAATCTATCATGCGTTGAGAATTCAATAATGGATTTGGTTATATTTTTTGGAGATACAGTGAAACACAGATAACTGATAAGAAAATCTAGACAAAACTTGACATTGTCAAGTTGAAATATAGATTATATATCTGTTTATTGCTCTGATTCAGTAAAAGCATATATTTGAATTGAAACAGTGTTAAGAATTATTTTAAGAACATTTTAAAGAGCTTTTTTATATATGTAATGGAGTGGTCAGTTTTGCTTGTACACTACAGAGCACTGGGCCCAAAAAAATGTTATTATATGTTCAGTGTTCATTTCTACTAATATTTATTCCCTTAGCGTATTTAAGTATACAGGCTACATGATTTTTTTTAATGACAGGTAGCATCACTCAGTTTATCATTTCTCCAACATATATTAGACACATGCAAAATTAGCATATATATTTGATTTCTTCAGATTTATTACTTGTCCATTTATTATTGTTTATTAAATGCAATCTTACCTATTGATATGCTTATTCAAAAAGTTCTGGTTCTTGCACTTCTGGCAGCCTCAACCATTGTTATTTGGTGGTGTTGTAATGTGTCTCTGATGTTGTCTCTCCATCTTCTGGGTCTGCCTCATGTTCTTTGGCTATCTCCTCTTTTTGTATATGCCTTTTTTGGTATAAAATCCCAAGACATTCTCTCCAGGTAAGCAAACCACTTGCTGATTTTGTATTTAGTTTAAGATTGGTTCTGCTTCTCTTATGGTCTCATTTTTTAAATTTATTTTATCCCTTCTGGTCACTCCGGCAGTTTTCCTCAAACACAATTTCTGTGGTGACTAACTTTCACTTATGCTTTATTGCAAGTGACCATGTTTGGTCACTAACATAGGATGGAGATGAATATGCTCTGTATGAGAATTCTTATGTTGCTCAGTACTACCTTGTGTTGTTGGAGTGGGATTAACTGCCCAATACTTGGTTAGCCTTAATGTATTTTATGTTAATCTCCTCATCTGTTTTTCCATCTTGAATGAGTGTCATTCCTAGATATTTGAACTCTGATACTTGTTTTATTGTCTTCTCTATTACTGTGTTTAGGGGGTGCTTTTTTTTTTTAACCGATTGCCATTATTTCTATTTTCTCTTTGTTGATACTCATATTATTTATCTTGCATTCTTGGTTCATGGACAGAAGATGTTGTTGCAGTTCCTTACCTGTATGTGCTATCAATACATGATCATCTGCAAAGAGTAGTTCAACCTATTAATTCCTTTGCTTTTATATATATATATATAGTAGATAGATAACAGGTCAAATTGGTTGCAAATAGAGATAGAGGATTATAAATTTTGAGCCTGTTTCACAAGGGAGGAAAACTAATATTGTTCCAATATATTTATTAGTATTCAATTGGAGGGAACAATAAATATGTGTGTGTTTTTGTCTTTTTTAATGCACATTTTTTTTCTTTTATGATGTTTTATCTAATTTTGTATTGTTTTTGTATAATTTCTTTTTCTTTCTTTCTTTCTTTTTTTGGGGGGAGTTTGTATTTTACCTTAATTTTTTGAATAAAATAAAAATATTTGTAAAAAGATAATTCACAGGGTTCTATTTCCTCTCAAAATAGTATCCAGCTCTTCTCAACTGAGGATTACATTCTGATTCATTGTCTGTGCTTCATTTTATATAATCCAGCAATGCTTGAGCAATTGTTTTTCAAAGCATTATATTGGAGCTGGTTAGACTCGAAGAGTTAGAGATACAGGTATTATTTTGATGTGGTTCTATGCCTCTCAATTGGAATAAGGAAAAACATTTATACAGCTAAAATGTCTCTTAACATGACTTTATTTACAAATTTATTGTGGTTTGTCAACAGATACATGATACTTCTTTATCAAACAGACTATATGTTTTTTACAAAGCTTGATTACATCCTAGGAGTCACACAGGAACTTCAAAATGCAATCTTATTAGAGAAGCTATTGAAGAATTGCTATAATTCAAAGAGGTGAGAAAGATCCACCTGCTAGAAAAATTCATTCTTTCTTTGGAGTAACAACTGCATCATTTTATTTGCCTTAATATCTTAATTACACTGTTATCAAAATAAATTAAACAGCACTATTCAGAGATAGTGTAGAAATGTTCCCTTGGCAAGATCAAAATATTTTAATGTCATTCTTTAATATCAAAGAAATTCCATTCTTTAATAAAATGTCACTTTCTATTGAACCAAGCATCATTTAGCTTCAGAGTGGTTTCGTTGCCTGCTGCATCTCCCACTTTTCTTGCATATCACATGTTTATATCAAATTGGAGTTTATATCAAATTGGAGTGTTTCTCAGGATTCTGGATGTTAATGATTGTCTGTATATAACTCATTTTTCTTTAAAGCAAAACATGTGGCAATTAGATTCAATGCTAACAAGAGTTTTCCACTGATTATCAACTCTGCTCAATCATGGCTGTCAATATCAGCCATGACTGATGACTCCTAGACTTCCAACAATTAATTTATTTACTACACATCATTGATACAAGAAATTCATTCCTGTTTTACATCAAAGAGTAAACATTTATTAAATGTTGACATATATTAACATTTATTGTTTCTTTTCTATAAAAGGAAAATTACTTTAAAGTAACTTAAATAGGTGCAGAGGTTGAAAATAACCATATAATGAGAAAAGTAAGAATTGATAAATATATATCAATATATCAATACCTACATATTGAAAAGCTACATTATATAGTAAATAAAATGAAATATCTAACTGCTAACTGGAGTAACTGATCTACTTGACTTGATATTAGTTCATTGTGTTTGTATATATTATTTTATTTCTACAGCTCTTTTATGCTTATTGCTGGTAGTGTTCATTAATACTAGTGTTCATTAATTTGGATTAAATTGTAATTTAATGTTATGTTTTAATATTTATTTTAATGCATTCCCCCTTTTGGCATGATTAATAAAAAGAATATAATTAAACATTATAAATCACAACTCCAATTTTTTAAAAAAATATTCAAACTAGCTTTTAAGAATGTAAAAATTCACTTGTTAATTCAATTGTTATGTTGTAGCAAGATCTCTCTCTCTCTCTCTCTCTCTCTCTCTCTCTCTCTCTCTCTCTCTCTCATCTGATTGTTTAAGATTATTTATAGATATAATTTCCAAATAGAATGTTTGGATAGCCTTGTAGTTACATGATTTTTCAGAGTGTTTGTTTATCCACTTTGGCTTAGAAAATTACTTAGAAGCAAAATATATATATATACAAAATGCCTTTTATTTACTTTTTTCTTATTTATAGTCTTCTTTTGTGTTATCTCTGTCTTTCATTCCTTGTTTAGTCTTCATTTATTGTAAAATCCATTCTCATCCATCTTTTCAGTCCAACACCAACTGAATTAATTCAAAATTAACCTCTCTAGATTACTTCTATTGACTTATTTCATTCAATTTTAAATTAATTATGCATCTAGAACTGTGATTTTCCACAAGGAAAAATCAAGTGTTACATGGAAAAATGCCAGTTGGATTTTTCAGTAGAAAAAATTCAGTGTAACTTGATTATGCTAGTATAAATCACTTTTGTCTATTGAAAATTGTACACCTTTCCCTTCTGCTCTTCCATTATTTTCAATTAACATAGAAGAGACTTTTATCTCTTGGTGTATGCCTGCCTGTTTTCAGCATTTCAACCCCAATTGCCTTCTCTGTGCCAATTATTCTTTTCCATTAGTTATTAGCATTATCATAATTACTAAAAAACCCACCTGTTCTGTTGCTATAAATAAATTCCACTCTGTACATATGGCACTTTCTTCTTGGTATTGTGCTGGTTGCAGCTTCCAGAAAATAATTTTGTGATGTACCATATGACTTTGTAGGAATTTTAGGAATATAATTGCTATTATCCATTCTTTAAAAACAAGCAGTTATTGCTTGGTGACCACTATAACTGATTACTGAGGGATCATCACAAACAAAATTCCACATGTATACTCTGTCATTGCCTCCAGTGTTATGTTTAACAATGCAATTCATTGTAAACACAGTAAGATGGCAAGGTTTTTGAATATAGGGACTAAAGTCAGGACTGTTTGGCTAATCTGTATTGAGGATAAAATGCTTCAGGTTTCTTGGCATACTAACTGACTAGCATTCCTTAACCACAAGTTAGTGATTTTTCTCTGAAAGTTGCATCAGTTATTTCCCCATTGCTTTAAATCAACCAGCTGTATTGACCAGTTGCAAGTGAAGAAATAGCAACCAGAAGGTTTGACATCTGGATAGCCTTTTCTATTGCACAAATAATAAACAGCCAGTATTCATTAGAGGTTCCATTAAGGTCTCCAGTAAACTGAAGACCTAATCGGGTTTTATTGTATATTTAGACTCATTTAGTATAAGTAAGAGAAAAAGAAGCATACTATCATACCATACTATATCATACAGGGAATACAATGATGGATTGATGGATAGTGTCAGAATAATCTATACATTAAAAATATATAGCAGCATTAGTCAGTGGCCCCCCCCCATAATGCAAAAATATTGTTCAGAATTCTTGATACATTGCATAATAGCTAAAATCCAGAACTAGAAGGTAAATCTCTTAGGTCTGCTCTTCTGATGCACTGATGAACTTGTTTAACTGAAAAAATTGAAGCCTAAAAGATGATTTGTAGTGCATAAAATAATTATAACACAAAGTATCACTGGAGGCTTTTAAAAAGAGACGGGACAACCATTTGTCTGAAATGGTATCATCAGGGTATCAGAAGATGTGGGTGCTCCATCACTGGAGGGTTTGAAGAAGAGACTGGGCAGCCATTTATTTGGAATGGCTTGAGAAGGGGGTTGGACTAGAAGACCTCCAAGGTCCCTTCCAACTCTATTATTCTATATTCTTTGTTCTTATTTAAATTAGGATATTTCCAAATGTTCTAAGTTTGTATTAGATGTGGGGAAAGAACATACTTGAAGTCCCCATTCTGTGAGGTATCTCAGGGCTCTAACCTCTTCCTTGCTTTTATTTAACATGTACAGGAAGTTGTAGGTTAATATAGGGTGAAGTATCATTAATACTAGGGGTACAATGGCTCAGTGGTTAAAGATGCTGAGCTTGTCAAAGATGTTGAGCATGGAAACCTGACAGCCCAGGTTTGAGACCCGAGCACCATATGACATGTTGAGCTCTTGTTACTTGCCTCAGCTCCTGCCCACGTAACAGTTTGAAAGCATGCAAATGCAAATAGATTAATACAGTAGAACCTCTGGTCATGACCATAATTCGTTCCATAACTTTGATCGCAACCCGATTTAGTCGTGACCTGAAACTAATTTTGGAAATTTGGTGCTTACAAAAATAAAATGGTGCGGAAGGGGAAACCGGCCACGAAAATATATATATGAATTTTTGGGTCAGTGTTCTGTCCCAGCTGCCGAAACAAACAACACAACACAAGCAACATGCAAACAAACCTTGTTTAATATTCTTTAAACTACTAATGCTCTGTTAGCAGACGTGTTGGTTAAAGTCCATAAATCATAAAGTAGTCCTATCGGTGCACCAACTGTTAATTAACAGTTGGCAAGAGACCAAGCACAAAGAATCAAAGAAGTCCAACAAATTAGGCTAACTGATAATAGCCACGAGAACTTACTGAAGTTGGCAGCAAGCCCAGAACTAGGAACAGGAAAAGTAATGCCGACTTGAATCAAGATCTTAAAAGAAAACCCAAATCAAGGAAAACCAAAGCAATACGTGGATTGAACAGAGTTGTTTCCTGCAACGTGGTTGAGCGTGGTCACTACTTAAATAGGCTAAGGGCGTGGCCAATTAGCCCAAAGCCTTACTCCTGACGAGACCTCCTCCTGAGTAACCATTCTTGCCTCTTGACAGCTCTGCATGCCCGTGCATTCAGAATAGGCTCCTCCTCTTCTTCCTCGTCAGTGATGGGAGCTTCTGGAGGTTCTGAAGGCCCTGGCTGCATCTCTGTCTCTGGCACCGAGTCCACACCAACCTCCTCACTGTCCGACTCGGGTACCAGCTGCACAGGCCGCCTGCGCATCACCACAACAGCCTCTTCACTGTCGGAGTCCGCAACCAGCTGCACGGGTCACCGGCATGCCACAACAGTCGGAACCCGATTTGGTCATGGTCAGAAGCATTCGTGACCAGTGTTCTACTGTAGGTACTACTTTGATAGGAAGGTAGCAGCGTTCTGTGCACCTTGGCATATAGTCATGCTGGCCATGTGACACAGAAATGACTTTGGACAATGCTGGCTCTCTTGGCTAGAAAACAGAACTGAGCACTATTCCCTAGAGTTGGAAACAACTGGACAGAGGAAACCTTTACATTATCATCAGTACACATCTCTGCCCTGGGTCAACCAATTGATGCTTTCAAGGTTCTTTCCCAGTATCTGTAGACTATAGCAATTCTGATGGGGAGGAACAGGCTTTACCTTAAAGCTGGCAAATCTAAGTAGTGGTTCATTTTGAACCTTCCCATACTGGCAGATGCTTTCTATGCTTCCTTTTGAATAGAATTGTAGTCCGTCACACGGTGTTGCCACACTTGTGAGTCATTGAGGACTCATGGCTCCTGCTCTAGGGGCAGGTTGCAACTGAATCTAGAAGGGTTATTGTGTAGGTTTTCTTGTGTACCAGTTAAGCCCATTTCTAGAACAAGAAAGTGTACTTATAGTAACTCATGCCTTAGTCACACCTTACTTGGATGTGTTATGTACAGGACTGCCCTTGGAAAACATTCAAATTGGTCCAGAATGTGGTGGCACTTACTGTTCTATATATTTCATACTACACTCATATAAGACTATTGCTTCATAAGCTGCACTGCCTTCCAATGAGCTTCTAGGTGTAATTTAATGTCCTGGCTTCATAGCTTTTTCATACAATGGCCCAGATTATTTGTGGGACCACCCTCCTCATATTTGTTCTGTTTGCCCCACAAGAAGTGATATGATCAACAGGCTTAAAATCTATTACATAATGTCAAATGTGAGGCCTAGCAGACATGCCTTCTCTGTCATCCCACTGCCCTATGGACAGCTTCCTTCCAACCTTGCTCAACTTTTTGAGGTGCTAAAACCCAGTTATTTCATTAGACATTTGGGGCAGGGTATTAGATGTTTGTTTGTTTGTTTGTTTGTTTGTTACATTTGTGTTTTAACTGATAGTATATATTTCGATTGCTGGCACATAATATATTGATTGAAAGTCGTCGTATTTTTTTTTCAATTAATTGAGTTGTTTTGTTTTCTGTTGTTTAATTTCTTCTTAGTTACCCAAACTCACAGTACCAAGATGGGCAACAAAATGGGCAGCTATGTAAATGAAATAATTAATGAAATAAATAACCCCCTACATCAGATGTTGGTCCATATTAATAAAACTATTAAGTATAAAATATGAATAATTTGAGCATTACCTCATCTGTGTCTGTGTCTGTGTCTGTGTCTGTGTCTGTGTCTGTGTCTGTGTCTGTCTGTCTGTGTGTTTGTCTCTGCCTCCATCTCTTTGTTGCAGCCTCTTAGATATTGGAACACTGCTATTATGTCACCCCAATCCTTCTTTTCATTAAACTAGACATACCCAATTCCAGCAACCATTCTTTGTACATTTTAGCTGCCAGTCCCCTAATCATCTTTGTTTGTGTGTGTGTGTGTGTGTGTGTTTGTGTGTGTGTGTGATGTTGCAAGGTCCAGGCATTTACTGAAATAACCATTTGGGTCTTTACTGCATTTTGATTCTCTGATTCTCTTGAAAAATTCTCTTGAAAAATGATGCAGTCAAATCATTCTGATGATTCCTAAAATAATGACAGCTATGCAAAAATTTCTCATAAAGAAACTTCTTCCACATCAGTAAACTCTAAAGATTCCATACTCAGTGAGCAAAACAAACTCCATAAACAATATTCAGTTCAGCAGCTTCTAATCTATATGTGAAATAAAGATGAGACCAAAAAATTCAATACATAGGCACAATATGAAATAGAACCAAATATACTGACATTGTCATTATTTTGAACAAATTGATTCAAAGTGACTAAAAAGATTATAGAAGTACTGTATGTCAGTTACAGACAGTTTATTGGCAGGTACTGTTCAAAGTTGAATGCTAAAAGTAAAAGATATTCTATATCTATTGACTCTGGCACTTTAATTATGACACAGAACTACCAGAGACATCATTTCTGGTATTTGACAACTACAGAAAATGACTAGGCAGAAAATAGACAGAGCTTTATAGGCATCAGTCTGGCAGATGCATTTGTAATTGTAGACATGAAAATAACCTTGGTTGCATTTCACCTTGTGCTTATGCAGTGAAGGTTCTGTTTTATACCTGCTTGTTTTTCTGGACAAAAGTTCTATGTCAATAAATCAAATAGCTAAGTGACTTAGAGCAAACCTGTAAAACCTTCCAGCAATATTGACCTCACAATTTCTGGGATCAATGTTCCTGATATTATGTTATTCCAATAGCTGCTGTTTCTTTCTAAGTATGTTTGGGGAATAAATGCAAGGATTAGAAAAAGATATATATATGTGCAGATAATCCCAAAGGTGCTTTTTCCAAAAGGCAACTGGACTGCAACCTTCAGCTGCATGGGATAGGGTTCTCATTACTAGCAAAAGTTTGCCTACCAGCAAAGAGCAAAAACAGAAAGAAAACAAACACATCAAGGAAGCCCTCAGAATTTGTAGTTATCCTAACTGAGCCTTCAAATCCACAAAATGATCCAGCAGGAGTTCCTTCAATACAGAATAATAAATGGCGCAACATTGTGATTTCACACATTGCAGGAATATCTGAAAATCTCAGGAGGATTTTCAGCCAACACAATATACAAGCACAACCCTGTATTTAAACCCAGGATTACATTAATGTAGAAGCTTGTGTACCCCAAGGACAAAACACCCAGACACAAACTGAGCAACGTGATATATGCAGTACAATGCAGTAAGACATGTGCAGACTTGTACATTGGGGAAACAAAACAACCACTTCACAAATGCATGGCACAACACAGCTTCTTGGATGAGAAGTGAAACATTTTCAAAGAAAAAAAACCAAGAAAGTCCAGTGGCTTTTCAGAAAAAAACACCTTTGGGACAACCATGACCTGGGTGATTGAGAATCTTCATAGACAGATGCAGATAATATTATAGCAAGACATATGAATGTCCCTTGTATTTCATACTCAAGTATTTGTTACTGCAATGAACAGTCCACACCCTCCACAGGTAAATCTTAGTCAGGAATTCATTATTGAAAATCTTGTTTGTTTTGATATTGATATTTGATATTTGGGTTACAATAATTGACTAGTAAATTAAAGATTCCAAGGATCATTCCAATAAAAATTCTCAACTATGATTTAACATAATTAATATTGTTAACTATGATATTAATCTATAGTTTAACTGATACATCTATTCTCAATGCCTGTAATATGGTACTTGCTTAATATTTTTTCAATTCACTATCATAAACAAGAAAAGAAAGTCAATTCAGAGCAAATATTATTGCCAAAACTTCCAGGCATACATTAATCTCTTATTAAAATCTAGTTAGATGTTCAGATCTGTCATCTGGATATGTGGGAATTTTAAATAGTTATAGATTGTTCATTCAATAAGTATCACATGGTATCCTGATCAGATTTACTCGTATTTTCATATAATTAAAGACATTCTCTGTGCAATAAGTTTATAAATCCATAAATACATTATCAAGTGGTCTAGAAAGTACAGTGTGAAATATAGAATCAATTGCTTTCATGGAAAACATATTTTGTTAATTAGGAACCACTTTTATATATCAGAATTTCTGGGACTTGCTAAATATTTGTAGATTTGGTTCTTCATAGATGCAGTGAGTAGCTTTATAACTCAAAATATATTTCAAAGACATATGAGGACCCTGTATTTAAAGTGATTTGCCTATTGATTTGCATAGACTTAGAGAATTGAAAGGGATAGTTTAGTACGTCAAGTCCAGTCATCCAGTTCAGTTTCCTACTCAGGATGGAAATTCAAATTCAATCACTCCAGAGAGATGTCTGCCTAAGCCTCTGCTGGAATGCATCCAATAAAACAGAGCCTCTCTGTTGAACTGTCTAACTCTTCTAACAGGAAGTTTATCATCCTGTAACATTCTATCAGATTCTATGTTTTTAAAATTCAAATCCATTATTCCTTGTCCAGAATTGTAGACTAAGAGTTAACAAGTTATGACCTTTTTCTATGAAATATTTTTTCACAAATTTGAAGAGTGTTATCACATCTGCCTTCAGTTAATTTTTTCAAAGCCAAATATTCCTAGTTAAATCTGTCCTTATATGAATCAGTTCCAGTTTCTCTGAATCCTTCTTAAATGAGGTGCCCTTAATTAAAGATAGTAGTAGTTTTTGAAAATTGATTAAAAATTGATTAAAAATACTTAAAAAGCATTTTCCGGTAATTGCTTCCTTGTTTTCAAGTTTTTTAAATTAACCTGCTTAGGATAAAGTCTAAGATGTTCCTAAGTGTTGGTATCAAACTGACTGGCTGTACTATACTGAATTTTCTTCACCCCTCTATTTTAAAGATAACACTTGCTGTGCGTCAGTCATCTGGCACTCTATTCACTGTTCAGAATTTTTAAAAGTTCATATATGGTTTCTCACACAATCAGCTAGTTTATTTATTCAATAGTATGAAGTATGACATTTCCATCTGTTTCTGAATATCTGAAATAATTAAAAGGAGAGACATATTCCCTGATCATGTACATAATTCATTATATGGATGAAGGAGCTGCTGATACAGTTCTACAGAGGAATTATTGAGTCTGTCATCTGCACCTCTATAACTGTCTGGTTTGGTTCTGCAACCCAACAAGACAGACACAGACTTCAGAAGATAATCAGAACTGCAGAAAAAACAATTACTGCCAACCTGCCTTCCATTGAGGACCTGTATACTGCACGAGTCAAAAAGAGGGCCATGAAAACATTCACTGACCCCTCGCATCCTGGACATAAATTGTTTCAACTCCTACCCTCAAAACAACGCTATAGAGCACTGCACACCAAAACAAATAAACACAAGAACAGATATATACAGAAAGACATCAACATGCTAAACAAAT
>QLTV01003428.1:173109-180609 GCA_003457575.1 Thermophis baileyi
GGATAGGATAGGATAGGATAGGATAGGATAGGATAGGATAGGATAGGATAGGATAGGATAGGATAGGATAGGATAATATTCTAAAATATTATCCTATCCTATCCTAATGATTTGGCTGTTTTATTGCATGCAACATAGCAGGGGTGAAATTCAGCAGGTTCTGACAGGTTCTGGAGAACCGGTAGCGGAAATTTTGAGTAGTTCGGAGAACCGGCAAATACCACCTCTGGCTGGCCCCAGAGTGGGGTGGGAATGGAGATTTTGCAATATCCTTTCCCCAGGAGTGGGGAGGAAATGGAGATTTTGCAGTATCCTTCCCTGGAGTCGGGTGGGAATGGAGATTTTGCAGTATCCTTCCCCTGCCACGCCCACCAAGCCACGCCCACAGAACCGGTAGGGAAAAATTTTGAATTTTACCCCTGCAACATAGACTGTAAAATGCTACATTTTGTTCCTAAACTTGTGATTTTTCTACTCACAAGTAAAAAGAATATGTGTGCAAAGACATTGTAAAAATGTATTAATATAAATATCCTTAATTCTTTATTTACCCACTAAAAGTGGCCAATCAATTACAAAGTTAACATCTGGCAAATTAAAATCCTGAAGGGCCTCTAGGACTTTACTCTGAGTCATTTTGCAAGATGATCAAGGGTTAATTCATCAATTGCTATAATGACATACCCTTACACATTACAAAATAAGAGTAGTATGAACTCAGTCATAAGTATCATGTATCTGTCAATTTTGATCTATTATAGATGGAACATAGAAATGCACATCACAAAAGCACCATGTAATTTAGAATAATGAATAGGCTTTGCCCAGTAGACAGCCAAGATTTTCTGCAATTTACTCCTGGAGGAAAGCAAATATTATCATCAGAGGAAAAATAGTATAAATGTTGGAAACGCTATTGATGGTGTGAGGATTATTTTACCCACTGGCTTTATGGGGATTTTTTATTAGCCATTTCATGAGCTAGAAACATTGACATCGTTTTCATCATTTGCAGCTCAGAAAATAAAGCTGAAATTAAATGCTATTTGTTATTATGCTATGACAGTCAGGCAAGTGGTACATCCAAAGCAAGTATTATAAAACTAGTATGCAATTCTATTTGCTTAAATATAGTGAATCGCAGTACAAAAGTGCTGCAGATGAGATTAGGTGATCTGAGAACTGGATTAGTGACATTCAAAAATTACTAAGAAAAATTACTTCTTGAATTGGGGAAAATTATGGCCTATTTTTGTAAAACAAAGTAGTCATCAAATAGGTACAATTTTTATAGGTATCCCACATTCTAATTTAAAACTTTAAAAAAGCTGTGCAAAAGTCATAGCTTACCACATTTCCTTATTTAAATCAAGAAGCTTATACCAGGACAAAATACAAAAATGTTTTATTTGATATTATTTTTGAATTTAAAAAATCCATCTAATTGTGAAATAATCCAAACAAGATGAAATGTATTACTTAATTAGGAATTAAAAGTCATTTACATTTCAAAAACTACATTTTAAAATAGGTAACTACTTCTTTATAATAGTTTAGATAAACTGGCTTGCTTCATTTGCAAACTTTAAATCCAATCTGTATTTATTGCATTCTTTCTTGTGAGAACCTGTGCTTTCTTCTTTTGGAAACTTACAACTTAATCCATTATATTGTATTTTCAATTTGTATTCCTAGAACTACAAAGTTGGATAATTATTCCAGTTGGCATGTATTGGGAAAAAGGCAAAAATATTGGTCCTTATGTATGCATGTAACACTAAATCAAAATCAGTAATAGAGATCCTTCAGAAATTATTGCAGTCCTATTCTCATCAGTACAAACCAATACAGATTAAAAAAACCCTATATTGATAGGATATATAGCACAACATCTCTTAATATGCATGAATTATCTATCCAGGCATCAAAAGCTTTTAAAGAAATAAAAGAAAAAGTTATTGCCATGCTCCTCTCCAGAGAATTTTGACAAAATTATAGTAAGATTTCCAGCAAATAATGTCCCTCTAGGTAAGAATTATATCAAATGATTCCAGCTGGGTTTTTTAAGCCAAACAACAACTGTATTTGCATTTGTGCAGTAAATACAATGGAGCAAAATATGTCCAGATAAATATTGAGATTAATAAAGTAATAAAGGTAGTAATAATAAAGTAATAAATAAAGGTTAATACCACAATTCCATTTAAAATCAGCAATTATCATAGTAATAGCAATATTTACAATGTGAGTAGTATAATAACACACATGCACACACATATATACTGTGTATATATACATATTATACACACACATATATACTGTGTGTGTATACAGAGAGAGAGACAGTGTGTGTTATTAGCACTTGTGCTGTAAATATTGATATTACATCAATACCAGGGAAGATTCTGGAAAAGATAATCAAGCAGCAAATCTGAAAACACATAGTGGCAAACAAAGTCATAACCAGAAGCCAACAGGGATTTGTCAAAAATAAGATCATTCCAGACAAATTTTATTGCATTCTTTGACAAAGTGACAAAATTAGTAGACCAGCAAAATGCTATGGATATAGTTTACTTTGACTTCAGTAAGGCATTTGATAAAGTAAACCATGACCTACAACTTGATAAGATAGAAAAATGTGGGGTAGACAAGCATCATCATCAGATGGATTTGTAATTGGCTGATCAACTGCACTCAACATGTAGTCCTTAATTTAACTGTATCTACAAGGAGGAAAGTATGTAGTGGGATACCTAAAGGCTCTGTCTTAGGCTGAGTACTCTTCAATATCTTCATAAATGATTTAGACAAGGGGATAGAAGGGGAACTCATCAAATTGCAGATAACACCAAACTGGCAGGAATAGCCAACATTCCAGAAGATTGGCTCAAGGTTCAGAAGGATCTCGACAGACTTGAACACTGAGTGCTTTCTAACAAAATGTAATTCAATGGTAAGAAAAGTAAGGTTCTACATTTAGGCAAGAAAAACCAAATGGACAGGTGTAGTATAGGTGGTACCTAGCTCATTAGTAGTAACTGTGAGAAAGCTCTTGGAGTCCTAGTGGAGAATCACTTAAATATGAGCCAGCAGTGTACTATAGCTACCAAAAAAGCCAATGCAACCTAGGCTGCATTAATGGAGGATAGAATCAAGATCATGTGAAGTAGATTGCCTCAAGGTGGTGCCATTGGTGGCAGCCTTGTTAAAATGCTATCTAGGGGGCAGAGCTTGCCGGAATGGACGACGGATACTGAATTTCTGCCTCCTCCGGGCCATCGCAGAGAATGGAAAGATGGTTAATTCATTGTATGATTTTGCCTTCAGGCCCCTTATCATTGTTCTTCTGTGCACTCTTTGTAGGGTGTTTGTGTTTGTTTAAATAGTTCAGAAGTTTAATCCAAGGTTATGTTAAAAGAAATGCTAATTTTATTACATGATAAAAGAAATATTCATACCATTTCTGATTTTTCTTAAAAAAAGAAAATTATCAGATGGATGCAAGGAGTCTACTCAATTATTCTTAGATGAGATATATCTAAACTCATCAAAGGGTGCCCTATTATTTCTATCCAGAAGTATTAACTAGCTCTGTAGAGGCCATTGAATTGTGTAGCTAAGAAGCTAACGCAGAAGAGTTACCTTTTGTGATAAATAAATCTTTCTCCTCTGGTGATCAAAGAGAGCTGAAATTGCTATATCATAGTGGTTCAGTAACATGAGTAGAATAGAGTAGAATTATAATCTCCCCAATTGCATTACTTAGTATGATAGGCTTATTTAACACAGAGTTGATTATAACTTTAGTTGCTTTTTTGCATGCTAGCCTCAGATCATATAGTCTTATGCTTACTGTTTTTTTTAAAAAAATATTTATCACATAGACTTAATGATTAATGAACAAACAACAGCATGGAAAAAGAAGAAAGAAAACAATCTCTTTCAATTGTCCTTTATATTTCTTGCCTCGGGCTTTTCATTTACTGCAGTCAATGTTCCATCATATAAACCTCCAGGGTGCACCAAGACTAGAAACATTTAATGTTTCGGGGGGGGAGGGCAGGGGGAGGAAAAGGATTATTGTGTGGATCTGATTGTAAGCATTTCTAGTTTAGCAAATGTCTTTCTCATGTCCTACCTGATAAGGAAGCCTATAAGCAAACCATGTGATACCAATAAAGGAGAATATTTGTAGCTCAGGGTTGAAACCTAGGGTTACCTGGTTTGGGGAATGAATCCTCTGCAAGGAAACAACCAAGCTCAGACAGCACCAAAGGCCCTTTAAACCATGTGAGGAACAGACCTCTCACTTTTTATTGTTCTCTAACAATTGATATTCAGAGCACCCTGCCACTCGTACTGACAATTCTAGGTAGCTTCTAGGACTTGAGTAGTGGTAGCTTCTTTCTTCTATTCAATATATCTAATTCTCAGAGAATGCCTGTATAATAAGTCCCTGTGATTTTCTTGGCAAGATTTCAGAAGTAGTTTGCCATTCACTCCTTCTTAGGGCTGAAAGAAATTGACTGGTCCAAGGTCACTCAGCTTAGGCTTTGTATCTAAGGTAAGATTAGAACACACGGTCTCCCGGTTTCGAACTGGATGCCTTAACCATTGTATAAAATTGGCTCTTTGTGGTAACTGTACTTTTATCATATTTCACACTATAGTGTTTCATTGCATAATTCTAATTAGAGACATTCAGGAAGGATGGGGAGTTGTCAAATGATAACAAATATATGTTGATGTCATCACTCAAGTGACAAAATTTACATACATGTACTGATACTATGGCATCACAATATAGTTATCCGAGTACTTTTTTGTAAATCTATTGTCATTTTTATGTCAGTATAGTTGGTTATAGGTGCTGTTAGTTTGACCTTTATGAAAAAAAAAGTATTTTTCCCTGTCTACTTTACCATATCATACATAAATTTATACACTTCTATCATATTCTGAATGTGACCTTACTATGATATAAATCTCATTAATGTAGATTGATGCTATATGTGAAATACATATAACTCTATCTATTTTTAAAATAAACTTATTACAGATAGCAAAGATTTTCTGTAATCAATATGTAACATATAAAGAAAATACACTTCCAATATTTAAGCTTCCAATGTAATAGTTAAATATTTAAAAAACTAAAATTTAATCTAAACTATTAGCATCATTTTCATTTTAAACTTTCCAGCAATTTGAAAATATGTAATCCATGAACAGTTTTGTTTTCAATTAATTACTAGTGATCATTACACAACATAATATTTACAACAACTTTTGTATGAAAAAATAATCATTTCAAATGATCTGCAGTTCCTAACATCACAGTTGGCATGACCAATAATTGTGAGATGCTGGGAGTTAGATTTCACAAGAGCTAGAGGGTAGGTAGCTTTCCATACCTATTTTAAGTTAAAATTGTCTGATGTCTTTCATGGCTATTCAAGTTTTTATCGCTGTGGAACAAAATAGCAAGCTGATAGAATACATCTGTAACTTTATCCATTTACAGCTTGTTCCCTTGTAACCTAAAAGAAAATTAAATTTTTGCAATATGTAGTTTTTCTCCTGTAGAAGAGCTAGGATATAACTGTAATAAACAACAACAAATGCTTTGCAAGCAGAAATCCCAGATTTATCCCCTTTCATATTCAGGAGATTATCAATGATACTTACCTGAATTTTAGAAGAGCATTTACCAATATTGTCTATCATTACCTCATGTCATTTTGAAATATTACTTCTTCCAAAAGTATTTGACAGATGGAAGGTAATTATTGTTACTATTATGGTTTATTGCATAGTCAGCCATATGTTTGACTGGATTTGGCATTTTTATCCACCTGTAGAATCCTTCTCAAGGACCTAGCATAGGCAGATGTTGATATTTAATGGCATTAGAGGTGTTGTCACAGTTTGTAAGCTGTTCTACATAAAGCTGCCTTTTGCAATTGACTGATGGTATAATTGTCAATGCCAATGGTGTTCAAGTGGTGGTCCAGTTGTTTTGGGATTGTACCCCAGGTACCTATTACTATTGATACTACCTTTGTTTTCTTTTGCCATATTCCTTCTATTTCTATTTGCAGGTCTTTGTATTTTGTTATCTTCTCTAGTTTTCTTCTTCTTCTAGTCTGATGTCTCCAGGTACTGCCATGACCACTATCCAGACTTCTTTGTCTTTCTTATCAATGATTATTAAGTCTGGCATGTTATGTGGCAGGTGCCCGTCTGTTTGAATTCTAAAATCCTAGAGCACTTTAGGCTCTTCATTTTCTATTACTTTCTCTATTTTATGATCCCACCATTTCTTACTTGCAGGCAAATGAGATTTCTTGCAAATCTTCCAAAGCACAATTGTTGCTACTTTGTCATGCCATTGTTTGTAGTCAACCTGTGCAATCTTTTTGCAGCAGTTAACCAGGTGACACACTGTTTCTTCAGCTTCTTTGCAGAGATGGTACTTGAGATCTTTTGCTATCTTTTCAATTATGGCTTTGTATGTATTTCTTCTTAAGGCTTGGTCTTATGCAGTCAGAATTAACCTCTCTGTCTCTTTCTTGAATGTTGCTGCTCTTAGCCATTGCCAGGTCTCTTATTGTGTATCTATGGCTTTTAGTTCTGCTTGAGTCCAAGCCACTATTCCACTGTTATTATTATTAAGTTCTTTACCTGGTGTTGACCTTTATATGTTTCAAGTTCTTCCCCAGAATCTAGATGTTGAAACATGTTGGTGTAGTGTATGTGCAGATCCATGCAATATGGCCTTTTGCACCTGAGAAAGAGAAATGTTGTCAGTATGCAGATTTTCTAAGCGCTGTTGCTATTTTCTGATATGTCACCCAATGTGCTGATAACCACTGGAACCACCATGCCAGTTTATGCCATAAAATTTCAAGTTCAAGTTTCAGATCTTGATATTTTATGATCTTCTCCAGTTCTTTGTCTTTTACAACCAGAACATTTAAACTGGAAAAAAAAAACAAAGACAATCAGGCCTACAGCTGGATTCCAATTTTCTCTGCATGGTGCATGCAAGACTAAGTTACGTGGATCAATAGTCTTATCAGGTAGCTTTTTATGATTTACGTTAACTTTGTTATTACATTCTGTTTCATTATTACATTTCACTTTCAGAATGCATCTCCATTCTTATGACATTGTATTCATTATTATGATCTCATTGCATATTTCAAACTTTCAGCTTTTGTACCAAAGTAAACATCATGTCTTGATAAAATGTCCTTCAATATCCTTCTATAGTTTATTAATAATACAGTAAAGAGTACAGATTTACAAACAAACAAGCAAAAGAAAATATATTGGAGATATCCCTTTTCAAGGACATATAAATAATTTGATGATTACATTTTTATTGTGAATTGGAAGAGTTCCTTTTTCATTTTTTTAAAAAAAGAAGTTAGCCAGATGTTTTATTTTCTAGTACTCATTTTTACAATCTCTGTAACCAGGCTGTTATTACAC